>JAZKJV010000727.1:175201-507172 GCA_037367405.1 Ottelia alismoides | reverse complement strand
GTGTTGATGCATCTTAACTTTCTTGAACGATAATACTTGATCTTTTTCTAATAAAAAATATATAATTAGTCACAGTTAATGATGACGGATAAAAGGAATTTACCAAACAGTTCATACCTGTTAGGCAATAAGTTGTGATGGTTATAAGTTAAAGTTGGGAGAAGTAAGAATGGGTAGCAGTAGCAGTTAAAGCTGTAACTAATTAATTTATTACACCACTTGTATCATTTTTCTATCAGAATCGGGAGATTATTGAACAAAATATATCTTACATTCATGTTTTGAATATGATCGTTATATTTGATCCATTTAAAAATGGATACACTCGATTTGAGTTGCTGAGAAACAAGCTTGAATTGTCCAAGAACATGTTTGATTCGAACCTGAACCCAACAGCAATGCCTTCACGTGGCTATTTTGTTGGAGTTGTGTTGAAGATTCCATCTTTGTTGTCTCACATCCTCAGTATCTTGGAAGCTTTGATGAGATCCATGTTCACCTTCCTCTCCTCTTGAGAAAGCAGATGCTCCTGTGGATGATATGTTTAAATTTTAATGCTTCTTCTAACGTGGGACAATGGGGAAAAGATTAATGTAGCAAATCTTAAATATATTTTCTTTATACACTGTTCACATGCTGCAACAAAATCAGAATTACTCAACGTATAACCAAGGTATGTATGGAAATAGCATAATTCATAGAATAGTATACAAGTCAGAAATAGGAGATGGGAGTATTATTATCTTGAAATCACGAGCACTTGGATAGATCTGCGGGCAGTCGCTCCAAGCTCTGCTGCTCCCCCTCTAGGGGTGCTAATCAAATCGAATACCTCCGAATCCACAAGGATTCTAATTCAATTCATTATAAAAGTTTCGAATCCGAACTCGAATCGAATTTCAAACGAAATTACTAACTTAAATTCAGATTCAATTTATTTAAAGTTCCGAATATTCAAATTCGATTCATTTTTTTTCGAAATTGAAATGTTAATTGATGTGTTAGAGCTTATACAAATAATATTACATGAAGAATAATATAATATAAATATTTTATTGTATAAATCTAATTTTGAAAGTATATTACCGAGTTAAGTTGAAAAACTATAAAATCAGAGAAAATATCAAACCAATACAATATAGTGGATAAAAGTGCATAATTTTTATAATTATCATGTCTTTTATAATCTAAATATACTATTTTTTAAATGATGAAGAATTGTATAAATACAATACAATTATATGAGCCTATCAAAGAGATATAATATCGTCGATGAAAAGACCGAACACATTATAATTATCATTGCATGTTAAAGCAAGACAAGATCAGACTTATATAGAAAGTTGATAGAAATAAATATTATTATTTGAAATAATGAGAATAATAAAAAATAATGTAGCAAGATAATACCTCTTCATTAAGCGTGAGGATCTTCATTATCAAAAATTGAGCCATGAAAATGAAATATATGAATATTTGATGTATAATGGAACAACCTAAACTATGGTGAGAAGAACTTGTATATGACTCATGTGATGATAAATGTCACATTGACAATGATAATCATCTTGGATTGCCATGTCGGGAATCAACACAATAAAAAAGCAAAGGAGATCTTGGTAAATTTCGAATCACGATAAATGTTAAGAAGGAACACCACTACAAGAATTTCATCTTATGATGACGTTCCACAAACAGGAACATCGGGCTAGGTTCAGTTTTGTTGGACGTTAATTATAACGTCCACACTTGGAATCTCTCGCGATATTGCACTTTAAACGTCCATAAATGTTAAACACGTGTGGACGTTTTTTCAACAATCGTCGGGCCATAGGTTACCAAAAAAAATTCGACTCCCGCCATTACAGAAATAAACTTAGATCTTTTGGAAACCCTAGCCTTTTGCAACGACGGTTTCTCCTCCTCCCTCTCCCTTTTCTTCCTCCGACGGTGCTAACGAAAACCCTCGATCCTCTAGGTGGTTTGCTTCTTCTCGGGGACAACAAAATCAGGCTTTTGGAAGATCAATCTACGGGACGACGGAGGTAAGGCTTTTCTCTACATAAGGGCGTATGTGCAGGTTTTAAGAATTTCGGGTGCTTCTTTTGTTGGTCGATCTTGGCATTGAGGGGAGGGGGATGGAGGTCCTGTATGGGATGGTCTTCGCATTGAGTACATGTCGATCGAATCTTTTTTTCTTGATTCCAGTACTGTGCTTTTCAAATTAGGATACCATCGTGATTCCAGTACTGTTTTTTCCAGTATTGTGCTATTCATGATTCCGGTAATACATTTTCCAGTATTGTGTTTTTCGTTTTCAGTATTGTGATTTTCACTATTCCAGTAAACAATCATATGCGATTTGGATTAGATTTTGATGTGCCTGCGATATCATCATGATTAGATATTGATTCTCACGATTATATGTTAGATTTTTGAAGGTCCGATAATTTTATATAGGTCCTGTACTCATATCATGTAACTATTCATGATGTTGGTTTTTTTGTAAGGTCCTTCTATTCAAAGCTTGTTATAGCAGTTATATCTATCAAATCAAATTTTACAAACACTATTTATACAATGGATTGTTTAACATAATATCACTATTCCTACCATGGATTGTAAGGTCACGTAATTATCAAATGATATGTATCACTATTCCTGTAAGTTATTTATGTAACTGTAAACTATTTGATGTAAGTTTGGGTCAATGGGGACAGTGTAAGTTTTTTTAATGATTATTTATATTTATATGGGAATTTAACAGTTTGTATGATATTTTCATTTATCATTATTGCAATTTGTAAAGACCATCAGTTTGCTATAATCTAATTATTTTAACATCTTGTATTCGATTCTTATTTTGATACAGATACGAGATATTCTGAATGTTAATTTGGATACAAAAAATTGGATTGTAATCATGTTTGGACCGTTCGGGAAGAGGCAGAAGAAAGACAAGAGTAGGCAATTAGAATCAATTGCTCAGAGTCAGCCTAATACACTGCCAACACCTGCACAACTATCTGAGTGTTGTCATGCACCTACAAAGTCCACTCCACTAGGCCCAGATCAAAGGCCATCTACTGCCCGAACAAGAAGTAATTTATTTTTGTTATCATATTATACTTAACTTGTTTCATGATATTAACTTGTTATCATATTATACTTAACTTTTTAAAATTAAATGTAGCCCGTCGAAGGGGAAAGTCAAGGGGTATCATATTGGCCAAGTACGCGGAAGTTACGGGGCATAAGCCGATTATCAAGATTGACTTGGATGAAGGTAGACCTCTGGATGCCAAGCAAGCAAGTTACCTCCAATTGATTTGCGGAATCGCGGCAAGAGAGGATGTTCCGATGGTTGCAGACTTCAGGTCCTTAACCGATGCAGATCTCCGAGGTGCCTATTATCGAATCAAGGTGTGTAATTAGCCTTTTGTATCTTAATAAATTTGGCATTACAAAAAAATTAATTAAATATTTTTCGTATAGGCTCTAGTTGAAATCGAGGGATTTGATACTGATATAAGAGTAAAAGAAGCAATCAATCGTTGATTGGCTAAGCATGTTAGGGAGCGTCGATACAATTTAAAGAAGGATTGGAAAAAGAAAGGAGATGCGGCTAGGCCCCATAATGTGCCTATTGAACTTTGGAATGTCTTGGTCCAAACATGGCAAGAACTGGAACATGAAGTAAGTCTATAATTGGTAGAATATCATTTAGTTTCAACATATGTTATTGACTTTAACTTTTATTTTGTGAATTGTTTACCATAAAAAATAAGGAATGGTGTCAAAAAAATCAAGATACGCGTATAAACCTTGTTAAGAATCTTTCAACCACTGGATCGAAGTCATTCGCTGTCATTCGACAAGAAACAGTATGTATTTTTTCCATCTTGATTCTTATTGGATATATTTGTTTGATTTAATTCTTATTACTTTTGTTAATCATGTAAGTCTCGTGACGAACTTGATGGTGGGCCATGTGGAGAGATACTCCTATTTAAAAAGACAAAGTTTAGGGTTGATAAAAAGGGAGAGGCACCGTTGGATGATCTTAGTGGACAATGTGGGCATTGGTCAACACTTGAAGCAAAACAAACATACGTAAGTTGTCTGAGTGAACAAACTAAAGTAACCATGTAAGTTTCTCTTTGTAATTATTTTCCCTTTTACAGAGTATATATATAAATAATCTCTAATTTGCTTGTTCTTTATCAGATGCTTCTCAATTGCGATCAAGAGCCAAAAAATCTGGTGGTGTTGATCCTGACGCAGAGACTGAAGAAGATGTCTAAATAGTTTGTTATCTTTATAGAATATTTAATGTACTTTTGGTTTGTATTTTTTGGAACCACTATTTCGGAACTGCATGTAACGTTTAGCTATTATGCGACTTTATTTTCATATTTAAATGAATGAATCAACTCTTTCTTTGATCATTCTACATCCATATTCGATATTATTTTGGTTGTGCCCACCAATTGTCGCTTACTCTAATAAGCATTATTCATTTGAAAAACTAATAAACCTTATCGGACTTCCATGCACGCTGAAAATTGTAGAAATGGACTTTAATAACGAATAAAAAAATTACTCAGTGGGGATATTTTATAAAATGACCACATTTTACATACACCGATGTTTATTAACGTCAACATAAATTATTTCAGTTAGGATGTTTCTCACAAACATCCACCAAAATGACTAACCTCTGGTGTTTTTAAACGTCCTTAAATTTGAGTCTAATTAGATGTTCTTCATTAACGTCCAGAATACTCTTTCTAGACGCGGCTAGCCCGACAAAAATTTTGGATGTTTTTTAACGTGTGCATAACTCTTTACCGACGTTATAAGCAACCTGAGCCGACGTTAGTAAACATAGGTAAAATGTCTTTTTGTACTAGTGCACGATGTAGCAAAATCATCATTTTCACATGCTAGGAGAAATGCCACCATAATATATCGTGGGTATTTAGGATCTTTTGGTAGATAATGAAAGGGAGAATGGAAAAGACAATGTAAGAAATGTGGGAACATGAAAATAAACATATGGGTGAGGATTTAGAATACCAATCAACATTTGATCTTTCCTATTAGATTTCAAGGCTAAATTTTTTTACTCTTTTTTATATTTGATATTTAGTCTTTAACTAATTGGATTATACATATGTATATATACATGTTAAATTTCATATGGTTTCGAGTTCTTTGTATACTCTTAATGCCTCAAAATTTCTGAACACTATGCTAAGATTGATTATTGTACTTATACAAAGTAAGTCTTACCTAAGTTACTGTCACTAGGCTAAAATAATAAGTCAAAATTTCTGAATACTATGCTAAGATTGATTATTGTACTTATACAAAGTAAGTCATATCTAAGTTACTGTCACTAGGCTAAAATAATAAGTAAAGACATGAAATTAGATGTTTTGTATAACCGACGCATGAAGGACCCACATTTCTAACTCATTATATTTTGCAGTCCAACCACTTGAACTTAGTTATAAAGAGGAAAGGAAAGAGATTTAAACTCATTAGGGGGCTTAATGTTGCATATACATGTCACACATTGACAAGTCATGTCGGTATAGTGTGATACTGTGAGTACGAAAATCATAGCAGTGAAGGTTTAACATGATAAATCATATCAATGGAGCTTACATATGATTATAAGTTTAAAATTAACCACTTAATAAATGTTGTAAGTTGGTTAAAGAGTATTTTTATTTGCTTGCACATGTTATTCTTAGTGATATAATGCAAATGCTAAATCTTTCAATGTAAATAACATGTAGTCGTTTTTTAATACATGTTCATATACTCTTTTCTACATCTATTTACTTACAAATAAATTCAAATAGATGGATGTCAACCTTTTGATGTAATTATGTTATCATTACTTGTATAAGAATATTTAAGGATGTCAATCTGGGTTTACCCATTGGGTACCCGACCCAAACCCGCCCCATTTAAGGACCCGAAACCCGTTCCATTTACTTTTGGACGGGTTTGGGTTTTGAATTGACTACCCATGCAGGTATGGGTATGGGTTTGGGATTGCCTTGTGGGTACCCGAAACCGAACCCGCCCCAAACCCGAATAAAAAATATATAAAAAGATAGATGTGTGTGTTGCATTTTAATTAAAGTAGCCCCAAATCCATTTCATATCGAATACGTATCGATCTACATGTATAAATTTTTGACTCAATTTTCTCCTCTCCATCTATTTATTCATATTCAACTAACTTTTTGTATCTTTAATAAATAAAATTTATCAACACAAAAGAGTTAAACACTTAACATATATAAACCTTTTATATTATCTATATATTGCACATTTTTATTACACGATCTCACTCTATTTCATCTATATGTGAAAATCTTGTATACATTTATAAACAACTTAAGATTTACCATGTCGAAGATATGGGTACCCATTGGGTACATGGGTATCCGACGGGTATATGGGTACCTGATGAATCCACGTTTCATCATCTTTATTCTATCATTTTGGCCTTAAAATCCCTAGTAAATGCGTGTAAATATGTGTAATTCATGCATTTTAGCATCTATGTATATATGTGTAAATATTGTATAAAATACAGTTTTTAAAGCCAAAATTATAGAATAAAGAAAAGAAAAGAAAAAGAATAAAATATTGTAAATATTTTATGACCTGAAACTCCGAGACCTAGGCATCTTGATGAATAGGTCGACAAGGAATAAAGTAGGGGGAGATAAGGGCCAAAATACAGATAAAATACCTTTAGTTTTTATTCATTCTCTATTCATTTTGGGACCTATTTTTGGTTCCACTTTTTATACATCAAATAAAGAAACTTAGTAAATGAAAATTGTAGATAATTTAATAAAGAAAAATATAAAATTGATTTCACAGAAAAATAATACACAGATAAAAAGTTATGGTCTGAATAAAAATCCAGAATCCCAACTTCCCAGACCCGTATCTCACAAATGAAAACTACAAATGCAGCATACTCACCTTTAATTGTATATAGAAGAAAATAAGCTAATTAATGGCGGTGGTTTCGCATTTGGCGGAGCTACGGTTTGAAAGTTGAGTTTTGGACCCACATTGTATACTTGTACTGAATAAAATATTCAATTTATTAATTATTTATTATTTTTATAATTTTATATTTTTATAATGTTGTAAATATTACTTATAATAATTATGTGTATCAAAATCAGAATAAAAATGCAAAGAAAATAAAAATAAAAAATGAACATATATAGAATACATAGATACACTACCTATATCCATACCTATACACTATACCTTTATATTTTATTTAATATACAAAACTTTTCATAAAAATAAAATAAAAATATATTTGTGTACATAAAAGTACTTTATAATTTTAGAAAATAATAAATAAAAATAATAGAATTAAAATACACAAAAGAAAAATAAAGAAATAAAGTATATAGGTATTATACCTATAAAGGGTGTAAATATGAGCTTATAAAAATACACTTCATAAAAATAATTAAAATTCATCATAAAATACTACATAAAATTTCAAGCATTTTTTATTTTTTTAACTATTAATTAATTCGACCTCATTCTATTTTTTATTGACTTTATAAATTAATTTTTTAGGGTTTTTCCTGGTTGGTCCACGTGGACCAACCAGGAGGGGTCAACAGTTGACCTCGGTCAACTGGACGCCCTACCCCCTGCGCCTGTCAGAAGTTGGTTTTTGAGCCATCTTCTTGGCTTTTTCGCGGCTATTCCTTGCATCATTTCGTGATGGTTCCTCTTGCGAATCTGTGCCTCGATCTATGGGCATGCCCGCCCTCGCGTTATCTTGGACGAAGGACCACTGTAGCCACCGCTGGACCCTCGTCTTCCACGCCGTTCGTCAACCCCACAAAAAGAGCCCCCGACTTCGATTCAAATTTTAATCCTTCTTCCGCCATTTTCACCCTCAAACCCCTAGCCCTTTGTGTTCCTGGTGACAGCAGGCGTCGAATCGAGCCTGGGTTTGAATCATTTGGCGTTGAATCGAAGAGATTCGACCCTCGTCGGAGCTCCGCCGTGCTTCATCGCCCGTCGTCTCTGGTGAGTTTCTTCCTCTTTTCTTTCCATTTCCTTGTAGCCTTAGCCTAGCATAGCTTAGATCTATAGCAGTTTTGAGTTTCGTTTAATCGATCGCCGTGAAATCTCAATCAAAGCCACGGCGGAGCTGAGCTCCGCCCGTAGTTTCCGACCACTCCAGCGATCCTCCGCCATCCTAAACACCTCCATCCTTCTCCTCTCCGCTCTGTCACCACGCCGCACCCTTCCAGATCCCTCGATCTCGCTCAGATCGAGCCTTCGAGCTTCCCTCTCCGCCGCTCGCCGGAGCTCTTCGCCTGCACCACCTTACGCCTCATCTGAACCATCGGACCCCACTATTTTGTTCGCATGGATTTTGTGTGCCTAACCTTGCAGGTCTGAGCCCAAGAGAAGGCTCAATCGACCTTCGACGACCCCAGGACCAGCCGTCCAGGTCACCTCCGCCGTCCGAGCACCTCGCGCCGTCCCTGCCTTGCCTGAGACCACCTGCTGACGCGGAAGGGCCCCAGGATCATTTTGCCCTTGATCCGGGGGCCGGAGCGGCTGTGTGTCGGCCGCAATCGCCGCTCGAAGTTCGCCGGGGAGGTGTTCTTCATGAACCCCTCCCTGCCGTTGGATCGACCACCTCCTCCAGACGCATCGCCAGCCGTCCGATCGCCTGTGCCTTTCTGCTGTTGGATCGACCGTCCACGATCTAATCTCAGCCGTCTGCGACGAAGGGGTATCAGCCGTCAGATGCGCGCCACGTGGATAAGTGGGACGCCATCGGCCGAACGATCGAACCTCGTGGGTATTTTGCATTCTTAACCCACGACTTTTTGTTTTTAAAAAGTTTTGTAATAATTGCACGTAGACCCTCACAGTTTCACTATTTGCACTTCAGTCCGCTCCACGTCACCTCACGTGACTGGGGCGCGTGACCTTTGGGTATTTTGCATGTTAGGCCCAGAACTTTTGGTTATTTGCAATTTCGTCCCTGTGCGTAGGAAATATAATATGTTTTTGGGAAATATTGCATGTATGCCCAGCCGGTTTTCATTAATTGCAATTATGCCCCTGTGAATGTTGTTTCACGTGACCTGTGCATGGCTTTTTGGTGAAATTTGCAGCTGAGCCCTTGGATGTTTTTATAATTACATTTATACCCCTGTCAGGCTTAGGAATTTTGTGTGCTTAACTTACTTATTTCACACCTCTTTTAATTACGAAAAATTCTAAAAAATTAGGTTTAAGCTCCTGTATGCTTCTATTTTCACACTATATTTTTAGTTTTTAATTTTATTATATTTTTATATTTATTAAAAATCAAAAACATGTTGTTTCAGCACTGTCTAGCTTAGAAAACACCAAAAAATATTAAAAAGTCTCGAAAAATTCCAAAAAAATTCCATAGTGTCTATTTTACTATATTTTAGTTTCAAACCAAAATTCACTAAAAATCTCAAAAGAAAAACCTTAAAAATTTAAAAAGACTCTAAAACTTCAAAAAAAATATAAAATCAAAGAAAACTCTAAAAAATACAAACTCAGTTCCTGTTTGCCCTTTATTCTGCTCTCTTTATTTGAAAAATAGTGTGAAAAATTTTGATTGCTGTTTGCTATTTCTAAACTTCATTTTGTTTACAGCTAGCCCATTTTCCACTGTTTTCTATTATTTCAGTATTTAAAAATACCAAAAACACCTAGAAAAATCCCCAAAAAATCACAAAAACAGTAAAAATCCTAAAAATATTAAAAACATTTAATTTCTGAATTTTTGGTTATTTTTATGCATTTTTATAAATAGTTGACCTTGTCTTTTATTCCTTTGTTTTTATTTTCCAATATTGAAAAAGAAATATAAAAATATAAAATATATAAAAAGAAAATAAAAATCAGTAAATTAAAAATCAAAATACAAAATTATAAAATTAAAAATTAAATAAAAAAATACAAAATTAAAAATCCACAAAAAGAAATTGGCTAAGTGATTCATTAGACCTAGGGTTTGGATCTTTATCTACACTCTGCACCGATATTTCCTGTGTTCGACCCCTACTTGCTTGCCATTATACATTGTTAGTAGGGTATAATAAATTTTAATCCTTACTCTTGATTGCTTTATTGATTGTGTGTGTTAATTGTTGAAGACCGAGGTGGTTTGAGCAGTCGCATCAGCGACAGTGAGTCTGACTTGTCAGACCACTATTTAGCGGCTCTCGCTATCTCACTTTTTCAAATGGCGCCGTTGCCGGGGAGCATCGACTTGTAGAGTACCTTTTGGGTCTTTTTAGTTACTTAGCCATTTTTGCTTACTTGCCTCTTGTTTACCATTTGTTTTGAATTGTCTGACATCTCTTTTGTTTTCTTGCGAGGGACCGCCGACCAAGGAGGATCGCCTAGGGGATCCTGAGCAGCCTTGGGAGGAGGAGCCGGCTATTCTACCCTAGCCGGTAGGAGAGAGCAGGAGAACTAGAGAGAGAGTTGCTTTTATTTTTGTGAGAAAGAGTATTTGATTAATTTGTAATAATACAGGACTTGGACACTTGAACACTTCGGGCCTAATTTCCGGGTGTTTGTTCACCCGGGGGCTTACCGCGGCTTTTTCGTGTTTTGATCGACTGTCATTTTCCGGTTTTGTTTTCTTTTTATTTCTTTTGTGGATTGAGCTCTTAGATTAGGTCCTGCTTGATTCGATTAGCCTAGGTCCAAACACCCTAATAACTCTTACATGTTCCTATAGTTCGTATTTGGACTTAGATTAATTAAGTAGTTGATCATTGGCTCTCGATCTGCGCACCGCGAGCTCACTCCACACAAGCGCTTTCTCCTAACTCAAATGTGTTGAGTAGAGGAGGAGTGAGCCTAGACCGGACATTAGGATTGGGAGTTGACGGTTAACTCGTGGTTCTTCACGCTAGCAGTTGCCTATCTTAGGACGATTTCCGCTTGCATACCGACATATAGATTAGGTTTATAAATTTCTGCCTTGCATCCCGCATGGAGAGAGCTGGGATTTGCTATAAGTCTTCTTACTTTGCATCCATCATTTAGGCACAAAGGTGAGATTTCCATCTTGGTGCCGACTTGCATTGGTTTTTCCCGACTCTGTTCTCCCTCTGATTTTGGATAAATTAGGATAAAGAAAATACAAAATCGTTAGGCGATTGTTTGAATCTACTTAAAAGAAGCGATAACACAAAAAAAAATTAAAAAAGGGACTGCTAAGAAAACTTTGACCTAAATAAAATTGGTAATTGGACTCATTGATTGGGGAGAGTAACACCCTCACTTGTTTTCAGGTTGCATGGGAAGGTCTCCTTCCAAGTGAGGTGAACGCTTCGTAAGGATTAGAGCCCAAAACCCAACTTGTGGCTGCCTTGTGTATCGCCTGGATTACCGAAGTATTGGCGCTACTATCGTACGTAGTCGAGTAGGGCTTGGTCGCCATTGGTGAGTCACTATTGTGTGAGCATCGACCTTGTCCGAAGTACCGAGCATAGGCCACGCCTTCACGGGGGTGTCTGTCTCACTGGCTGCGTCCGAGTAGGATCTTGCACGCTCACGGGTGATTCCGTTGCGAGCGAGATCCGAAGTATCGGTTTCGCCTATCGGCTTCCTCCCTCTATTTCTTTGGCTGAGTAGGGATCCAGGAAGGGTTACAAGGACCTTAAAAAGCGCAAGTTACAGGTTACACAGTAGGAGGACAAGTACGGGAATACTTTTCCGGCAGTACTCTCGCTCCTATAGGCGTAGCGCTCTAAGGACTCGTTGAAAGATAAATTCCTGAAATCATGATAAAAATTACAAAGATAAAAGCCCAACCTTCACGGCTTCATGCATTGAGTTGGTGAACTCCCTTGACTTGTGTTTGATTGCTAATCACATTTAGGTCAAGATCAAAAATATCGCGCTGTTGCACAATTTTGTACTCCCTCCAGTTGACCCTCGCTCATTGTGAGCCTTCTACTGTTTTGCACTCCATTTGTTTATTGTTGACCTCCGTATCTTTCATCCACATCGATCTTCCTCTTGATCTTCGGGATGGCGATGAATGGACAGTTTAGTCGAGGCTCTGTCGGCACCCACATCAGTTCCATTCGCTCGCCTTCTCCAATAATTCAGGGCGATTCCCGAGACACCGGTTCAAACCCTATGAACCGACCTCCAGACTCCCTGCCTTCTTCAATAACCCGGGACCACTCTCGTCCTGAACTCTGTCCGTTTTGGATGGCCATTGATTTTACTCCTTACACATCGCCATCCTTAACGAAGTTCTGTATTGATCTTGACACAGACCGCATCTCTCTATCTGGTGCTGTAATTCAGACTGATCGGGGCATTCTACCATGTGCAGACTTAGAGCCCGAGCCGGTCAACCAAGCAGAGACAGAGATGGCAGGAGGAAGGGGAAAAGGACCACAACCCCAGCAGGAGCCTGAAGACAACGCAGCGGAAGGACAATACACTACGCATGGTGAGGTCAACAGTCAACTGTTGGCTTCCATTCAAGCCATTCAGCAGTAGTTGACTAATCAGGCCTTGGCCCAGACAGCCTTTCAGGACATGCTGAATGATCTGAGGAGAAGGGCCGATGTGAGAGACGGCCGACGGGAGGATGATCCGAACTACGATCCCAATGACCATGAAATCAATGATGAGTTTTCAGTGGGACCCGAATATGAAGCAGCAGAAGAAGATCCACCGTAGCCCAAGCCCACACTCAAGGAGACATACAACCCTGGCGCGGGGCGCATCACTGAGTGGATTCAAATTCCACGAATGCATGCTCACTTCGAGCTAAAGCCACAGTTTCTGTCATTGCTTCCCACTTTTCATGGGAACACCACTGAAGAACCATATATTTTTCTCAAGAAGTTTAACCGCATCTGTTCCACTGCTCACTACCCCAGAGTTCTCCTGGATGTGATCAAGATGACCGCGTTCTCTTTCAGCCTTCAAGACAAGGCCCTTTACTGGGTCGACCATCTCGGAAAGGTCGTCACCACCTGGGAGGAATTGAAATCTGCCTTTCTCCATAAATTCTTTCCTCTTGGGAGATTAAATCAGATGTGTGCCCAGATCTCCAGTTTCTGCCAACAGCCCCACGAGACTATCCATGAAGCGTGGGAGAGATTCAAAGATCTCCAGGAAAAGTTCCCTCACCATGAAATACCAAAGACCAGTCTCGTACAACACTTCTTTGGGGGGCTATCATTTGAGAGCCAAAAGCTCGTGGATGCAGCTTGCGGCGGTTCGCATTTCAACAAAGACGAGGATGTCGTATGGAATGTCTTTGAAGAAATGGCCGAGGGAGAAGCAGCCCAATCCTCGTCTAGAGTTTACATGAAGACACCAACCACCATCAGCAAGCCAGTTAACATGGCTTCTCACACCGAGGACAAAGATGAGAGCTCCAACTTGAGCATCATTGGGAGCCACTTGTCCAAAGTGGATATCATCGAGAAGAGGTCGCAGGACCTCGAAAAGCTGGCAGTCATAGAGAAGAGGACCCAAGGTCTGGAGAAGCTCGACCAGATCTCCCAGCAGCTGGAGCAGCTCGTCCGAGCATTGAATGGAAACATGTGCAACGCCGTGTCTACCTCTGCAGAGCCGAACGCTGAGAAGAAGGAGCCTACAGTGCAGCAAAACCCTCAGCCGACTCCACCGCAGCCCCAGCCTGTCCAGCACGTGTACTACGTGCAGGTCCCGGAGCAGTGATAACCGCAGATTATCGAGGGTCTAAATACGTCGCTGTGGCGACCCACAATAAACTGTGATTAATCAACAATGAACCCACAATCAAATATCAAATAATGACAAGCAAATGTGGAGTCAAATTTATTTTTAACTCTGCACAAATGTTGTATAGTGACAAGTATGCAGAGAGTTCGAACACAGGGAGCAAACAAGATAGTTCAAGCAAAAATGCGCTCAAGTGTGTGTGTGTGTGTGATGTGTCTACACTAAGCAAAGGGAATTTATGTGGGTTTTTAGTTTTTAATATTATTTTTTTATTTAATTTTTAATTTTGTATTTTGGTTTTTAATTTTCTGATTTTTATAATTTTATATTTTATATATATATTTTTTTATTTCTTTTTCAATATTGGAAAGTAAAGACAATCTAATAAAAGACAAGCTAAAATATTTATAAAAATGCACAAAAATAACCAAAAATTCAGAACTAAGATGTTTTTGGTATTTTTATAATTTTTTACTATTTTTGTGATTTTTGGGGATTTTTCAAGGTGTTTTTGATATTTTTAAATACTGAAATAAAGCAAAACAGTGGAAATAATGCTGGCTGTGATAAAAATGAGAATTAAAAATAGCAAACAGCAACAACAAATTTTCACACTATTTTTCAAATAAAAAGAACAAAATTAGGAATAAACAGAACCTGAGTTTATAATTTTTGGAGTTTTCTACTATTTTTTATATTTTTTTGAAGTTTTTGAGTGTTTTTGAATTTTTAGTGTTTTTCTTTTGAGATTTTTAGTGATTTTTGGACTGACACTAAAATAGGATAAAATAGACACTAGGTGATTTTTTTGGAATTTTTGGAGATGTTTTAGTATTTTTTTGGTATTTTCTAAGCTAGGCAGTGCACAAAAAGCGAGTTTTTGATTTTTAATAAATATGAAAATAAAGTAAAATCAAAAACTAAATATATGGCGTCAAAGTACACGTGTCCAGGAGCTAATCCCTATTTTTGTGGAATTTTTGGACTTAAAATGATAGGTCAAATAATTAGAGCAAACATCCAAACATCAAACAGTCCTAGCAGGGGTATATGTGCAAAATATCAAACATCCAGGGGCATACATGCAATTTTCCACAAAAATATACACGGTATATTCAATTTTTAGCACCAAAATGCAATTACAAAAGCCGCCTGGGCCTCTTAGCAATTTTCCCACCAGGGCGCGTGACTTGCACGCGCCTGGCGAGGACTGAAATGTAATATTACGAAACCCTAGGGGCCTACTTGCAAAATATCCAAAAAGTTTACACGTGCTGCGATAGTTTTAGGACTAAAATGAAATACATAAATGATTGAGGGTATCCTTGCAAAATGCCCACCCCCTCACGTGTACATGTCACGTGAGGTGACGTGGCGAAGGACCTGGATGCAAATAAACAAAGTTCGGGGGTCTTTATGCAAATATTACAAAATTTTTACACTACCGACAAAAGTTTAAGTACTAAATAATAAATACAAAACGTGCGAGGGTTGGGATGCAAAATACCCTCGCTGGGACGATCCGACGATGACGCGTGGCGCGAATCCAACGGCTGGCGGCGATGCGCGATCCAGCGGCGGGGAGCGAGCCACTTATCCACGTGGCAGCTTGGGAACGCCCGATGACGGTTCGCGTCGACGTCTGAGATTAGATCTCAAAAAGAGATCCGACGGTGGCTGGGCGTGGAGGATCGGACGGTCGATGCGCGATCTGGAGCTGCGGCTCGATTAGACGGTGGGGAAGCGAGGAGGAAGAACAGGGACGAAGGCCGGCGGAGGCGCACTTCCCCGACTCCGATCTCGCTCCTCAAGCGATGGATGGGCCCCAAAATGGAGCTGCAGACTCCTGGAAGGTCCCTCTGTGGACTGGATGGCTCGGATTCGCCGGAGAAGCGTCGAAGTGCTGGCGCGAAGGCGGCGGAGCTTTACGCTCCAGGTATCTCCGGCGAGGAATCAAAATGGCTCTCCAGGTTCGTTCAGGGGTCTTTGTCCTGCAAAAAGTGGTGAAAAGGCCCAGGGCAAATTGCCTGGGCCTCGCGGAGGCGTGGGGATGTGTGCAACGAGGTGGCGGCGAAGGGCCGGAGGTGCGCTCCGGCCAAAGTGGGTGATCGAGCGAATCAGATGATGGAGCTTCGATTTTTTTGGGGGATATTGATCCTAAGGCTAATAGGAGTTGAATTCAAGAAAGAAATGAGCGGGGGGAACTGCCCTCGATGGCCGAAGCCAGAGGAAGAAACTACCTCGACGCCGGCTGTTGGCGGAGGTGGTGGAGGCACCCTCGACTTCGAACGCCTTGGCTGAGGAGCTGGCGATGGAGCTGTCACCTCCAGGGAGCTCTGGAGCACGAGGGTGGCGCTGAAGGGTGGACCAAGGGGACTCGAATTCAAAAGGAAAGAAGGGGGGTCGGTTTTAAGTGGGTTGACCCAAGGTGACAGGGGTCCAAAGACCAAGAGGTCTGGAGCACCTCATTGATGCATAGCCCGATGTAAACACTCGGCGGGCAAGATGGATCTACATGGAAGATTTTTGCAGAAGGAAGTGGCATGAGATCGTGCAAGACTTGGCTGGGAAAAAGCCAAGAAAAAGCTCAAAAACCAAGCCTGACAGGTCTACAGGGGGTAGGTCAGACTGTTGACCTAGGTCAACAGTCCTGGCCTCCTGGTTGGTCCACGTGGACCAACCAGGAAAAACCCTGGAAAAATATTTTATTAATTCTATTTAAAATACTAAATGGCCGAATTAATTAAAAGTTATAAATAAAAAATGCTCAAAATTTTATGTAGTATTTTATTCTGATTTTTATTTATATTTATGAAATTTATTTTTACAAGTTGCCTTTTTAACCTTATATAGGTATAATACCTATGTATTTTAATATTTTATTTTTATTTAGGTATTTTATTTTTATTATTTTTATTTAGTATTTTATAAAATTATAACATACTTTTATATACATAAATATATTTTTATTTTATTTTTCTGATATGTTTTGTATATTTAATAAAATACAAGTGTATTTTATATAGGTATAAGTGTATGTATAATACCTATGTAGTCTTTATACAAGTATTTTTATTTTTATTTTTCTTTGCATTTTATTTCAATTTTAATGCACATATATATTATTAGTAATATTGACAAAAATATAAAAATATAAAAAAATATAAAAATAATGAATAAAGAATAAATTGAATATTTTATTCAGTACAAGTATACAATTAGGGTCCAAAACTCAACTTTCAAACCGTAGCTCTGCCAAATGCGAAATCACCGCCAATAAATAGCTTATTTTCTTCTATATACAATTAAAGGTGAGTACGCTGCATTTGGAGTTTTCATTTATGAGATACGGGTCTGGGAAATTGGCATTCTGGATTCTTATTCAGACCATAACTTTTTATCTGTACATTATTTTTCTGTGAAATCAATTTTGTATTTTTCTTTATTAATTTATCTACAACTTTCATGTACAAAGTTTCTTTATTTGATGTATAAAAAGTGGAACCAAAAATAGGTCCCAAAATGAATAAAGAATGAATGGAATGTATAGGTATTTTCTCTGTATTTCTGACCTTATTTCCCCCTACTTTATTCCTTGTCGACCTATTCATCAAGATGCCTAGGTCTCGGGGGTTTTGGGTCATAAAATATTTACAATATTTTATTCTTTTTCTTTTCTTTATTTATTCTATAATTTTGGCCTTAATTACAGTAATTTATACACTATCTGAATGCACATGCATGGATGCTAAGATGATGATTTTAATACTATTTACAGGCATTTGCTAGGGTTTTTGGTGCCAAAATGATAGAATAAAGATGATGAAATGTGGATTCATCATCCCCCTATACTTTACCTTTGCTAGTCCCTAGCAAACACTTATGCAATAAGTGCAAAAAGAAAAAGAAAGAAAAGAAAAAGAAGAACTTGGATTTTATCTGATTATCAAACTTGTCTTTACAAAATCAAAGTTTGGAGCTTAAGTCGGATCTTTGGAATTTTAGTGCGGGCGGAACCTTAGTAAGAATCGTGTTTGAAATCCAACAGTCCTTGAGAATCCCAAAACTCTGCTCAAATCTCCTCAATAGCCAGGTCAGAAATATCTCAATTCATACGCAAACTCTTACGACTATGAATCTGACTTGTACAGTGTAAGTGATGGTGGCTCTCCCCAACTAGAATGACAAAGAAACTGACTTCTCCAGTACGACAACCCAGTGATTCCCCAATCCAGCAACTCCATCCTCGAGGAGCGGGGTATTCCCTTCTAAGTTCGAGTGGCAACCAGCTCAAGAGGAGGGGGTGAAGAGAAGAATGGACGGTAGCCAGTGTAGCTACCTATCCTGGGATGCAAGACCAGTGTAGTCAAGTCATCCTGCTGCAGGCTCACATATTTGACTTTGGAACTCAAGCTTGCTTATTGATTTTGTACATACTTGCAGGCTTTTTATTTTTGTACATGCCTGAACATTTTTTTTTGAATACTATATACAGCAGCATTTACATAAGGAGTTTTTCCTCTTGAGCCAGTAGACTATCCCTCTTTTGAAGCTTTATCGCAACCCACAGTCTCCTGCCTTTAGACTTCCTAATCACTGGACGGGTTGGGGTGCACTTCCCTCCTTAGAGGAGGACAAATGTTTCCACTTGTGTGCGTCTCATACCAGCAAATCCAATCCCCTCACCACTCCAACTGAGTTGAGCCATGTGAAAGGTGCAGGTGTCCAAGTTAGGTCATTATCAACAAGAATCGTGCGTGTGCTCCGAATTACTCTACTTAGGCAGTCAAGAATCCATTGAACCAAGTCCCGTGATCCTCAAAGAATTAAGTCAACTAGACCCGAAGTACCTCAAACCCAGTTCCTATAAGGTTCCTGTTATTAGGTAGATTTTAAGGTCCAATCAAGCTCCAATCTCCGGATTTTACTTAGACTTGTTCAACTATCAAACTCAATCCGAAAAATGCGAATGCTATGCAATGCAATGCAGAAAATATTTTTGTGATGCAATTTTCACAGATTTTGAACTTTTTATGGATTTTTGAAAAGATGATGATGATGCATATGCAGATGCAAATTTTTTGTATTTTTCAAAAAGATTTTTCAAATGTTTTTGGATTTTAATTTTGCAAATGTTTTTGGGCTTTTTGAAAACAAAAAGATTTTGGCTGAAAAATAGGTTAAAATATGTACACGGGAGTGCTTCTTATATATACAAGAAGTGGATTTTAAGAATTTACAAGGGTAAGTGATCAGTTTTATACATATATATAGTAGATTTTGGTGTGATGTATGTATTCCTCAAACTTATTTGAAAACAATTTACACACAATTTTTGAAAACTATAGTCCAAAATAATTTTTACAAACATTTTACACACATTTGAAAATCATTTTGCAAAGGCTTTCAAAACAGTATATATAGGTTTTTCAAATCATTTTTGCGACCATTTTTCAAACCATTTGCAAATCATTTTTCAAAACATTTTATTTCAAACAAATAAAAGAAGTTTTACAATCCACACATTTTACACAGGTTGAAAACACGAAACAAAATATTTTCAAAATAGTTTTCAATAGATGTTCACAAAGATTTTCAAACTATTTTTCAAATATTTTGCAAAAAACATTTTCACCTGATTTATTAATCAGTAAATACAAAAAGAATTTGAGGAATAAAACACCTTTTTATTAAGGATTTTTAATGAATTTTAAAGGATTATTAGCCATATTATCAGGAAAATATGAAAGTACGAGTTATGGCTAAAGTATATACATAGTATGTACGACCCCCCTATACTTAGCTTGAGCTATGTCCTCATAGATCGGAGAGAAAAGAGAAGACATAACTCGTACTAAGTATAGACAAGTCCAACGAATAAATGAATGAATCAATGAGAAGTTGACCGTCCCCCCTATACTTAGGATCAAATAATCCTAAGTATAGCAGACTGTACACAACGCAGGGAGGGTCAAGGGTGGGAATGAACAGATCGTACTCAGATTGTCTCCCCCTATACTTAGGGTAAGATATCCCTAAGTATAGACAAGAAGAGGAGACAATGGAGAGGATCGAAAAGAAAATGAAAGGAACTCGGGGTGCCAACCCCCCTATACTTAGGACAAAGTACGTCCTAAGTATGGAAAACTGTCTACAAGAGTGGCACCTTTTTGATAGATATAGAAAATAGAAAAGGAAAAGAAGAAAAGAAGAAAATAAGAAAATAAATCAACAGACAACAGAGTGATATAAACAGATTGATCTGTAAAGCGGAAGATAGAATTGATCACCATGTATGAAATGCAGATGATGAGAGTCAAAGGACACATCTCATACCAGAAGAATGGGGGCAACGTCAATGGTCGGCGGATCATGATCAAGATATAATTTCAAACGTTGACCATTGACGCGGAAAGTAGAGGAAGATGACGGTTCGGATATGTCGATGCTGCCATTGTCATGTACCTTCCTGACCACATACGGTCCTTTCCACTTGCTCTGCAATTTCCCTGGGAATAACTTCAGCCTGGAATCAAACAACCATACTCTCTGATCTGGCTCAAACTGTTTATGGCTGATATGCGAATCGTGCCATGTCTTCACTTTCTCTTTGTACTGTAGGCTGTTCGAAAAGGCTGTATCTCTCAGTTCTTCCAGGGCTGCCAACTCAGCTCTTCTCTGGTCTCCTATACTCTCGGGATCTAAAAGCAACTCAGTAACTGCCCAAAAAGATTTATGCTTGATTTCCACTGGCAAATGGCACGGCTTGCCATAGACGAGACGAAAGGGAGATGTCCCCAATGGATTCTTGAAAGATGTCCGATAAGCCCATAAGACCGAGTCCAAAAGCTGTGACCAATCCTTTCGATCTAGGCGGACAACTTTCTGCAAGATTGTCTTTATCTCCCTATTCGATACTTCGGCAAGACCATTAGTCTGAGGGTGATAAGGAGTGGCAACCCAATGGTCAATGCCGAACTCGTCTGCAAGGGCCCTGACTTTGTCATTGATGAAGTGAGACCCCCCGTCTGAAATCAAGACTCTAGGTACTCCGAACCGTGAAATGATATTTTTCCTCAAAAATTTGCAAACGGTTTTAGCATCTGCGGCTCGGGCAGGGATGGCCTCAACCCATCGGCTGACATAATCTACAGCGAGCAAGATATGCTCGAATCCCTGACTCTTAGGAAATGGGCCCATGAAATCAATCCCCCATGCATCAAAAACCTCACAGAAGTGAATGGGTTGCAGGGGCATCATGTCTCTCTGTCCGCAGGTTCCCATTTTCTGACAGTCAGTACATCTCTTCACGAACTCATCAGAATCCTTGAAGAGAGTAGGCCACCATAGGCCGGATTGAAGCACCTTCTGTGTTGTCCTTTTTCCAGAATGATGTCCTCCTGCCTCAAGCTTGTGGCAGTATGTGAGGACGCTATGCTGCTCTTCTTGAGGAATGCACCTCCTCCAGATGTTATCCCCTCCTTCATGATAAAGGACGGGATCCTTCCAATGATAAAACTTGGCCTTAGCTAGGAAGGTCTCAAGTTTCTGCCTGGGCCAACCCTGAGGGACTGTCTTGGCAACAAGATAGTTTACAAAGTCAGCATACCACGGGATTGAGGTGACAGCCAAGATCGCCTCATCTGGAAATGTCTCTGTGATAGGTGCGCTGGGCTCAGATTCCTCAAGATTCTCCAATCTGGAGAGATGATCCGCCACCACATTCTTGACTCCAGGCTTGTCCTTAATCTCAATATCAAATTCTTGGAGTAGAAGGATCCATCTGGTGAGACGTGCTTTGGCATCCTTCTTAGCCATTAAGTACCGGATAGCGGTGTGATCAGTGTAAATTGTCACTCTAGATCCGAGAATATACGATCGATACTTATCAAGAGCAAAGACTACGGCCAGCATCTCTTTCTCAGTCACAGTGTAATTCTGCTGCGCGGCATCCAAAGTCCGGCTGGCGTAGTGAATGGAAAACGGTAAACCATCCCTCCTCTGTCCGAGCACAGCCCCAACGGCAAAATCTGAAGCATCCGTCATGATCTCGAATGGAAGAGACCAATCGGGTGGCTGAAGGACAGGAGCTGAGACAACCATGTTCTTGAGAGTCTCAAATGATTCTAGACACTTATCATTAACAATAAATTCGGTGTCTTTGGTGAGCAAGTCAGTGAGCGGTCGGGCAATTCGACTGAAGTCCTGAATGAACCGTCGGTAGAAACCGACATGCCCCAGAAAAGACCGTAACTGACGCAGATTGGACGGCGGATTGAGTTTTCTGATGATGTCCACCTTAGCCGGATCGATCTCCATGCCCCTGTTGGAGACGATATGACCAAGGACCGTCCCCTGAGTCATCATGAAATGACTCTTCTCCCAGGATAAGACAAGATTGACCTCAATGCAGCGCTTGAGCACACGGTCTAGGCAGTCAAGACAAGCGTCGAACCCGTCACCATAGACCGAGAAGTCATCCATGAAGACCTCTAAACAGTCACCCACCATGTCCGAGAAGATGGACAACATGCACCTTTGGAATGTCGCCGGAGCGTTACATAGACCAAAGGGCATCCGTCTGAAAGCATAGGTCCCAAACGGACAGGTGAATGTCGTTTTCTCCTGGTCTTCGGGCGCAATGGCCACTTGATTGTATCCAGAGTACCCATCAAGAAAACAATAATGACTCTTCCCAGCTAACCGCTCGATAATCTGATTAATGAAGGGTAGCGGGAAGTGATCCTTCTTGGTGGCCTCATTCAATCGTCTGTAATCCACACAGACCCTCCAAGAAGTCGGTACTCTGGTCGCGATCTCCTCTCCAGACTCATTGACAACTGTAGTGATACCCGTCTTCTTAGGTACCACATGTAGCGGACTTACCCATTTGGAGTCGGAGATGGGATAGATAAAATCGGCGCTCCACCACTTGGAAATTTCTTTCATGACTACGTCTCGAAGATTTGGGTTCAGCCGTCGTTGGAACTCACGCGACGGCTTAGCGTTATCTTCAAGGTAGATGTGGTGAGAGCAAAGATTTGGGCTCAGCCCCTGGAGATCGGATATATTCCATCCTATTTCCTTGCGGTTTCTTTCAAGAACCTCCATCAGACGAGATTCTTGCTCTCCAGTCAAATCTGCTGAGATAATGACTGGGTGCATTTCTGGCTCTCCAGCAAGGAATCTGTACTTCATCGACTGCGGTAGAGGTTTCCGTTCTGGGCAACTGGGAGGCAGCAGATCTGGTTTCTGATAAGTCTGTGTAAATGCGACCAGGTCTGCATGGGAGAACTCTCGCTCTGCATGAATTCCTGACGAAGGGCGGCCTGCTGAATCATCAATAAACTGCACTGGCTCGCAATCTGTCATGGCTGCTAGCTCAGAAGGAATCAGACAAGGCAAATAATCATCAAAGTCATCCCAGTCAATGTCTGAATCCGAGGGATCAGAAGAAGATGAGCATGATTGAAATTCCTCAGCAGCACTCATCACAACACTGTCAGCCTCAGAGATATCCTCATCCAGGGATGTGCTCTCCCGGCTCTCGACTGCCATGAGCTTGAGATACAGTGAATCTGTAGGCAAGGCGAGGGTCGGTGCTACGGGGTCTTTCCAATTGGATTCATCATCAGTCATCTCAAAATCACAAACCTGGTGGATGTCTAGCTCCTCCTCTGTCATCTGCGCTGCTTCACTGGATTGCTCGGAGCACTCTACCTCTCTGGCTCTGATTTCTTCGATCGTCTCTATTTGTATGGTTTCGCTCTCTACGCGAAAGCATACCTTCCCGCTATCATGGTCGGTCACCGCCTTGGCTGTAGCCAAGAATGGACGTCCGAGAATGATGGGGGCATCAGTTACCGACTCAGGGATCTCCATGTCCAACACAACGAAGTCCACGGGGAATTTCAGGCCCTGAATAGTAACGACCACGTCTTTCAATAACCCCTTCGGCCTCTTAATCGACCTATCAGCAAACTGAAGGACGGTTCTGCTTCGAAGAAGAGGACCAAACTCGAATTGCTTGAGTAAGGCTGCCGGAAGGAGGTTAATTGAAGAGCCGTTGTCTAATAGAGTACGATCAAACTGCTGCTCTTGAATCTCGCATCTGACATAGGGAGCTCCTGCGTCTGGTCGCTTGGCTGGCAGCTTGTTCTGGATGATGCAACAGGTGTCATGAGTGAGCATATGGATTTGATCTCTGTGCCTCTTCTTCCTTCGAACAGTAGTTGTCTCTTTCAAGTTCTTTTTGAAGAAGGGGATATGCTCAAATGCTTCCCGTAGAGTTAGCTGAATGTGAAATCTATCAATCATCTGGTCGCCGAACTCTACCTGTTGGCTCTTTTTTGGATTTTCTTTTTTATTCCCCTTCGCTCGGCGGAGTGCCTCAGGGAAGGGGATGGTAGGGGCCTCCTCAGATGGAGGACGAGGAATCGGTCCCTGTGCCTGTGAAGACGGAGAATCCATACAATTATCATCATTCATCACATATGGATCCGCAATTTGAACAGGAACCTTTCCTTTATTCATATTTTTGTTTTTGTTTTTGTTCCCACAGTCTCTAGGTACAAAATGTGGTAACATCACAGATGATGGCTCGACAAAAGTAGATGTGGTGGCCTCAGTACCACCACTCGCACCGGTCTTCGCGGCATCAGCACCGCGCTCTGGTTCATCGCCCAAAATGGTGGCTTCAGCACCACCGTCTGCATCTGGTATTACAACGGCATCAGCACCGTCGTCCTGGACTCCATCATTGGTGGCATCAGCACCACCGTCTTCAGCATCATCATTAGCGGCATCAGCACCGCTCCTCTGCTCCTCTGGCGCTCCTGGTTCAACATCTGGTTGTCGCTCAGAAGAGGCGCCGCCGGCTGGCATCCTACCGCTCCTAGTAGTCACAAAATCAGCATCATTCAAAGAATAAGACATATCATTCAAATCGTCACTAGGAGAGGTATCCTCTGTGAACTCTACCTGCTCAGATTTTCTTTTTAGGTTATTAGGATTAGGTTCGATCTGAGCGGGTTTGACGGCTTTGCCTTTGACGATATCCCGCATCTCCTGCCGGAATTCATCCATTTCTTGCCTGAAGGATGCTCGCTGTTCAGATAGCAAGCGGGCAAGATCATCGAGGGTTGGGTTCTCATAGGCTGGACCCTGAGAACTAGATGTCTGTCCCTGCTGGAAATGGGGCTGCTGCTGCTGATACTGGGGGGAAGGCTGGTGATAAGACTGTTGAGGCGGCTGTCGCTGCCTCCACTGCTGTCCCTGATAGGAGGGACGAGGACCACTCTGGTATTGTTGCTGATAGGCATACTGGGGCTGTTGTTGCTGTGTTGGCTGGCTGTTCTGCTGTCCTTGGGCAGGAGGATGCTGCTGGGATGAGGATCCACCATTGCCCCAACGGAATCCGGGGTGATCCCTACGAATTGCGGGCTGAGATCGGTCATACCAAATCCCATTGACTTCCATCAATGGTCCTGCTCAAAGGAAGGTGGAGGAAGAACTGCCAGTGGCTGCTCCGGCTGATAAACCACCATCTGCGTGTCCGAAGATGGCGGTTGCTCTGAATGGTATTGCAGCAATGGAACCGGCTCCGCCTGGATATGGTTCACCTGGCGGTATGAGGTAGAGGCCTGGTTGGGATTGCTGCTGCTGGAAGCAACCTGTGACCTGGGAGGCTGTTGGGAATGGGCTTGTGCCTCCTGAATACATAGAATTTGAGTCTTCAGGTCACTCATGGTCTTGGTGAGAAGGTCCATCTGGGCTAGACCTTGGTTCTGCTTCTTTTCAAGGATCTCCATGCGGTCCAACTTTTCGCTAATAATGCCCATGTCGGCTGCTGCTGATTCGGCTTGGGCTGCGGCTACCGACGTTGTGTTGGGACCGGCATCGATGCGGGCGATCCTCTGAAATGATCCCGCTCCCTGCGGGGGTTTCTGCTGAGTGTAGACTCTGGCTAGGGTCTCACTGTAGAGTTCTCTGCCATGCCTTCGTAGATGGCCCAGACGTCATCTTCTCCCTTGGAGAAATAGGACCCACCGCAAGAGGCGTTCACAAGCCCCTGCAGCTCCGGTGTCAGCCCACAGAAGAAACTCTGTACGAGATTGGGCTTGGAGATATCATGGTGCGGACACCGGTCGATGAGCTCTCTGAATCGATCCCAGGCTTCATGGAACTGTTCATTTGGGATCATGACGAAATTGCTGATCATGGCTTGAGCTGCGTTGGTCCGGCCGAGAGGATAGTATTTCTTCAAATATGCGGTCCGGAGATCTGCCCAAGTATCGACGAATCGCCCAAGATGCTTGAGCCAATATGCGGCTCTATCAACCAATGAGAATGGGAAGGCGATCATCTTAATGGTGTCCTCGGTCATCAACCGATCATGGATAGTGCTGCAAATCATTTCAAATTCCTGGAGGTGGAGGTGCGGCTCTTCGGTCGGCAACCCGTGAAACTTGGGTAGCAACTGAATCGTGTGGTGCCGAAGCTCGAAGTCTCCGTGGATTGGCGGGAGTCTGATCCACCGGTGAGTGAGGGACGAAGCTGGGTTGTGCAGTTCCCTCATGATAGTCTGTGGCGGTCGCTCAGCGTCTGGATCGCCTCCTCCTGCATCGGGTCCTCCTCCTCCACCTCCGCCACCGCCCCCAGGTCGGTTTTCTCTCAGCTGTGTTATCTCTCTCATCAGATCACCCATGAATGTTCCCTGGTCACGGATCTGTCTCTGCATATTCTCCAGGGACGCTAGCAAGGAATTGTTGATGGCCACTTGATCAATAATGAACGGGGGATGCTCGTGGTCATCTTGGTGCTCGCCTCTGTCTGCCATTGCTGGATTCTCTGAAAAAGCAAATGAGGCCATTTCAGGTGCTGTAGAATGAGCCGAACTCTGTGATGCACTGAATTCTGACACAATTGGACTGAGAGAAGGAGAATGGGAAGGGTGGTTGAGGGGGAACAGGGTGGATGTGAACTCGGGCTCGGAGAGCGGACTCTCCGAGGCATTCCTAGATGAGTAAGGAGGAGTGCTAGATAGCGGTGCCGACAAGGTCGGCCTAAGAGATCTCCGTCCCATCATCTTGATTATTTGGAAAGAGCAGGGAAAATGCAAGAGAAGAAGGAGAAGATGATATGCAACAAAATTGTGCACAATTGTGCGGTGTCTTTGATCTTGATCTAAATAAATCTAGCAATCAAACGCAAAGCAAGGGTGAATTCACCAACTCAACTCGTGAAGCCGTGAAGGTTCGGCTTTTATCTTGTCAATTTTAGCTTGTTTTCAGGTATTTATCTTTTCACAAGTCCTTAGAACGCTACGCCTATAGGAGCGAGAGTACTGCCAGGAAAGTGTCCCCGTACTTGTCCTCCTCCTGTGTAACCTGTAACTTGCGCTTTTTGAGGTCCTTGTAACCCTTCCTGGATCCCTACTCAGCCAAAGAAATAGAGGGAGGAAGCCGATAGGCGAAACCGATACTTCGGACCTCGCTCGCAACGGAATCACCCGTGAGCGTACAAGGTCCTACTCGGACGCAGTCGGTGAGACAGACACACCCGTGAAGGCGTGGCCTAAGCTCGGTACTTTGGACAAGGTTGGTGCTCACACAATAGCGAGTCACCAATGGCGACCAAGCCCTACTCGACTACGTACGATAGTAGCGCCAATACTTCGGAAATTCAGGCGATACACAAGGCAGCCACAAGTTGGGTTTTTGGCTCTAATCCTTACGAAGCGCTCACCTCACTTGGAAGGAAACCTTCCCAAGCAACCTGAAGACAAGTGAGGGTATTACTCTCCCCAAGTAATGAATCCAATTACCGATTTTATTTTGGTCAAGTTTTCTTTAGCAGTCCCTTTTTTAATTTTTTTGGTGTTATCGCTTCTTTTGAGTAAATTCAAGCAAGCGCCTAACGTTTTTTGTATTTTTTCCCTTTATCCTACTTTGTTCCAAAAACAGAGGGAGAATAGAGTCGGAAAAGCCGTGCAAGTCGACACCAAGGAGGAAATCTCACCTTTGTGCCTAGATGATGCGTGCAAAGTAAGAGGACTTACAGCGAATCCCAGCTCTCTCCATGCGGGATGCAAAGCAGAATTTTTAAACCTAAGCTATATGGCGATATGCAAGCGGAAATCGTCCTAGAACAGGCAACTGCTAGCGTGAAGAACCACAAGCTAACTATTAACTCCCAATCCGAGTGTCCGGTCTAGGCTCACCCCTCCTCTGCTCAACACATTTGAGTTAGGAGAAAGCGCTTCTTCGGGTGTGAGCTCGCGGCGCGTGGATCGGAAGCTACTAGCTAACTGTTTGATTAATCTAAGTCCAAATACGAATCTATAGGAGCATGCAAAGATAATTAGGTGTTTGGACCTATTCTAATCGAATCAAGCAGGACCTAGAACTAAGAGCTCAATCCACAAAAGAAAGTGAAAAATGAAAACAAAACCGGAAAATGACGGCGATAAAAACTCGTCAAAACTGCGGTGAGCCCCCGGGTGAACAAACACCCGGAAGTTAGGCCCGATAGTCTGAGTGTCCAAGTCCAAGTGTACCTGTATTATTACAAATTAATAGTCTCTCTCTCACAAAAAATAAATGTGAGCTAATCTAATCACTCTCCCTCACTCCTCCTGCTCTCTCCTGCCGGCGTGACCTAAGAAGGCCGGCTCCGCTTCCCAAGGATGCTCCGAATCACCTAAGCAATCCGCCTTGCTCCGCGGTCCCCTCGCAAGAAGACAAGAAAAGAGACGGTCAGATAGCTCAACAAAATATATCAAAAATGTAAGAGATGTAAAATAATGCTATGGTAAACAATCACACAATCAAACAAAATGTGAACTATTCGCTGTTGCTCCCCGGCAACGGCGTCATTTGATAACCGCAGATTATCGAGGGTCTAAATACGTCGCTGTGGCGACCCACAATAAACTGTGATTAATCAACAATGAACCCACAATCAAATATCAAATAATGACAAGCAAATGTGGAGTCAAATTTATTTTTAACTCTGCACAAATGGTGTATAGTGACAAGTATGCAGAGAGTTCGAACACAGGGAGCAAACAAGATAGTTCAAGCAAAAATGCGCTCAAGTGTGTGTGTGTGTGATGTGTCTACACTAAGCAAAGGGAATTTATGTGGGTTTTTAGTTTTTAATATTATTTTTTTATTTAATTTTTAATTTTGTATTTTGGTTTTTAATTTTCTGATTTTTATAATTTTATATTTTATATATATATTTTTTTATTTCTTTTTCAATATTGGAAAGTAAAGACAATCTAATAAAAGACAAGCTAAAATATTTATAAAAATGCACAAAAATAACCAAAAATTCAGAACTAAGATGTTTTTGGTATTTTTATAATTTTTTACTATTTTTGTGATTTTTGGGGATTTTTCAAGGTGTTTTTGATATTTTTAAATACTGAAATAAAGCAAAACAGTGGAAATAATGCTGGCTGTGATAAAAATGAGAATTAAAAATAGCAAACAGCAACAACAAATTTTCACACTATTTTTCAAATAAAAAGAACAAAATTAGGAATAAACAGAACCTGAGTTTATAATTTTTGGAGTTTTCTACTATTTTTTATATTTTTTTGAAGTTTTTGAGTGTTTTTGAATTTTTAGTGTTTTTCTTTTGAGAGTTTTAGTGATTTTTGGACTGACACTAAAATAGGATAAAATAGACACTAGGTGATTTTTTTGGAATTTTTGGAGATGTTTTAGTATTTTTTTGGTATTTTCTAAGCTAGGCAGTGCACAAAAAGCGAGTTTTTGATTTTTAATAAATATGAAAATAAAGTAAAATCAAAAACTAAATATATGGCGTCAAAGTACACGTGTCCAGGAGCTAATCCCCATTTTTGTGGAATTTTTGGACTTAAAATGATAGGTCAAATAATTAGAGCAAACATCCAAACATCAAACAGTCCTAGCAGGGGTATATGTGCAAAATATCAAACATCCAGGGGCATACATGCAATTTTCCACAAAAATATACACGGTATATTCAATTTTTAGCACCAAAATGCAATTACAAAAGCCGCCTGGGCCTCTTAGCAATTTTCCCACCAGGGCGCGTGACTTGCACGCGCCTGGCGAGGACTGAAATGTAATATTACGAAACCCTAGGGGCCTACTTGCAAAATATCCAAAAAGTTTACACGTGCTGCGATAGTTTTAGGACTAAAATGAAATACATAAATGATTGAGGGTATCCTTGCAAAATGCCCACCCCCTCACGTGTACAGGTCACGTGAGGTGACGTGGCGAAGGACCTGGATGAAAATAAACAAAGTTCGGGGGTCTTTATGCAAATATTACAAAATTTTTACACTACCGACAAAAGTTTAAGTACTAAATAATAAATACAAAACGTGTGAGGGTTGGGATGCAAAATACCCTCGCTGGGACGATCCGACGATGACGCGTGGCGCGAATCCAACGGCTGGCGGCGATGCGCGATCCAGCGGCGGGGAGCGAGCCACTTATCCACGTGGCAGCTTGGGAACGCCCGATGACGGTTCGCGTCGACGTCTGAGATTAGATCTCAAAAAGAGATCCGACGGTGGCTGGGCGTGGAGGATCGGACGGTCGATGCGCGATCTGGAGCTGCGGCTCGATTAGACGGTGGGGAAGCGAGGAGGAAGAACAGGGACGAAGGCCGGCGGAGGCGCACTTCCCCGACTCCGATCTCGCTCCTCAGGCGATGGATGGGCCCCAAAATGGAGCTGCAGACTCCTGGAAGGTCCCTCTATGGACTGGATGGCTCGGATTCGCCGGAGAAGCGTCGAAGTGCTGGCGCGAAGGCGGCGGAGCTTTACGCTCCAGGTATCTCCGGCGAGGAATCAAAATGGCTCTCCAGGTTCGTTCAGGGGTCTTTGTCCTGCAAAAAGTGGTGAAAAGGCCCAGGGCAAATTGCCTGGGCCTCGCGGAGGCGTGGGGATGTGTGCAACGAGGTGGCGGTGAAGGGCCGGAGGTGCGCTCCGGCCAAAGTGGGTGATCGAGCGAATCAGATGATGGAGCTTCGATTTTTTGGGGGGATATTGATCCTAAGGCTAACAGGAGTTGAATGCAAGAAAGAAATGAGCGGGGGGAACTGCCCTCGATGGCCGAAGCCAGAGGAAGAAACTACCTCGACGCCGGCTGTTGGCGGAGGTGGTGGAGGCACCCTCGACTTCGAACGCCTTGGCTGAGGAGCTGGCGATGGAGCTGTCACCTCCAGGGAGCTCTGGAGCACGAGGGTGGCGCTGAAGGGTGGACCAAGGGGACTCGAATTCAAAAGGAAAGAAGGGGGGTCGGTTTTAAGTGGGTTGACCCAAGGTGACAGGGGTCCAAAGACCAAGAGGTCTGGAGCACCTCATTGATGCATAGCCCGATGTAAACACTCGGCGGGCAAGATGGATCTACAGGGAAGATTTTTGCAGAAGGAAGTGGCATGAGATCGTGCAAGACTTGGCTGGGAAAAAGCCAAGAAAAAGCTCAAAAACCAAGCCTGACAGGTCTACAGGGGGTAGGTCAGACTGTTGACCTAGGTCAACAGTCCTGGCCTCCTGGTTGGTCCACGTGGACCAACCAGGAAAAACCCTGGAAAAATATTTTATTAATTCTATTTAAAATACTAAATGGCCGAATTAATTAAAAGTTATAAAATAAAAAATGCTCAAAATTTTATGTAGTATTTTATTCTGATTTTTATTTATTTTTATGAAATTTATTTTTATAAGTTGCCTTTTTAACCTTATATAGGTATAATACCTATGTATTTTAATATTTTATTTTTATTTAGGTATTTTATTTTTATTATTTTTATTTAGTATTTTATAAAATTATAACATACTTTTATATACATAAATATATTTTTATTTTATTTTTCTGATATGTTTTGTATATTTAATAAAATACAAGTGTATTTTATATAGGTATAAGTGTATGTATAATACCTATGTAGTCTTTATACAAGTATTTTTATTTTTATTTTTCTTTGCATTTTATTTCAATTTTTAATGCACATATATATTATTAGTAATATTGACAAAAATATAAAAATATAAAAAATATAAAAATAATGAATAAAGAATAAATTGAATATTTTATTCAGTACAAGTATACAATTAGGGTCCAAAACTCAACTTTCAAACCGTAGCTCCGCCAAATGCGAAATCACCGCCAATAAATAGCTTATTTTCTTCTATATACAATTAAAGGTGAGTACGCTGCATTTGGAGTTTTCATTTATGAGATACGGGTCTGGGAAATTGGCATTTAGGATTCTTATTCAGACCATAACTTTTTATTTGTACATTATTTTTCTGTGAAATCAATTTTGTATTTTTCTTTATTAATTTATCTACAACTTTCATGTACAAAGTTTCTTTATTTGATGTATAAAAAGTGGAACCAAAAATAGGTCCCAAAATGAATAAAGAATGAATGGAATGTATAGGTATTTTCTCTGTATTTCTGACCTTATCTCCCCCTACTTTATTCCTTGTCGACCTATTCATCAAGATGCCTAGGTCTCGGGGGTTTTGGATCATAAAATATTTACAATATTTTATTCTTTTTCTTTTCTTTATTTATTCTATAATTTTGGCCTTAATTACAGTAATTTATACACTATCTGAATGCACATGCATGGATGCTAAGATGATGATTTTAATACTATTTACAGGCATTTGCTAGGGTTTTTGGTGCCAAAATGATAGAATAAAGATGATGAAATGTGGATTCATCAAGCAGCCACCACAGCCTCAGACGCAGATGGTTGTATACCAACCAGAGCACCAGCCCACATACTCCGAGCAGTTCTCTCCACCCCCGCCGCTGATCCAGGAGATCAATGGCATTTGGAACAATGAAGCGCAGCTGACCCGTCCTCAGGGACAATCTCAGGGTCAGAACATGGGCAACATGCCCTTCCATCAGCAACAGCAGGGTGGGAGACCCTTCCAGCAGCCTTACCAGTACCAGCCTCCCTCACACAGGAACACTTGGAGGCAGAATTACCAACATGGTCCTCAGCAGTCCGGATATCGAGGACATGGATACCACCAACAGCCGGCTGCCCAATTCAATCAGCACAACTCACAGTACTCCTCAAACCCCCTCCTCAGCAATTTTCTCAAGGATACCAGTCGCAATCTCAGCCGCCATACCAACATTCTAGACCCCAGCAGGGGGAATCCTCTGAGATCGTACCGGTTAATCCGGCCCTGGCTTATTTGGAGCACTTAATGAAGAACATGGCTGAGATGAACTAGAAGATCGACGACCTGACAGCAGCAAAAACTGTCATACCAGCCCAGGTCGAAGCTAACCCTAACAATTTCCGACGCAAGGAACAGGTAGCCGGCAGTGTCCAACCCGAATCAGGTGAAATTAATTATTTTTTATCTAACGCTGTTACTCTCAGGAGCGGTAGGACACTCCAGCCATCGGCGACGGCGAAGGGAAAGCACATAGCATCTGACGGAGAATCGTCAGTCCAGCCAACACCAGGGCCAGCCAGCATTTTGGGAGCAGCACCAGCATCCAGAAAACCACAAAAAAATGAAGAAAACTGAAAAACACAAAAAGATAGCAGCAACCTCGGTGGAGATCAGCCAGCATTGGAGACGCCTGCACCTGCCTCACAGCCAGCTCCTGACAGGAGGAGCACCGTACCTGCAGCGAGTCCAACGCCAGCACCTGAAGCCGAGCCTGTCATTTTTGGTCCGCAAATTGTAGATGAATCCATTCCTTTTTGTCGTCTACCTGTAAACAACAACACGGACACTATTTTGAATGATATTGGTGAAGAGTTTGTAAATATTCCTTTTCCTGAAGCAATGAAAAAACACAAAAAAATGAAAAATTTGAAAAATGCTTTGTCTGACCCTGCTATCATAGAAATCATTCAAAATCTGGTCTTGAACATGCCGTTGATGAAGGCTCTTGAGTACATGCCAGCAGTGAAGAAAGGTCTTAAAGAGGCATGTACAACCAAGCGCAGGCCAACCCCCCATAATTCCAGAAGCAAAGGTGGCAAGTCTGAAAAACACATCCTCACTATGGCCACCGTCAATGCCATCAGCAACCTCCCGGATAAAAAACCGGATATGGGAGCACCTCTTGTACATTGTCAGATGTTCGAGCAGGAATTCGAGCGAACACTTCTCGACAGTGGGTCATCTGTCAATCTGATGCCAGCCTCACTACTCACGGAGTTCAAGTTAGGACCGCTCAAGCCTACAAAGATGATTCTGCAGTTTGCAGACAAGTCAGTCAAGCGGCCTAGGGGCCTGTTGGAGGACGTGATCGTCACGGTTCAGGGAAAGTCATTCCCGGCCGATTTTGTGGTCTTAGATATGGACGTCCCTGCTTTGTTGCTCCTTACCCCGATCATACTCGGAAGACCATTTCTGCGGACATCAAACGCCGTGGTGAATTATGGGACGGGAGAAATCACTTTTGGAGCTGGCAATGAAATTATCCGAGTTGAGACCCTGTCTGAGGGAACGCCAGCTGAACCGACATCTGCATCGTGTGCAAAGGTGATCGAGCACGATGAAAACTGCGATTTTCTAGCAGAAATTCAAGATACCAACCTATTCCTAGATGATAATGAGATCCATGGACTCCTCCGTTTCGAGGAGGAAGTGGAGACCGCAGTCGAATTTCCTTGTATCGATCAAGATGAGGAACTCGCTGATGCGCTACAAGATACTACCCTGAGGGTGATGTGCCTTCAGAACCAAGAGCCAAGTTTTGAAGCATTTTCTGATGAAGATGACATCATTGCAGAATTCTGTCAGGATCTGAGAGAAGAAACAGAGCAGACTATGGTGGACATTGCACAGTTGAAAGAATCACCACCTGTACTAATAGCTGAGGTCACCGCTGAAGCAGCTCAGACCCCACCAGAGCTAAAACCCTTGCCCTCCAATATGAAGTATGCCTTTCTTGGGGGAGAACCGAACATGCATCCGGTCATCATTAATGCACATCTGATCGAAGATCAAGAATCTCGTCTGATGGAGGTTCTTGAACGCAACCGCAAGGCGATAGGCTGGCGAACCTCCGATCTCCATGGGATCAATCCGTCACTCTGTTCGCATCGCATCTTCCTGGAAGAAGACTGCAAACCCTCTCGTGAACTGCAAAGAAGATTGAACCCGAATCTGCGGGAGGTAGTTATGAAAGAAATCCAGAAATGGTGTGATACGGGATTCATTTATCCCATCTCTGACAGCAAATGGGTGAGCCCTCTACATGTTGTACCCAAGAAATCAGGGATCACCATTGTGAAAAATGACAAAGGAGAGGAGATCGCAACCAGAGTACCGACTTCCTGGCGAGTGTGCGTAGACTATAGAAGACTCAATCTTGCCACCAAGAAGGATCATTTTCCGCTACCCTTCATCGACCAGATCTTTGAGAGATTGGCCGCGAAGGAATATTTCTGTTTCTTGGACGGATACTCTGGATATAATCAAGTTGCTATTGCTCCTGAAGACCAAGAGAAGACTACGTTCACTTGTCCTTTTGGCACATATGCCTTCAGACGGATGCCGTTCGGGCTTTGCAATGCCCCAACCACATTTCAAAGGTGTATGCTTGCAGTTTTTGCCGATATGGTGGGCGGCTTTCTTGAGATCTTCATGGACGATTTTTCGGTCTACGGGGATTCATTTGATCAATGTCTGGACTACCTAGACCGAGTCCTACGGAGGTGCTGCGAAGTGAATCTTGTGCTATCCTGGGAGAAGAGCAATTTCATGGTGACCGAAGGAATCGTGCTGTGTCACGTTGTTTTCTAAACGTGGCATGGAGGTTGACCCAGCCAAGGTGGATGTAATTTCTAAGCTTGAGCCACCTACAAATATCAAGCAAGTGCGGTCATTCTTGGGCCATGTCGGGTTTTACCGACGATTTATTAAAGATTTCAGCAAGCTGGCCAGACCGTTGGCTGAGTTGCTCGGTAAGGACAATGAGTTCATTGTAGACGACCGTGTGCTCCTTGCCTTTAATCAGTTGAAAGAGCTCATCACGCAGGCCCCCGTCCTACAGCCACCGATTTGGACTCAGCCTTTCGAGATTATGACCGACGTGTCAGATTATGCCATCGGAGCTGTACTGGGACAGAGGAAAGACAATGTACCATTTGCGATTCACTACGCTAGTCGAACGCTCGATGAAGCCAGAGAAACTACACTGTCACTGAAAAGGAGATGCTAGCGGTAGTCTTTGCTTTGGAAAAATTCAGATCTTACCTTCTTGGGTCCAAAGTTATCATTTACACTGATCACTCGGCCATTCGGTATTTACAGCAGAAGAAGGACGCCAAACCACGTCTCATCCGGTGGATCCTTCTCCTCCAGAAGTTTGACTTGGAAATCAGAGATAAACCTGGGGTAAAGAATGTAGTGGCCGATCATTTGTCAAAACTTCCTGAACCAGAGTCTCCTGAGCTGAACTTGCAGCCTATCACAGAAACCTTTCCAGATGAATCGATTCTGTCTGTCGCCTCACTTCCTTGGTTGATAACCAGCCTAAGTGATCGGGGTAAAAGGTCTAAAAATGGTCGTTGCGACCTCGATCGAGTAGACTAAGTGTATCAAGAAAAATCGAACCGCGAAACTAATCAAAAGTCAAACAAGGCAAAACAAGCGGTCCTAGCTATGATATTAACCTGGTATAGCTCCCAGGGTCGAACACAAGGAGCACGGATTGGCTAGAAGCCTACGAAGTAGTAAAAAGAAAATAAAATGAAATAAAAGTGATTTTTAGTTGTTTTTGTTAATTTTTATATATTTTTTTTGTGATTTTTAAAAGATAAAGAAAATGAAAGAAAGGAAATACAAGACAACTTCAACAATTTATTAAACACACTAAAAATAATGCAAAAATTAAGGAAAAATTGTTTTTATATTTTTTTAAGTTTTTTACTGTTTTTGGTGAATTTTTGAAATTTTTCTAATGGGTAAATTATTTTCTAAAAATCAAACAGTGCTAAATAAAAGAGGTACTGTCCAGCAAGGCTTGAAACTCAAAAATAAAATATCTAAGAGTCTCACTAAGCCCTGGAGGTAATTTTCCTGTAGTCTAGGAAGAATAAGGAAAATTTAGGCACCCTAATTATTGTTTTTGGATTTTTAATTTATTTATTATAATTTTTATGGGTTTTTAGGGGTTTTTCAATTTTTAAGGTTTTTAAGTGATGAAAAATAGCCAAAATTGGCTAGAAAATCAAACAGCAAGAAACAACAATATCTAATTTTTTTAGAATTTTTGGAGATGTTTTTATATTTTTTTGGTATTTTTAAATCTAAACAGTAACTAAAAAGGTTGTTTTTGAATTTTTAAAAATACTAAATAAAAGTGAAAATGTTCTCAAAAATCACAGAAATTCCTACATCATGGCAGGAGCCATGTGTCGAAATTTCATTGGATTTGGAGATAATTTACTATTTTATTCAAAAATGCAAAGAGGGCACAGTGCACAAGGACGAATGTGCAAATACCCGAGAATCTGGGGGCTCTGGTGCAAAATACCCAGCAAGTCACGCGCGTGGCGCGTGGCTGGGGCACACAGGGACCAAATGGTAATAAAAACCAAGTCTTAGGGCCTTTTGATAACTCGTATCAAAAGCCCAGGGACTCGGTTGCAAAAAGCCCAATAAAATTCGCACATGCGTAATAAAAACACTCACAGGGGCATAACTGCAATTACTCAAAAATATTCATTCATTTCATAACGACCCAGTTCTACAGGCCAAAAGATGTAAAATGCCCAACACAACACGTGACGAAGCACGTGGTCACATACACACAGGGGCATACATGCAATTAAAGCTAAGCACAAGGTCCATACTGCAAATAACCCTACGTAAATAAAGTTCTAAAAATATTTACAGGACTGGAAATGAAATGACAAACTAAGAGGGGGCCCTAAGATATTTACCCCTTTATTGGTCGACGGCCAGATGCGCGCCACGTGGTGGATGGACGGTCAGGATGGGCGGCGCTCTCCTTCTCTTCTTCTCTTGGGCTCGATCGACGGTACGAGGGAGGCCACGTGGATGATCTGAGGGCTGGCAGTGCAGGGGCCTCTCTCCTCGCACGAACGGTCCGGATGGCTCCTCGAATGATCGGATGGACGTTGCTCCTCAACGAACGGACGGTCACGATCAGAACTGGAGCAGAGGCCTCATCGGACGGCTCTGGAGGATGGTGAAGGAACTCGACGCCGGCGAACTTCGCCGGCCTCCTGCGTGAGCTACACTCCTCAGCTGCTTCTGGATATCGGAACAGGTTCCTGGTGAAGGCCCGCAGCTGATGGTATTGGCCGATAGCCCAGCCGAGCCCTGGGGGGGCTCCGGCGAGGCTGGCGGCGTGAAGCTTCCGGCTAGAATGTAAGGGGGGCTCAGCTGCCTCCCTTTGAACCTGCAAAGCACACAGAAAGCTTCGCGGGTCGAGGGCAAAATGCCTCGACCCAAAGAAGTGGGGTGAAGGTGATCTGTGCGGTGGGGCGAAGGAGCTCCGGCGAGGCGGAAGACGGTGGAGCTCGACTCCCAGCTCCGGGGCGAGCTGGGTTGAGTGGCTAGGCGAAGAACGTGCGTGAGGAATAGGCGAAGGCGATGGGGTGCTCCGATGATCGAAATATGAAGCGAGATAGCCGGAATCACAGGAACACGGCGAACGGTCGATTTGGGCGAAATCCAAAATTACACTAAATGGGTCGGAACTAAGGTCACCTGGGTGATGCTGTAGACTGGGCTGGAGCTCAGCTAGCTCCTGGTCCTCGCCTCAAGGGTCGTCAACTCCCGAGGCTCGAGCTCCGGGTGGTCGTCGGAGCACGGCTGCAAGAAGCGGCCGGATCGATGGTCGGACACCTCCTCCTCGCTGCGACACCGGCGGGGGCAAGCTGTCACCTTGCTGGTTACGATGGAGCTCACTGGAGAGAGAATTGGGAACCAAAGATGGCGTGAGAGTGCGGTGGAGCTCCAACTTTATAGTGCTAGGGGTCCGGGAAGAATGGAGTCGGGCACGACGATCGGCGCACGGATCCCCATGCAAACCTCCGGGCGAGGATCTCAGGTATGTGCAGATGGATTAGGGCCCGGGGTTTGCGGATTTGGTATTCGGATAAGGTGGGGAAAAGATTGAGAAATCGGGTCGAAACCCAGATCCGCGCCTCTGGTGGTCCTGGGGGAGGTGTTGACCGGGGGTCAACAATCCCCCGTGGACCAATCAGAGGCCGCCAAGGCTGAGATTTTTATTTTATTTTTTTTGGGCCTTTAAATGGCCGAATTTCCAAAAACTCAAAACATGAAAAATGTTTGTTTTAATTTTTTCTATTTTTTTGTGATTTTTAATTAATTATTGGAAATTAAAATAAGGTATTTACATATTAGCTATACATAGGTATATATACACGATATTTTTATATTTTTAATTTTGTAATTTTTATTTGATTTTTGTTTTGATTCTTTTTATTTATTTTATTTACAAAACATAAAAAGGAATATTTACAAAAAGATTTGAAAATAAATTAGGTTATTTACAAGGTGAAATAAAGTAAGGATGATGGACTATGTACATGGTGAAGGGTTCTTTTTGGTATTTTTGATTTTTAGATTTTTATCTTGTTTTTAATAGTTCCTAAATATATACAAAATATATACAAGTATATTTTTGGTTGAGGAAAATATTATTTTATTTATTTACATAAATATTTACACATGAGCCCCTATCTCCCTCTACTTGTGGCTTTTATGCGGTCTGGCCCATGCTGAGCCCTCCCTTGGGTTAGGTTGCTCAATATTTATTCTAAATATTTCCCTCCTTTTCTTTTTCTTCTTTATTCTTCTATTTTTGCACAAAAACATGCTAATTATTTATTTTTACAAACATGCATGCTTTTGCTAAAGAATCCTATTTACACATATCTACATGCATTTGCATAGGTTTTTGTGGCTAAAATATAAGAATAAAGAGTGATGAATGGGTATTCATCACCCCCCTATACTATACTTTGCTAGTCCCTTAGCAAACACTTATTTGAAAAAGAAGTGCAAAAGAAAGAAAAAGAAAAAGAAAAAGAGAATGTACATGGATCAAGGCTGATTATTAAACTTGCCTTCATTAAATTGAGGTATGGAGCTTAATCAGATCTTTGGATTATTGATGTGTCGGAACCTTATTCAGACTTAAGCTTAAAACCTAACAGCCTCCAAGTTCCACTAATCTATAACCAAGACTCCTCAATGCTCCAGATCAGAACAAGTCATCAATCACAAACCCTGAAGACCATGAATCTTTGCTTGTCCTGTGAAAGTGAGGTCTAAGCTCTCCACCTCAGAAATGGCAACTTGACAACCCTCCCTAACAAGGTAACTCTATGACCTCAATCTGGCCACTCTTTCCTCGAGGAGCGGGGTATTCCCTTCTAAGTTCAAGTACAACCGGCTCAAGAAGAGGGGGAAGAAGAGAATGGGTCAAGGCCAGTGTAGCCAAGTACCCTTGGGAGCTTGACCAGTGTAGCCAAGTCTCCCTACTGCAAGCTACAACAGGTGGATCATGAAACCAAGCTTTGCTTATTGCACTTATATACATACTCCGGTGGGATTATCATTTTCTCTCAGACCCACCACTTTTTTGGAGTTATTTTCTTTTTCACATTTTTTTTTCGAGTGCATCTATACAACATGTACATGTGCAGCATATATACAAGGAATTTTTCCTCTTGAGCCAGTAGACTATCCCTCTTTTGAAGCTTTATTGCAACCCACAACTCCCGTCGTTAGACTTCATGGCGACCCGACCAAGTTGAGACGCACTTCCTTCACTAAATGAAGAAGAGAGGTTCCGCCTAGAAGTACTACCCTCATATGCTACCCCAAGTCAAGGAAGACTGCCTCCTCACCACCTCATCCGTAGAGAGCTCGGTGCATGGTGCGGTTGTCTAAGTAAAGCCATAATCTATATGAGTCATGTGTTGTTGTTAAGTGCTCTACTTAGGCTCATTGAGATGACATGTGATCATAGCCTAGTGGACTCAAAGAATTAAGTCACCATGGACCTGAAAAGCCTTAAACCTAAGTCCTATAAGGTTCCTCTTAGAGTTAGGTGGATTAAGATCTTAATCAAGCTCCATTTCTCAATTTGAATTCCAGGCTAGTTTAAATGTCAACTATCATCCAAGGAAAACTATATACAAATGTACAAAAAGATGCATATTTACACACTATTTTACAATCATGCAAAATTTTTGAAAAATGTTTTGAAATCATGAATGATGATGCATGAAGTGCAAGTTTTGCAAAAAGGTATTTACACACATTTACACAAGATTTTTGCAAACTTTTGATTTTCAAAACATTTTGGAAAAATTTTGTACTATATACATAATTTTGATACAGAAAATATTTACACCAGCTTTACACACAAAAGATTTTTGAAATCATTTTTACAAAAATAATTTGTACCCTAGCTATGTATGTGCAAAATAAAAGAAGATTATGTACATGAAAATTTTTAATTTTTGTGGTTTTTAGCCATTTTTATTTATTTATTAACACACTCACACAAAGTACGAGTTATGGCTAAAGTATATATGAAATATATACACACCCCCCTATACTTAGCTCGAACGATGTCCTCGGAGTCAAGAGCGATGAAGAAGACATAACTCGTGCTATGTATAGGGAAGTGAAAAGGAAGGCTATACAAAAGGAGAATGAACTATCAAGTGAAGAGGGACTCGGGTCTTCCCCCTATACTTAGGATCAAGTAATCCTAAGTATAGCAGGCTGCACACGAAGGGAAAACCGAGTGGAGAATGTACAGGGTCTACCCCCCCCCCTATACTTAGGGTAAAATACCCCTAAGTATAGGCAGCAAAACAGGGGTAAACAAAAACAAAAGAAATACCCGAAATGTCTCACATCCCCCCTATACTTAGGGTAAAGTGCACCCTAAGTATAGCATAATCATAAGATGGAGAAAGGGATGTGGGACTAAAGAATGTGCTGATATGGACATCTGGATCTATGTACAGCGGAGAATCAGTAAAGCTCAGGCGTGAGATGCATTAGATGTGAATCAAAGACCACATCTCACGCAAAATGAATAGGGGCAAGATCAGTGATAAACTCGAATTTCGACGGTCTTAAGTTCAACACAAGCGTGAACTCAGTCGCAGTGTCGACCAATCAAAATCCGAATTTAATCAACAATTAACCCACACTAAGATCAACAAATTAGAAACAATGTGGAGTTAAAATTTATTTTTAACTCTGCACAAATGATGTAAAGGGGCAAGTATGCAGAGAGTTCGAACACAGGGAGCAAACAGTGTAGTCCAAGCAAATGAATGCTAAAGTGTGTGAGTGTGTGAAGTGTCTACACTAAGCAAGCAAGCAACTACAATTTTTGTGGGTTTTTAATTTTTAATATTTTTTTAATTTAATTTTTAAATTTTGTATTTGATTTTTAATTTTCTGTTGTTTTTTTTATATTTTATATTTTATATTTTATATTTTTTTTATTTTCTTTTTCAATGTTGGAAAGTAAAGGCAATATAAGATAAGGCAAGATAAAATATTTATAAAAATGCACAAAAATACTAAAAAATTCAGAACTAAGATGTTTTTGGAATTTTTATATGTTTTTACTGTTTTTGTGATTTTTGGGAATTTTTCTAGGTGTTTTTGGGTTTTTTTAAATACTGAAATGAAGGTAAACAGTGCAAATGAGGCTGGCTGTGAGTAAAATGTAATTTAAAAATAGCAACCAGTAGCAAAAATGTTTCACACTATTTTTCAAATAAAAGTAACAAAATAAGGAAGAAACAGAAGCTGCGTTTGCAATTTTTGGGTTTTTCTACTATTTTCTATATTTTTTTGAAGTTTTTGAGAGTTTTAAATTTTTTTAGTGTTTTTCTTTTGAAATTTTTAATGATTTTAGGACTGACACTAAAACAGGATAAAATAGACACTAGGTGATTTTTTTTGGAATTTTTGGAGTTGTTTTACTATTTTTTTGGTATTTACTAAGGTAGACAGTACACAAAAAGGCTGATTTTGATTTTTAATAAATATGGAAATAAAATAAAATCAAAAACTAAATAGGTGGCGTGAAAGTATGGGTGCACAGGAGCTTAAGTCTATTTTTGTGGAATTTTTGGAGTTAGAATGATATTTCAAATAATTACAACAAACATCCAATTACTAAAGTCCTGGCAAGGGCATAAGTGCAAATATTGAAATAACCAGGGGCTTACACGCAATTTTTCCACAAAAGTTTACACTGAAACTTGCATTTACTTGGACGAAATATAAATAACAAAACCCGGAGGGGCCTTAGCGCAAAATGCCCAAGCCGAACACGTGCGAGACACGCGCCTGGCAGGGACCTAAAGGCAATAACCAACACTATCAGGGCTTGTATGCAAATATCCCAAATATTTAACACTGAATACAAAAGTTCTGGGCCTAAACCAAAATACCCCAAAGGCCGAGGGTCTGTCTGCAAAATGGCCACGCACCTCACGCGCACGGGCACGTGAGATGACGTGGCCGAGGACCTTTTTGTAAATACGTAAAAGTTCGGGGGCCTTAAGGTAAATATTACAAAACTATTTAAACTGCCGAGGAAAGTTTTAGTACTATTAAAATATTACAAAAATGGGCGGGGGTTTGTAGCAAAATACCCACGCCAAAGCGGGAGCGGACGGCTGATATCGCTTCACTTAGACACGTGTCCTGCTCTCGCGCTCCGATACCCCTTCGCAGCTTGCGGCCAGGATTAGAAGATCAGGAGTGCATCGAACGGTCCTGGGAGCGCAAGATCTAACGGAGGAAGGACGGCTTGGAAGAACTGGAGTCGATCGGACGGCTCTGGATGATGGAGGAGGAACAGCAGATGAACTCGCCGATGGCGAGTTTTGATTCGAGCCCACGCCTGCCTCCGACGTTCGTTGGAGCTTCAAAATGTCCAGATCTTCTCCTGCAGGTGTTGGCTGACGTCTAGAGGCTTCAAAATCCACCGGCGGACGCCGGTGCTCTCGCGCGGAGGTGGCGGAGCTGCAAGGCTCCAGGTGCTCCGGCGAGAGCGCAAAATAGCTCCAGGAGCTTCGATGTACTTCAATACCTGCACCAAAACGTTAGAGAGGTCGAGGGCAAAATGCCTCGACCTTGGGTGACTCTCGAAGGTAGCGTGGAAAGCGAGATGTGGGCTCGCCGGAGTTGCGCTCCGGCAAGGTGGTCTATGGAACTATTCGATGGACGATTTGACGAATGAAGATAGGCGAAATGATCCGAAAACTAACAGGAACTGGAAGGGGATAAAGAGAAGGCAAGAACAGCCTCGATGGCCTAGGGCCAGAGGGTGGTTACCTCGACGGCAGAGCTTCGCCGGAGGTTGGAACGCGCGACGATCAGGTGCTCTCCCGACGCCTGGAAGCCTGGAGCTCAGAGCTGTCACCTCCGGGTACCTTTAGCTCGACCAAGGGGGAAGGATCATGGGTAGTTCGCGGTTCAACCCGAGAAAGGAAGATGGGGGGTTGTATTTGAAGGATGAAAATCGCATGAGTTCGAGACGAGATCACGGGTGGTAGAAGGAGATATGGGTCGATCTGAGGAGTCGGCGTGGTAGGTGGGTGTCCAGAGATCAACTTCCAAGAAGGAAGCGGCTGCGGAGGACGAGCGGCGTGACCTCGAAAAAAGGGTGAAATCGGGACAAAAAACGAGGTCTACAGTGTTCAAGGACGAAGGACGACCAGTTGACCGAGGTCAACTGACGCCTCCTCCTGATTGGTCCACGTGGACCAATCAGGAAAAATCCCGAATAAAATGTTTTATTAATTACTTTAAAAATAGGAAATGGTATTATTAAATAATGATTATAAAATAAAAAATATTCGTTATTTTATGTAGTATTTTATTATGATTTTTATTTATTTTTATGAAATATATTTTTACAAGTTGCATTTATACCCCTATATAGGTATATTATCTACATATTGAGTATTTTATTTTTATTTTTGTATTTTTAATTTATTTATTTTTGTTTATTATTTTCTAAAATGATAAAATACTTTTATAAACATAAGTGTATTTTTATTTTATCTTTCTAATATGTTTTATACATTAAATAAAATCAAAGTATAAAAAGTATAGGTATAAATATAGGTATAATACCTGTATTCCCTGTATATGTGTGTATTTTATTTTGAGTTTTCTTTTTACTTTTATTCTGATTTTAATGTGTATATTTATTAGAAGTAATATTTACAATATTATAAAAATATAAAATTATAAAATTATAAAAATAATGAATAAAGAATAAGTTGAATATTTTAATCTGTACAAGGTACAATGTGGGTCCAAAACTCAACTTTCAGACCGTAGCTCCGCCAAATGCGAAACCACCACCATTGGATAGATTATTTTCTTCTATATACAATCAAAGGTGAGTACGCTGCATTTGGAGTTTTTATTTGTGAGATACGGGTCTGGGAAGTTGGCATTCTAGATTTTTATTCAGACCATAACTTTTTATCTGTACATTATTTTTCTGTGAAATCAATTTTGTATTTTTCTTTATAAAATTATCTACAACTTTCATGTACAAAGTTTCTTTATTTGATGTACAAAAAGTGGAACCAAAAATAGGTCCCAAAATGAATAAAGAATGAATAGATTGTATAGGTATTTACACTGTATTTCTGACCTTATCTCCCCCTACTTTATTCCTTGTCGACCTATTCATCAAGATGCCTAGGTCTCGGGGGTTTTGGGTCATAAAATATTTACAATATTTTATTCTTTTTCTTTTCTTTATTTATTCTATAATTTTGGCCTTAATTACAGTGATTTATACACAATCTGAATGCACATGCATGGATGCCAAGATGATGGTTTTAATGCTATTTACAGGCATTTGCTAGGGTTTTTGGTGCCAAAATGATAGAATAAAGATGATGAAATGTGGATTCATCATCCCCCTATACTTTACCTTTGCTAGTCCCTAGCAAACACTTATGCAATAAGTGCAAAAAGAGAAAAGAAAGAAAAGAAAAAGAAGAAAATTAGATTAAGTTTAATTATCGAACTTGTCTTTGCAGAATCGAAGTTTGGAGCTTAAGTCGGACCTTTGGAAATTTAGTGCGGTCGGAACCTTAATGAGAACCAAGTTTGAAATCCAACAGTCCTTGAGAATCCCAAAACTCTGTCCAAGTCTCCTCAATAGCCAGGTCAGAAATACTTCTACTCATACGCAAACTCTTACGACTATGAGTCTGACTCGTACAGTGTAAGTGATATGTAGCTCCCCACCTCAGAAGTGACAAAGAAACAACCTCCCCCAACCTGGTAACTCTAATGCCTCGGTCTAGCAACTCTTTCCTCGAGAAGCGGGGTATTCCCTTCTAAGTTCAAGTGCAACCGGCTCAAGAAGAGGGGGAAGAAGAGAATGGGTCAAGGCCAGTGTAGCCAAGTACCCTTGGAAGCTTGACCAGTGTAGCCAAGTCTTCCGCTGCAAGCTACATAAGGTGGATCATGAATCTCAAGCTTTGCTTATTGCATTCTATATACATACTCCGGTGGGATTATCATTTTCTATCAGACCCACCACTTTTTTGGAGTTATTTGCTTCTTTCTTTCTTTTTTTTTTTCTTTTTTTTTTTCAAGTGCATCTATACAACATATACATGTGCAGCATATATACAAGGAGTTTTTCCTCTTGAGCCAGTAGACTATCCCTCTTTTGAAGCTTTATTGCAACCCACGGCTTCTGTCTTTAGACTTCATCACCACTAGACCAAGTTGAGGTGCACTTCCTTCACTATAAGAAGAAGAGAGGTTCCGCCTAGAAGTACTACCCTCATATGCTACCCCAAGCCAAAGGAAACTGCCTCCTCACCACCTCATCCGTGGAGAGCTATGTGAAAGGTGCAGGTGTCCAAGTTAGGTCATTATCAACAAGAGTCGTGCGTGTGCTCCGAAATACTCTACTTAGGCAGTCAAGAATCCATTGAACTAAGTCCCGTGATCCTCAAAGAATTAAGTCAACTAGACCTGAAGTACCTCAAACTCAGTTCCCATAAGGTTCCTGTTATTAGGTAGATTTTAAGGTCCAATCAAGCTCCAATCTCCGGATTTTACTTAGACTTGTTCAACTATCAAACTCAATCCGAAAAATGCTCATGCTATGTAATGCAATGCAGAAAATATTTTTGTGATGCAATTTTCAAAGATTTTGAACTTTTTATGAATTTTTGAAAAGATGATGATGATGCACATGCAGATGCAATTTTTTTGTATTTTTCAAAAAGATCTTTCAAATGTTTTTTGGATTTTAGTTTTGCAAATGTTTTTGGGGATTTTTGAAAACAAAAAGTTTTGGCTGAAAACTAGGTTAAAATATGTACATGGGAGTGCTTCTTATATACAAGAAGTGGATTTTAAGCATAAGTGGTCAATTTTATACATATATACATAAGATGGATTTTTTTTTTGTGTGATGTGAATATTCCCCAAACTTATTTGAAAACAATTTTCACACAATTTTTGAAAACTATAGCCCAAAATAATTTTTACAAACATTTTACACACAGTTGAAAATCATTTTGCAAAGGTTTTCAAAACAGTATATATAGGTTTTTCAAATCATTTTTGCAACCATTTTTCAAACCATTTGCAAATCATTTTTCAAACATTTTTATTTCACACAAAGAAAATAAATTTTACAATCCACACAATTTACACAGGTCGAAAACACGAAACAAAATATTTTCAAAATAGTTTTCAATAGATGTTCACAAAGATTTTCAAACTATTTTTCAAACATTTTGCAAAAACATTTTCACCTGATTTATTAATCAGTAAATACAAAGAGAATCTGAGGAATAATCACATCTTTTTATTAAGAATTTTTATGAATTTTAAAGAATTATTAGCCATGTTTATTAGGAAAATACGAAAGTACGAGTTATGGCTAAAGTATATACGTAGTATATACGACCCCCCTATACTTAGCTTGAGCTATGTCCTCATAGATCGGAGAGAAAAGAGAAGACATAACTCGTACTAAGTGTAGACAAGTCTAAAGAATAAAGGAGTAAATAGATGAATCAATGAATCAGAAGTTGACCGTCCCCCCTATACTTAGGATCAAATAATCCTAAGTATAGTAGACTGTACACAACGCAGGGAGGGTCAAGGGTGGGAATGAACAGATCGTACTCAGATTGTCTCCCCCTATACTTAGGGTAAGATATCCCTAAGTATAGACAAAAGAGGAGACAAGGGAGAGGATCGAAAAGCATAGAAAAACTCGGGGTGCACGCCCCCCTATACTTAGGACAAAGTACGTCCTAAGTATGGAAAACTGTCTACAAGGGCGGCACCTTTTTGATAGATAAAGAAAATAGAAAAGGAAAGGAAGAAAAGAAGAAAAGAAGACAATAAATCAACGGAAACAGAGTGATATGAACAGATGGATCTGTACAGCGGAAGATAGAATTGATCGCCATGTATGAGATGTAGATGATGAGAATCAAAGGACACATCTCATACCAGAAGAATGGGGGCAACGTCCATGGTCGGCGGATCATGATCTCGATACAGCTTTAGGCGTTGACCATTGACGCGGAAGGTGGACGAAGATGACGGTTCGGATATGTCGATGCTGCCATTGTCATGTACCTTCCTGACCACATACGGTCCTTTCCACTTGCTCTGTAATTTCCCTGGGAACAATTTTAGCCTGGAATCAAACAACCATACTCTCTGTTCTGGCTCAAACTGTTTATGGCTGATATGCGAATCATGCCATGTCTTCACTTTCTCTTTGTACTGTAGGCTGTTGGAGAAGGCTGTATCTCTCAATTCCTCCAGGGCTGCCAATTCTGCTCTTCTCTGGTCTCCTATACTCTCGGGATCTAAGAGTAACTCAGTAACTGCCCAAAAAGATTTGTGCTTGATCTCCACTGGCAAATGGCATGGCTTGCCATAGACGAGACGAAAGGGAGATGTCCCCAATGGATTTTTGAAAGAAGTCCGATAGGCCCATAGGACCGAGTCCAAAAGTTGTGACCAATCCTTTCGGTCTGGGCGGACAACTTTCTGCAAGATCGTCTTTATCTCCCGATTCGATACTTCAGCAAGACCATTAGTCTGAGGGTGATAAGGAGTGGCAACCCGATGGTCAATACCGAACTCGTCAGCAAGGGCCCTAACTTTGTCATTGATGAAATGAGACCCCCCGTCAGAAATCAAAACTCTAGGTACCCCGAACCGTGAAATGATATTTTTCCTCAAAAATTTGCAAACGCTTTTAGCATCTGCGGCTCGGGCGGGGATGGCCTCAACCCATCGGCTGACATAATCCACAGCGAGCAAAATATGCTCGAATCCCTGACTCTTAGGAAATGGGCCCATGAAATCAATTCCCCATGCATCAAAAACCTCACAAAAGTGAATGGGTTGCATGGGCATCATGTCTCTCTGTCCGCAGGTTCCCATTTTCTGACAGTCAGTACATTTCTTCACGAACTCATCAGAATCCTTGAAGAGAGTAGGCCACCATAGGCCGGATTGAAGCACCTTCTGTGCTGTCCTTTTTCCTGAATGATGTCCTCCTGCCTCAAGCTTGTGGCAGTATGTGAGGACGCTATGCTGCTCTTCTTGAGGAATGCACCTCCTCCAGATACTATCCCCTCCTTCATGATAAAGGACGGGATCCTCCCAATGGTAAAACTTGGCCTTAGCTAGGAAGGTCTCAAGTTTCTGCCTGGGCCAACCCTGAGGGACTGTCTTGGCAACAAGATAGTTTACAAAGTCAGCATACCATGGGAGTGAGGTGACAGCCAAGATCGCCTCATCTGGAAATGTCTCTGTGATAGGTGCGCTGGGCTCAGATTCCTCAAGATTCTCCAATCTGGAGAGGTGATCCGCCACCACATTCTTGACTCCAGGCTTGTCCTTAATCTCAATATCAAATTCCTGGAGCAGAAGGATCCATCTGGTGAGACGTGCTTTGGCATCCTTCTTAGCCATTAAATACCGGATGGCGGTATGATCAGTGTAAATTGTTACTCTAGATCCAAGAATATATGATCGATACTTATCAAGAGCAAAAACCACGGCCAGCATCTCTTTCTCAGTTACAGTGTAATTCCGCTGCGCGGCATCCAAAGTCCGGCTGGCGTAGTGAATGGCAAATGGTAAACCATCCCTCCTCTGTCCAAGCACAGCCCCAACGGCAAAATCTGAAGCGTCCGTCATGATCTCGAATGGGAGAGACCAATCGGGTGGCTGAAGGACAGGAGCTGAAACAACCATATTTTTGAGAGTCTCAAAAGATTCAAGACACTTATTATTAACAATAAACTCGGTGTCTTTGGTGAGCAAGTCAGTGAGCGGTCGGGCAATTCGACTGAAGTCCTGAATGAACCGTCGGTAGAAACCGACATGCCCCAGAAAAGACCGTAACTGACGCAAATTGGACGGCGGATTGAGTTTTCTGATGATGTCCACCTTAGCCGGATCGACCTCCATGCCCCTGTTGGAGACGATATGACCAAGGACCGTCCCTTGAGTCATCATAAAATGACTCTTCTCCCAGGATAAGACTAGATTAACCTCTATGCAGCGCTTCAGCACACGGTCTAGGCATTCAAGACAAGCGTCGAACCCGTCGCCATAGACCGAGAAGTCATCCATGAAGACCTCTAAACAGTCACCCACCATGTCCGAGAAGATGGACAACATGCACCTTTGGAATGTCGCCGGAGCGTTACATAGACCAAAGGGCATCCGTCTGAAAGCATACGTCCCAAACGGACAGGTGAATGTCGTTTTTTCCTGATCTTCGGGCGCAATGGCCACTTGATTATATCCAGAGTACCCATCAAGAAAACAGTAATGGCTCTTCCCAGCTAACCGCTCGATAATCTGATCAATAAATGGTAGCGGGAAGTGATCCTTCTTGGTGGCCTCATTCAATCGTCTGTAGTCCACACAGACCCTCCAAGAAGTTGGTACTCTGGTAGCGATCTCCTCTCCAGACTCATTAACAACTGTAGTGATACCCGTTTTCTTGGGTACCACATGTAGCGGACTAACCCATTTGGAGTCGGAGATGGGATAGATAAAATCGGCGCTCCACCACTTGGAAATTTCTTTCATGACTACGTCTCGAAGATTCGGGTTCAGCCGTCGTTGGAACTCACGCGACGGCTTAGCGTTCTCTTCAAGATAGATGTGGTGGGAGCAAAGATTTGGGCTCAGCCCCTGGAGATCAGCTATACTCCAACCGATTGCCTTGCGGTTTCTTTCAAGAACCTCCATCAAACGAGATTCTTGCTCTCCAGTCAAATCTGCTGAGATAATGACTGGGTACATGTCTGGCTCTCCAGCAAGGAATCTGTACTTCATCGACTACGGAAGAGGTTTCAGTTCTGGACAACTGGGAGGTGGCAGATCTGGCTTCTGGTATGTCTGCGTGAAGGCGACCAGGTCTGCATGGGAGAACTCTCGCTCTGCATGAATTTCTGATGAAGGGCGGCCTGATGGATCATCAATAAACTGCACTGGCTCGCACTCTGTCATGGCTGCTGGCTCAGAAGGAATCAGACAAGGCAAATAATCATCAAAGTCATCCCAGTCAATGTCTGAATCCGAGGGATCAGAAGAAGATGAGCAAGATTGAAATTCCTCGGCACCACTCATCACAACACTGTCAACCTCAGAGATATCCTCAGCCAGGAATGCGCTCTCCCGGCTCTCGACTGCCATGAGCTTGAGATATAGTGAATCTGTAGGCAAGGCGAGGGTCGGCGCTACAGGATCTTTCCAATTGGATTCATCATCAGTCATCTCAAAGTCACAGACCTGGTGGATGTCTAGCTCCTCCTCTGTCATCTGCTCGGCTTCGCTGGACTGCTCTGAGCATTCTGCCTCTCTGGCTCTGATTTCTTCGATCGTCTCTATTTGTATGGTTTCGCCCTCTACGCGAAAGCATACCTTCCCACTATCATGGTCGGTCACCGCCTTGGCTGTGGCCAAGAATGGACGTCCGAGAATGATGGGGGCATCAGTTACCGCCTCAGGGATCTCCATGTCCAACACAACGAAGTCCACGGGGAATTTCAGGCCCTGAATGGTAACGACCACGTCTTTCAATAACCCCTTTGGCCTCTTTATCGACCTATCAGCAAACTGAAGGACCGTTCTGCTTCGAAGAAGAGGGCCAAACTCGAACTGCTTGAGTAAGGCTGCCGGAAGGAGGTTAATTGAGGAGCCGCTGTCTAATAGAGTACGATCAAATTGCTGCTCTTGAATCTCGCATCTGACATAGGGAGCTCCTGCGTCTGGTCGCTTGGCTGGCAATGTGTTCTGAATGGCGCAGCAAGTGTTATGCGTGAGCATATGGATTTGATCTCTGTGCCTCTTCCTTCTTCGAACTGTAGTTGTTTCTTTCAAGTTCTTCTTGAAGAAGGGGATATGCTCAAATGCTTCTCGTAGAGTCAGCTGAATGTGAAATCTGTCAATCATCTGATTGCCGAACTCTACCTCTTGGTTCTTTTTGGGGTTTTCTTTTTTAGTCCCCTTCGCTCGGCGAAGTGCCTCTGGGAAGGGGATGGTAGGGGCCTCCTCAGATGGAGGACTAGGATTCGGTCCCTGTGCTTGTGAAGACGGAGAATCCACACAAATATCATCATGCAACACATATGGATCTGCAATTTGAACGGAAACCTTTCCTTTATTCATATTTTTGTTCTTTTTGTTACCACAGTCCATAGATACAAAATGTGGTAACATCACAGTGGGAGGCTCAACAAAAGTAGAGGTGATGGCTTCAGTACCACCACCGGCACCTGCATCTGTGGCATCAGCACCGCTCCCTGGTTCTGCATCAAAAATGGTGGCATCAGCACCACCGTCTTTATCTGGTATCACGACGGCATCAGCACCGTCGTCCTGGACTTCATCATGGGTGGCATCAGCACCACCGTCTTCAACATCATCATTAGCGGCCTCAGTACCGCTCCTCTGCTCCTCTGGCGCTCCTGATCCTGCCTCTGGGTGTCGCTCAGAAGAGGCGCCGCCGGCTGGTATCCTACCGCTCCTAGTAGTCACAAAATCAGCATCATTCACAAAAGAAGACATATCATTCAAATTGTTACTAGGAGAGGCACCCTCTATGAACTCTACCTGCTCAGATTTTCTTTTGAAATTATTAGGGTTTGGTTCGATCTGAGCGGGTATGGCGGCTTTGCCTTTGATAATATCCCGCATCTCCTGCCGGAACTCATCCATTTCTTGCCTGAAAGATGCTCGCTGTTCAGATAGCAAGCGGGCAAGATCGTCAAGGGCTGGGTTCTCATAGGCTTGACCCTAAGAACCGGATGTCTGTCCCTGCTGGACATGGGGCTGCTGCTGCTGGTATTGCTGCTGATATTGGGGGGGAGGCTGGGCATAAGAATGCTGAGGCGGCTGACGCTGCCTCCACTGCTGTCCCTGATAGGCGGGACGAGGACCACTGTGGTACTGCTGGGGTTGGTTGTACTGGGGCTGCTGGTGTTGTTGTTGTGGCTGGCCGCTCTGCTGTCCTTGAGCAGGAGGATGCTGTTGGGATGAGGATCCACCGTTACCCCAACGGAATCCGGGGTGATCCCTACGAATCGCGGGCTGAGGGTATCGGTCATACCAAATCCTGTTGACTTCCATCAACGGTTCCTGCTCGAAGGAGGGTGGAGGAAGAACTGCCAGTGGCTGCTCTGGCTGATAAACCACCATCTGAGTCTCCTGAGATGGCGGTTGCTCTGGATGGTACTGCAACAATGGAACCGGCTCCGCCTGGATATGGTTCACCTGGCGGTATGAGGTGGAGGCCTGGTTGGGATTGTTGCTGCTGGAAGCAACCTGTGACCTGGGAGGCTGTTGTGAATGGGCCTGTGCCTCCTGAATACAGAGAATCTGAGTTTTCAGGTCACTCATTGTCTTGGTGAGAAGGTCCATCTGGGCTAGACCTTGATTCTGCTTTTTCTCAAGGATTTCCATGCGGTCCAGCTTTTCACTGATAATGCCCATGTCGGCTGCTGCAGATTCGGCTTGAGCTGCGGCTACCGACACTGTGTTGGGACCGGCATCGATGCGAGCGATCCTCTGAAATGATCCCGCTCCTTGCGGGGGCTTCTGCTGAGTGTAGACTCTGGCCTGGGTCATCACTGTAGAATTTTCTGCCATACCTTCGTATATGGCCCAGACGTCGTCTTCTCCCTTGGAGAAATAAGATCCACCGCAAGAGGCGTTCACAAGCCCCTGCAGCTCCGGTGTCAGCCCACAGAAGAAACTCTGCACCAGATTGGGCTTGGATATATCATGATGTGGACACCGGTCAATGAGCTCTCTGAATCGATCCCAAGCTTCATGAAATTGTTCATTTGGGATCATGACAAAATTGCTAATCATAGCTCTAGCTGCATTGGTCCGGCCGAGAGGATAGTATTTCTTCAAAAATGCGGTCCGGAGATCTGCCCAAGTGTCGACGAACTGCCCAAGATGCTTGAGCCAATATGCGGCTCTATCAGCCAAAGAGAATGGAAAGGCAATCATCTTGATTGTGTCCTCGGTTATCAACCGATCATGGATGGTGCTGCAAATCATCTCGAATTCTTGGAGGTGGAGGTGCGGCTCTTCGGTCGGCAACCCATGGAACTTGGGTAGCATCTGAATCGTGTTGTGCCGAAGCTCGAAGTCTCCGTGGATTGGCGGGAGTCTGATCCACCGGTGAGTGAGGGATGAAGCTGGGTTGTGCAACTCCCTCATGATGGTCTGTGGCGGTCGCTCACCGTCTGGGTCGTCCCCTCCTGCATCGGGTCCTCCTCCTCCTCCACCGCCACCGCCCCCAGGTAGGTTTTCTCTCAGCTGTGCTATCTCTCTCATCAGATCACCCATAAATGTACCCTGGTCACGGATCTGTCTCTGCATGGTCTCCAGGGATGCTAACAAGGAGTTATTGATGGCTGCCTGATCAAATAAGAATGGAGGGTGCTCATGATCATCCTCATGCTCGCCTCTGTCTGCCATGGCTGGATTTTCTGAAAAAGCAAAAGAGGTCATCTCAGGTGCTGTCGAATGAGCTGAACACTGTGATGCACTGTATTCTGACACTCTCGGACTGATAGAAGGAGAATGAGAATGGTGGTCGAGGGGGAACAGGGTGGATGTAAACTCAGGCTCGGAGAGCGGACTCTCCGAGGTATTCCTAGATGAATAAGGAGGAGTGCGGGATAGCGGTGCCGACAAGGTCGGCCTAAGAGATCTCCGTCCCATCATCTTGATTATTAAGAAGAGTAGAGGAAAGGCAAGAGAAGAGGGATGAAATGAGATGCAACAAAATTGCGCACGATTGTGCGGTGTTTTTGATCTTGACCTAGATAAATCTAGCAATCAAACACAAAGCAAGGGTAAGTTCACCAACTCAACACATGAAGCCGTGAAGGTTCGGCTTTTATCTTGTCAATTTTAACTTGTTTTTCAGGCAATTATCTTTTCACGAGTCCTTAGAGCGCTACGCCTATAGGAGAGAGAGTACTGCCGGAAAAGTATCCCGTACTTGTCCTCCTCCTGTGTAACCTGTAGCTTGCACTTTTTGAGGTCCTTGTAACCCTTCCTGGATCCCTACTCAGCCAAAGAATAAGAGAGGAAGCCAATAGGCGAAACCGATACTTCGGATCTCGCTCGCAACGGAATCACCCGTGAGCGTGCAAGAACCTACTCGGACGCAGCCGGTGAGACAGACACCCCCGTGAAGGCGTGGCCTATGCTCGATACTTCGGACGAGGTCGATGCTCACACAGTAGTGAGTCACCAATGGTGACCAAGCCCTACTCGACTACGTACGATAGAAGCGCCAATACTTTGGAAATCCAGGCGATACACAAGGCAGCCACAAGCTGGGTTTTTGGCTCTAATCCTTACGAAGCGCTCACCTCACTTGGAAGGAGACCTTCCCATGCAACCTGAATACAAGTGAGGGTATTACTCACCCCAAGCAATGAATCCAATTACCTTTTTTATTTTGGTCAAGTTTTCTTAGCAGTCCCTTTTTTAATTTTTTTTGGTGTTATCGCTTCTTTTGAGTTAATTCAAACAAGCGCCTAACGTTTTTGTATTTTTTTCTTTATCCTACTTTGTCCAAAAACAGAGGGAGAATAGAGTCGGAAAAGCCGTGCAAGTCGACACAAAGATGGAGATCTCACCTTTGTGCCTAAATGATGCGTGCAAAGTAAGAAGACTTACAGTGAATCCCAGCTCTCTCCATGCGGGATGCAAAGCAGAAATTTATAAACCTAAACTACATGCCGGTATGCACACGGAAATCGTCCTAGATTAGGCAACTGCTATCGTGAAGAACCACAAGTTGATTATCACCTCCCAATCCGAGTGTCCGGTCTTGGCTTACCCCTCCTCTTCTCGACACACTCGAGTTCAGGAGTAGCGCTTGATGGGGCTTGCTCACGGCGCGTGGATCAAAAGTAGATAACCAACTGTTTAATTAGTCTAAGTCCAAATACGCACTATAGGAGCATGCAAAGATAATTAAGTGTTTGGACCTATTCTACTCGAGTCAAGCAGGACCTAGATCTAGGAGCTCAATCCACAAAAGAAAATGAAAAATAAACACAAAACCGGAAAATGACAGCGATGAAAACGCGGCAAAACTGCGGTGAGCCCCCGGGTGAACAAACACCCGGCAGTTGGGCCCGATAGTGTCCAAGTCCAAAGTACCTGTATTATTACAATTTAAATGAATCACTCTCTCACAAAATAAAAGAAAAGCTAACTAATCCCTCTCTCTCTCACTCCTTGCTCTCTCCTGCCGGCTTGGCTAAAGAAAAGCCGGCTCCACGTCCCAAGGTTGCGTCGGTCGCCTAGGCGATCCGCCTCGCTCCGCGGTCCCTCGCAAGAAGACAAAGAAGAGATGGTCAGATAACTCAATTAAGGTATATCAAAAATGTGAGAAATGGAAAACAATGCTATGGTAAACAATTCACACAATCAATCAAAATATGGACTACAAGCTGTTGCTCCCCGGCAACGGCGCCATTTGATAAACTCGAATTTCGACGGTCTTAAGTTCAACACAAGCGTGAACTCAGTCGCAGTGTCGACCAATCAAAATCCGAATTTAATCAACAATTAACCCACACTAAGATCAACAAATTAGAAACAATGTGGAGTTAAAATTTATTTTTAACTCTGCACAAATGATGTAAAGGGGCAAGTATGCAGAGAGTTCGAACACAGGGAGCAAACAGTGTAGTCCAAGCAAATGAATGCTAAAGTGTGTGAGTGTGTGAAGTGTCTACACTAAGCAAGCAAGCAACTACAATTTTTGTGGGTTTTTAATTTTTAATATTTTTTTATTTAATTTTTAAATTTTGTATTTGATTTTTAATTTTCTGTTGTTTTTTTTTATATTTTATATTTTATATTTTATATTTTTTTTATTTTCTTTTTTAATGTTGGAAAGTAAAGGCAATATAAGATAAGGCAAGATAAAATATTTATAAAAATGCACAAAAATACTCAAAAATTCAGAACTAAGATGTTTTTGGAATTTTTATATGTTTTTACTGTTTTTGTGATTTTTGGGGATTTTTCTAGGTGTTTTTGGGTTTTTTTAAATACTGAAATGAAGGTAAACAGTGCAAATGAGGCTGGCTGTGAGTAAAATGTAATTTAAAAATAGCAACCAGTACAAAAATGTTTCACACTATTTTTCAAATAAAAGTAACAAAATAAGGAAGAAACATAAGCTGAGTTTGCAATTTTTGGGTTTTTCTACTATTTTCTATATTTTTTTGAAGTTTTTGAGAGTTTTAAATTTTTTTAGTGTTTTTCTTTTGAAATTTTTAATGATTTTAGGACTGACACTAAAACAGGATAAAATAGACACTAGGTGATTTGTTTGGAATTTTTGGAGTTGTTTTACTATTTTTTTGGTATTTACTAAGGTAGACAGTACACAAAAAGGCTGATTTTGATTTTTAATAAATATGGAAATAAAATAAAATCAAAAACTAAATAGGTGGCGTGAAAGTATGGGTGCACAGGAGCTTAAGTCTATTTTTGTGGAATTTTTGGAGTTAGAATGATATTTCAAATAATTACAACAAACATCCAATTACTAAAGTCCTGGCAAGGGCATAAGTGCAAATATTGAAACAACCAGGGGCTTACACGCAATTTTTCCACAAAAGTTTACACTGAAACTTGCATTTACTTGGACGAAATATAAATAACAAAACCCGGAGGGGCCTTAGCGCAAAATGCCCAAGCCGAACACGTGCGAGACACGCGCCTGGCAGGGACCTAAAGGCAATAACCAACACTATCAGGGCTTGTATGCAAATATCCCAAATATTTAACACTAAATACAAAAGTTCTGGGCCTAAACCAAAATACCCCAAAGGCCGAGGGTCTGTCTGCAAAATGGCCACGCACCTCACGCGCACGGGCACGTGAGATGACGTGGCCGAGGACCTTTTTTGTAAATACGTAAAAGTTCGGGGGCCTTAAGGTAAATATTACAAAACTATTTAAACTGCCGAGGAAAGTTTTAGTACTATTAAAATATTACAAAAATGGGCGGGGGTTTGTAGCAAAATACCCACGCCAAAGCGGGAGCGGACGGCTGATATCGCTTCACTTAGACACGTGTCCTGCTCTCGCGCTCCGATACCCCTTCGCAGCTTGCGGCCAGGATTAGAAGATCAGGAGTGCATCGAACGGTCCTGGGAGCGCAAGATCTAACGGAGGAAGGACGGCTTGGAAGAACTGGAGTCGATCGGACGGCTCTGGATGATGGAGGAGGAACAGCAGATGAACTCGCCGATGGCGAGTTTTGATTCGAGCCCACGCCTGCCTCCGACGTTCGTTGGAGCTTCAAAATGTCCAGATCTTCTCCTGCAGGTGTTGGCTGACGTCTAGAGGCTTCAAAATCCACCGGCGGACGCCGGTGCTCTCGCGCGGAGGTGGCGGAGCTGCAAGGCTCCAGGTGCTCCGGCGAGAGCGCAAAATAGCTCCAGGAGCTTCGATGTACTTCAATACCTGCACCAAAACGTTAGAGAGGTCGAGGGCAAAATGCCTCGACCTCGGGTGACTCTCGAAGGTAGCGTGGAAAGCGAGATGTGGGCTCGCCGGAGTTGCGCTCCGGCAAGGTGGTCTATGGAACTATTCGATGGACGATTTGACGAATGAAGATAGGCGAAATGATCCGAAAACTAACAGGAACTGGAAGGGGATAAAGAGAAGGCAAGAACAGCCTCGATGGCCTAGGGCCAGAGGGTGGTTACCTCGACGGCAGAGCTTCGCCGGAGGTTGGAACGCGCGACGATCAGGTGCTCTCCCGACGCCTGGAAGCCTGGAGCTCAGAGCTGTCACCTCCGGGTACCTTTAGCTCGACCAAGGGGGAAGGATCATGGGTAGTTCGCGGTTCAACCCGAGAAAGGAAGATGGGGGGTTGTATTTGAAGGATGAAAATCGCATGAGTTCGAGACGAGATCACGGGTGGTAGAAGGAGATATGGGTCGATCTGAGGAGTCGGCGTGGTAGGTGGGTGTCCAGAGATCAACTTCCAAGAAGGAAGCGGCTGCGGAGGACGAGCGGCGTGACCTCGAAAAAAGGGTGAAATCGGGACAAAAAACGAGGTCTACAGTGTTCAAGGACGAAGGACGACCAGTTGACCGAGGTCAACTGGCGCCTCCTCCTGATTGGTCCACGTGGACCAATCAGGAAAAATCCCGAATAAAATGTTTTATTAATTACTTTAAAAATAGGAAATGGTATTATTAAATAATGATTATAAAATAAAAAATATTCGTTATTTTATGTAGTATTTTATTATGATTTTTATTTATTTTTATGAAATATATTTTTACAAGTTGCATTTATACCCCTATATAGGTATATTATCTACATATTGAGTATTTTATTTTTATTTTTGTATTTTTAATTTATTTATTTTTGTTTATTATTTTCTAAAATGATAAAATACTTTTATAAACATAAGTGTATTTTTATTTTATCTTTCTAATATGTTTTATACATTAAATAAAATCAAAGTATAAAAAGTATAGGTATAAATATAGGTATAATACCTGTATTCCCTGTATATGTGTGTATTTTATTTTGAGTTTTCTTTTTACTTTTATTCTGATTTTAATGTGTATATTTATTAGAAGTAATATTTACAATATTATAAAAATATAAAATTATAAAAATAATGAATAAAGAATAAGTTGAATATTTTAATCTGTACAAGGTACAATGTGGGTCCAAAACTCAACTTTCAGACCGTAGCTCCGCCAAATGCGAAACCACCACCATTGGATAGATTATTTTCTTCTATATACAATCAAAGGTGAGTACGCTGCATTTGGAGTTTTTATTTGTGAGATACGGGTCTGGGAAGTTGGCATTCTGGATTTTTATTCAGACCATAACTTTTTATCTGTACATTATTTTTCTGTGAAATCAATTTTGTATTTTTCTTTATAAAATTATCTACAACTTTCATGTACAAAGTTTCTTTATTTGATGTACAAAAAGTGGAACCAAAAATAGGTCCCAAAATGAATAAAGAATGAATAGATTGTATAGGTATTTACACTGTATTTCTGACCTTATCTCCCCCTACTTTATTCCTTGTCGACCTATTCATCAAGATGCCTAGGTCTCGGGGGTTTTGGGTCATAAAATATTTACAATATTTTATTCTTTTTCTTTTCTTTATTTATTCTATAATTTTGGCCTTAATTACAGTGATTTATACACAATCTGAATGCACATGCATGGATGCCAAGATGATGGTTTTAATGCTATTTACAGGCATTTGCTAGGGTTTTTGGTGCCAAAATGATAGAATAAAGATGATGAAATGTGGATTCATCAATCAGCGACCCGCGGCTCATGATCTAGAAATGGCTTGAGCCGCTGGCCGTTTACTCGGAAGGTACTCTCAGAAGACAACTCGGATATATCGATGCTACCGTTGTCGTGTACCTTCCGAACCAGATAAGGTCCTTTCCATTTGCTCTGTAGCTTCCCTGGAAATAATCTAAGCCTCGCATCAAACAGCCATACTCTCTGTCCAATCTCAAAATGTTTGTGGCTGATATGAGAATCATGCCACTCCTTGACTCTCTCCTTGTAATGTAGGCTGCTCGTGAAAGCTGCATCTCTAAGCTCTTCCAGGGCAGCTAGCTCTGCCCTCCTCTGGTCTCCTATACCATCTGGATCCATCAATATGTCTGTAACTGCCCAGAGTGACTTGTGCCTCAGCTCAACAGGTAGGTGACAAGGCTTGCCATAAACGAGGCGAAAGGGAGATGTGCCCAAAGGTGTCTTGAAAGACGTCCTATATGCCCACAAGACCGAGTCCAAAAGCTGTGACCAGTTCTTTCGGTCAGGGCGGACGACTTTCTGCAGAATAGTCTTGATCTCCCTATTCGACACTTCGGCTAGACCATTCGTCTGTGGATGGTATGGTGTAGCAACACGATGGTCTATGCCGAACTCGCTAGCAAGTGCCTTCACCTGGTCGTTGATGAAGTGAGATCCCCCATCAGAAATAAGAACTCGTGGAACCCCGAACCGCGTGATGATGTGCTTCCTCAAAAATCTGCAAACTGTCCTCGCATCAGCGGCTCGGGCGGGGATAGCCTCCACCCAACGACTCACATAATCTACGGCCAACAGAATGTACTCAAATCCCTGACTCTTAGGGAATGGGCCCATGAAATCGATGCCCCATGCGTCAAAAATCTCACAGAAATGAATAGGCTGCATCGGCATCATATCACGCTGTCCACAAGTGCCCATCCTCTGACAGTCAGTACACTTCTTCACGAACTCATCTGAGTCCTTGAAGAGGGTAGGCCACCACAAACCGGATTGGAGCACTTTCTGTGCCGTTCTCCTCCCAGAATGATGTCCCCCTGCCTCAAGCTTGTGGCAGTAAGTGAGGACGCTATGGTGTTCCTCCTGAGGAATACACCGACGCCAGACGCTATCCCCTCCCTCGTGGTAAAGGATGGGATCCTCCCAATGGTAAGACTTGGCCTTCGCAAGGAAGGTCTCAAGCCTCTGCCAGGGCCAATCTTGTGGAACTTTCCCAGCAACGAGAAAGTTCACAATATCGGCGTACCATGGGAGTGAGGCGATAGCAAGGATCGCCTCATCTGGGAAGGTATCTCTGATCGGATCAATCTGCTCTGACTCCTCAGGCTGCTCTAGTCGGGATAAATGGTCCGCCACCACATTCTTGACTCCAGGCTTATCCTTAATCTCAATGTCGAACTCCTGGAGTAGAAGGATCCATCTAGTCAGTCTGGCCTTGGCATCCTTCTTTGCCATGAGGTACCTGATGGCGGTGTGATCTGTGTACAAGGTCACTCGGGATCCAATGATATATGATCTGAATTTATCTAGGGCAAACACTACTGCTAGCATCTCCTTCTCTGTGACTGTATAATTCCGCTGGGCGGAATCCAATGTACGGCTAGCATAGTGTATAGCAAATGGTACTCCATCCCTCCTCTGTCCCAGCACTGCCCCTACGGCAAAATCGGAGGCGTCCGTCATGATCTCGAATGGGAGAGACCAATCAGGTGGCTGGAGGACAGGAGCCTCAATAACACATCTCTGGAGAGTAGCAAACGACGAAAGACACTTGTCATCAACAAGGAACTCGGTGTCTTTCGTCAAGAGGTCAGTCAACGGTCGGGCAGTCCTGCTAAAATCCTGAATGAATCTCCTGTAGAATCCAACATGCCCCAGAAATGACCGTAACTGCCTCAGATTGGACGGCGGTGTGAGTTTTCTAATGACATCAACCTTGGCCGGATCCACCTCCATGCCCCTGTTGGAGATGATGTGGCCAAGCACCGTCCCTTGAGTCACCATGAAGTGACTCTTCTCCCAAGATAGCACCAAGTTGTACTCAATACATCGCTGGAGTACTCGGTCTAGGCAGTCAAGATAGGAGTCGAATCCGTCGCCGTAGACCGAGAAATCGTCCATGAAGACCTCAAGGCAATCCCCTACCATGTCCGAAAATATCGACAGCATGCACCTCTGAAAAGTCGCAGGGGCGTTGCATAGCCCAAATGGCATGCGTCGAAAAGCGTATGTGCCGAAGGGACAGGTAAAGGTGGTCTTCTCCTGATCCTCAGGAGCGATGGCCACTTGGTTGTAGCCCGAGTACCCATCCAGGAAGCAGTAATGGCTCTTCCCTGCCAGTCTCTCAATGATCTGGTCAATAAAAGGCAGGGGGAAATGGTCCTTCTTGGTGGCTTGGTTGAGTCTCCTGTAGTCAACACAAACCCTCCAAGAGGTGGGTACCCGTGTAGCAATCTCCTCTCCCGACTCACTGATCACAGTCGTGATGCCCGTCTTCTTGGGCACCACATGCAAGGGGCTGACCCACTTGGAGTCGGAAATGGGATAAATAAAACCTGCACCCCACCACTTCGATATTTCCTTCATGACAACCTCTCTCAGGTTGGGGTTCAGACGCCGCTGGAACTCACGCGACGGCTTCGCCCCATCCTCGAGATAGATGTGGTGGGAGCAAACTGATGGATCAATCCCATGGAGATCTGCTACGCTCCATCCGATCGCCTTGCGGTTCTTTTCAAGAACCCCCATCAGACGGGATTCCTGCTCTCCAGTCAACTCAGCGGAGATGATGACTGGGTACATCTCAGGATCGCCCGCAAGGAATCGATACTTCAGCGAAGTAGGGAGCGGCTTCAGCTCTGGAATGCTGGGTGCTGGCAAATCTGGCTGTGGAAGAAACTGAGTGAAAGCTGCAAGATCGGCCAAATCTGCCTGGGAAAGTGAAAGTGTACTCTCGCAAACTGGGTCGGGAGAAGGCGGCTCAACTGCACTGTCTCTGCTCTGCTCTGCCTCTACCTCCTCCTCTGTAGGCTCAGGTGAACTCAGGTCTGGCATCTGATCATAACAATCGGCCCAATCAGACTCTGAATCCGAGGGATCTGCATCAGAAACGGTGGCATCAGTACCACCGGAAAACAAGGTGGCCTCAGCACCACCATCACTAATCGCTGTGCTGCGATCGAGAACCGGCCCTGCTGCCGCAATAGTATCCTGAACCAGGTCTGTGCTCTCCAGACTCTCCTCTGCTATCATCTCTGCATCAGCTGTGTCTGAAAGTGAGAGGGTAGTCTGTGACTCTAGGTCTGCCCAAGCTGCCTCATCATCTGTGATCACAAAGTCGCAGTCCTGGTGGATGTCTGGCTCTGCGTCTGTCAGCTGCTCTGAATCGGTACTGGCATCTGAGCGGGATCTAGATCTGGCTCTGTAGTCCTCGACCGTCTCTATTTGTATACTCTCGCCCTGGACGCGAAAGTACACCTTCCCGCTATCATGATCAGTCACCGCCTTGGCTGTGGCCAAGAACGGACGACCAAGGATGATGGGGGTATCGGTCACCGATTCAGGGATCTCCATGTCCAACACTACGAAGTCCACGGGGAATTGCAGACCCTGAATCGTGACGATAACGTCTCGTAACAACCCCTTCGGCCTCTTGACAGATCGATCAGCGAACTGAAGGACTGTCCTGCTCTGTCGAAGAGTGCCCAACTCGAAGCGGTCGAGAAGGGCTGCCGGAAGTAGGTTGATCGAAGATCTGCTATCTAAAAGAGTACGGTCGAACCACTGCTCTCTGATCTGGCATCTGACATACGGGGCCCCTGCATCTGGCCTCTTGGCTGGCAGTCGGTTCTGAATCGCAAAGCACGTGGCTTTGGTCAGCACGTGAATCTCTGAAGTGTGGTTCCTCCTCCTCCTCCTAACTGTAGTCCTCTCTCTCAAAGATCTCTGGAGGAGGGGGATGTGCTGCAAAGCCTCCTGGAGGGTCAGCTGGATATGGAAGCGATCAATCATGCTCTGGCTGAACTCCTCAAACTCTCTCTTTTTTGGATCAATTTTCTTCCCCTTCCCCATCTGAAGGGCTCTAGGGAAGGGGATCACTGGGTCCTTCTCAGATGAAGGACTAGGAAAAGATCTACGCGGTTCGAGGACCGGATCCACACATACATCATGCACCACAGTGGGACCAAAAGAATGTAAACCTTTTCCTTTATTCATCACAGAATCCTGAGATACATGACCATGAGGAAAAACAAAATTAGATCTCTCTCTACAAACACCGGTGGCCTCAGTACCACCACGGATGGGCTGCTCTGCTGCTGCTGGCGAAGGTAGACGTCGAGCGGCATCAGTACCGCTCACTGGCTCGGCTGCTGCTGGGGTGGCATCAGTACCACCTCCTCGATCTGGTGAAGTGGCGGCCTCAGTACCGCCGGTGGTATCAGCATCCTCGGTGGCCTCAGTACCACCGTCATCGACTGGAGCGGCCTCAGTACCGCTCTCCTCCTCCTCCTGGGGCGCCTCTGGATGGTGCTCAGCTGAGGCGCCGCCGCCGGCTGGGGTCCTACCGCTCCTAAGCGTGGCAAAATCAACATCAAACAGATCTGAAGAAGTATCATCAAATGGATCGCTAGGAGTGGCGAACTCAGTATGTACTACCTGCTCAGACTTCCGCTTCAGGTTGTTCGGATTGGGCTCTATCTGTGCAGGTATGGCGGCCTTCCCTCTCACCAAGTCCCGCATCTCATGGCGGAACTCATCCATCTCCCGTCTGAAGGTCGCCTGCTGGTCCGTGAGGAGGCGGGCGATGTCATCCAAGGCAGGGCTCTCGTGGGAGCCCGACGGGTAGCCTCTCTGTGGGTGAGGCTGCTGGTACTGCTGTGAGTGAGAGGGGTAGGACGGAGGGTGCTGCTGGTGCTGGTATCCCGGGTGAGCCTGCTGCTCACGCCTCCCATACTGTCCCTGCTGCTGATAGGGACGAGGACCATAGGAAGACTGCTGCTGGTAGACTGGGGGCTGCTGCTGCGGCTGGTGATGGTCTCTCGGCTGGGAGTACTGCCCTCCCTGTGCTGACGGCTGCTGCTGGGGCTGGGGCCCACCACTCCCCCACCTGAATCCGGGATGATCTCGTCGGATCCCAGGCTGGGGACGGTCGTACCAGATCCCGTTGACATCCATCAACGGCTCTGCATCCAAGGGGGCTGGGGGTAGCACTGCCAACGGCTGGTCCGGCTGGTAGACCACCATCTGCATCTCTGGAGATGGTGGGGACTGGTAGGTAGGCTGCGGCTGCTGGTACGGCTCCGCCTGTACAAGGTGAACCTGTCTAGGCTGCGCTGAGGCGCTGGAGCGCTGGGACGAGCTGCTGCTGCTGCCGGAGTCGCCTCGCGACTGAAGACGGGGCTGAGAAGCCGTCTGTGTCTCCTGGAGACACATGATCTGTGTCTTCAAGTCGCTCAAGACCTGTGCCATCTGATCCATCTGTGCTATGCTCTGGCACTGCTTCTTCTCTATCAGCTCCATGCGGTCCAGCTTCTCGCTGATGATGCCCATGTCCGCAGCTGACGACTCTAACTGTGCTGCTGCTGTGGCTGCGGACGAACTGGCTGGACCTGCATCTACCCGTGCGATCCTCTGGTACTGCACGGGTCCTGGCTGAAGTGGCTGGGTCTTCTGTGTGTAGAGGCGGGTCTGGGACATAACCATGTAGTTCTCCGCCATCTCCTCAAAAATAGCCCAGACCTGGTCATGGTCCTTGGCGAAGTAGGACCCGCCACAAGAAGCGTTCACCAGGCCCTGTAGCTCTGGTGACAACCCACTGAAAAAGCTCTGAACTAGGTTCGGCTTCGTGATATCGTGGTGTGGGCATCTGTCCAAGAGCTCCCTGAACCTCTCCCAAGCCTCGTGGAACTGCTCGTTGGGGAACATGGAGAAGTTGCTGATCAGGGCCCTCGCTGCGTTCGTCCGCCCGAGTGGATAGTACTTATTCAAGTACTCGGTGCGGAGCTGCTCCCAGGTGTACACGAATCTCCCCAAATGCTTCAGCCAGGTGGCTGCTCTGTCTGCTAGGGAGAAGGGGAAAGCAATCATCCGTATGGTATCCTGGTCCACGTGCCTGTCGTGGACAGTACTGCAAATCATCAAGAACTCCTGTAGGTGGAGGTGGGGCTCCTCTGTAGCCAGTCCATGGAACCTCGGAAGCATCTGCAAGGTGTTAGGGGGGAACTTGAAGTCCCCCACGATAGCCGGAACCACCACCCAGTGGTGCATCAGTGTAGAGCCGGGATTGTGTAAATCCCGCATCGGTCTCGGTGGTCCTGCTCCTCCTGCGGCTGCTGCCGCTGCGGCGGCGGCCGCGGCTGCTGTTGCTGCTGCGGCTCGTGCCTGTGCCTGTGCCTCATCGGGCTCCTCGGGCTCGCTCTGTGCATCTCTCTCTGCTCTGAGCCTCTCCATCTCACGCCTCATCTCTATCATAAACGCTCCCTGATCGCGGAGCTGCTGCTGGACTGTCTCTAACTGTGCGATCAGGGTGGAGTTGATCGCTCCCTGGTCCAATACAAAGTGCTCGGGTCTGCGGGAGTGATCGTCGGAACTGCCGGCCATCGCGACGTCTGCAAAATCGAAGGAGCCCAACTCAGGTGCTGTCAAATGAATAAGTCTCTCCTCGGGCTCATGTCTCTCAGGTAGATCAGAAAGGGGGTCGAGGGGGAACAAGGTGGAATCATACTCGGGCTCGGAGAGCGGGTCCGAGCTCTCGCGAGCCAACCTAGATGATGTGGTAGACGCGCCCGAAAGCGGTGCAACCAAAGGCTGCCTAAGAGACCGTCTACCCATCATCTTGATCTAGCGAGTAGGGCGGATGAGATCTGGAAAAATTACGATCAGAAAACAAACCCCCGGTTCACCAACACAACACGAGCTGAAGACCGTGAAAGTTCGGTCAAATTATCTTGTCTATTTTATTTGGTGAACAATCAAGATAGCAGAGCGATTACGTGACCTGTTGGGATATCCGCTGCTAACCCAACCGACTGACCCGCACGGATGAGTCGGTAATCAGTCGGGTTTCGCAACGGGGGGCTCTACCTAGTGTTCGGGGTCACTCTCTCGCACAAGCAAACCAAACAATGAGGAGGTTGCTCTCCCCAAGACAAAATTTTTAGGGTGAGCGAGTTTTAAGGTCGATAATTTTAAACAGTCCCAATTTTATGGTTTTTCTTTTTAGGTATTTTTCAAGCAAACAAAATCGCCTAACGAATTTTTCGGTTTCTCCTGGTTATTAAGTCCAAAAACGGGGGGAGAAGTCGAAAAAGCCGATGCACGAGAAAATCAATGATGCATGCAAAGTCAGAAATGTGTACCTGCCGCCAGCACTCTACATGCAAAATGATCCGCGCATAAAATAAAAGGCAGAAAAGTAAACTAAGCTATATGATGCACGGTAAAAAGCCGAGTCCTAAACAGGCAATTTCTATTGATCGTGAAGAACAATAGTTAGTCAACCGAATCGAGTCCGGAGTCCGATCTTGGGAGTCACTCGGTGCCCGCCACAACGGGTCCTGCCAGCGCTGTATGTGACTCCTAACGGCACGTGGTCTCAAATCCAATCAAACTAACTTTTTCAGTGAATTTTAATAAGGTCCAATTACGTTCTATAGGAACAGATATTCTATTAAGTGTTGGGCCTTAGAGATCCTACGTCACAATCAACAAAAATCCTATGTCTAGGGGCTCGAGCAAAAACCGCGAAAAATCCGGAAAATGACAGTAAGAAATGAAAAGAAAACCGCATAAAAAGCCGCGAAAAAAAACCGAGGGTCCTAATGGGTCCCCCGAGCACGCCGGTGCTCGGCGAAACAGACCCGCTACGGTCTAAGTCTAAAAGTCCAAGTCCACAGAGTCCTGTATTATTACAAATAATGAATAATAAATGAACTAGAAACTATCCTATCCTCTCCCACTCAACTCTCTCCTCTCGCTCTCTCCTGCGGCTTCGTCGAGAGAAAAGCCGCCTCCAAGTGCCGCGGCTGCACCGGCTCCTCGAAAGTCGCCTCCGCGGTCCTTGGGCCCTCGCAAGAAACAGAGAAAAGGGTGGTCAGACCAATAAAATAATCAAATAAGAGATGAAAATAAAAATGAGGATATATGTGCAAAAATGGAAATAAAATAACCACACAAAAATAAAACAAAAATAAAAGAAAAGAAAATCAAAATAAAAACAAAACAAAATAAAACAAAAAGAGGATAAATACAAATGCCGCGAAAAGCCGCGAGCTCCGAAGAGCCGCGAAAAACACGCGAAAACAAAACGAAAATAAAAATAAAAAACAACTACTAAGCCGTGCTCCCCGGCAACGGCGCCATTCTGATAACCAGCCTAAGTGATCGGGGTAAAAGGTCTAAAAATGGTCGTTGCGACCTCGATCGAGTAGACTAAGTGTATCAAGAAAAATCGAACCGCGAAACTAATCAAAAGTCAAACAAGGCAAAAACAAGCGGTCCTAGCTATGATATTAACCTGGTATAGCTCCCAGGGTCGAACACAAGGAGCACGGATTGGCTAGAAGCCTACGAAGTAGTAAAAAGAAAATAAATGAAATAAAAGTGATTTTTAGTTGTTTTTGTTAATTTTTATATATTTTTTTGTGATTTTTAAAAGATAAAGAAAATGAAAGAAAGGAAATACAAGACAACTTCAACAATTTATTAAACACACTAAAAATAATGCAAAAATAAGGAAAAATTGTTTTTATGTTTTTTTAAGTTTTTTACTGTTTTTGGTGAATTTTTGAAATTTTTCTAATGGGTAAATTATTTTCTAAAAATCAAACAGTGCTAAATAAAAGAGGTACTGTCCAGCAAGGCTTGAAACTCAAAAATAAAATATCTAAGAGTCTCACTAAGCCCTGGAGGTAATTTTCCTGTAGTCTAGGAAGAATAAGGAAAATTTAGGCACCCTAATTATTGTTTTTGGATTTTTAATTTATTTATTATAATTTTTATGGGTTTTTAGGGGTTTTTCAATTTTTAAGGTTTTTAAGTGATGAAAAATAGCCAAAATTGGCTAGAAAATCAAACAGCAAGCAAACAACAATATCTAATTTTTTTAGAATTTTTGGAGATGTTTTTATATTTTTTTGGTATTTTTAAATCTAAACAGTAACTAAAAAGGTTGTTTTTGAATTTTTAAAAATACTAAATAAAAGTGAAAATGTTCTCAAAAAATCACAGAAATTCCTACATCATGGCAGGAGCCATGTGTCGAAATTTCATTGGATTTGGAGATGATTTACTATTTTATTCAAAAATGCAAAGAGGGCACAGTGCACAAGGACGAATGTGCAAATACCCGAGAATCTGGGGGCTCTGGTGCAAAATACCCAGCAAGTCACGCGCGTGGCGCGTGGCTGGGGTACACAGGGACCAAATGGTAATAAAAACCAAGTCTTAGGGCCTTTTGATAACTCGTATCAAAAGCCCAGGGACTCGGTTGCAAAAAGCCCAATAAATTCGCACATGCGTAATAAAAACACTCACAGGGGCATAACTGCAATTACTCAAAAATATTCATTCATTTCATAACGACCCAGTTCTACAGGACAAAAGATGTAAAATGCCCAACACAACACGTGACGAAGCACGTGGTCACATACACACAGGGGCATACATGCAATTAAAGCTAAGCACAAGGTCCATACTGCAAATAACCCTACGTAAATAAAGTTCTAAAAATATTTACAGGACTGGAAATGGAAATGACAAACTAAGAGGGGGCCCTAAGATATTTACCCCTTTTACTGGTCGACGGCCAGATGCGCGCCACGTGGTGTATGGACGGTCAGATGGGCGGCGCTCTCCTTCTCTTCTTCTCTTGGGCTCGATCGACGGTACGAGGGAGGCCACGTGGATGATCTGAGGGCTGGCAGTGCAGGGGCCTCTCCCCTCGCACGAACGGTCCGGATGGCTCCTCGAATGATCGGATGGACGTTGCTCCTCAACGAACGGACGGTCACGATCAGAACTGGAGCAGAGGCCTCATCGGACGGCTCTGGAGGATGGTGAAGGAACTCGACGCCGGCGAACTTCGCCGGCCTCCTGCGTGAGCTACACTCCTCCTCAGCCGCTTCTGGATATCGGAACAGGTTCCTGGTGAAGGCCCGCAGCTGATGGTATTGGCCGATAGCCCAGCCGAGCCCTGGGGGGGCTCCGGCGAGGCTGGCGGCGCGAAGCTTCCGGCTAGAATGTAAGGGGGGCTCAGCTGCCTCCCTTTGAACCTGCAAAGCACACAGAAAGCTTCGCGGGTCGAGGGCAAAATGCCTCGACCCAAAGAAGCGGGGTGAAGGTGATCTGTGCGGTGGGGCGAAGGAGCTCGGCGAGGCGGAAGACGGTGGAGCTCGACTCCCAGCTCCGGGCGAGCTGGGTTGAGTGGCTAGGCGAAGAACGTGCGTGAGGAATAGGCGAAGGCGATGGGGTGCTCGATGATCGAAATATGAAGCGAGATAGCAGGAATCACAGGAACACGGCGAACAGATTTGGGCGAAATCCAAAATTACACTAAATGGGTCGGAACTAAGGTCACCTGGGTGATGCTGTAGACTGGGCTGGAGCTCAGCTAGCTCCTGGTCCTCGCCTCAAGGGTCGTCAACTCCCGAGGCTCGAGCTCCGGGTGGTCGTCGGAGCACGGCTGCAAGAAGCGGCCGGATCGATGGTCGGACACCTCCTCCTCGCTGCGACACCGGCGGGGGCAAGCTGTCACCTTGCTGGTTACGATGGAGCTCACTGGAGAGAGAATGGGGAACCAAAGATGGCGTGAGAGTGCGGTGGAGCTCCAACTTTATAGTGCTAGGGGTTCGGGGAAGAATGGAGTCGGGCACGACGATCGGCACGCGGATCCCCATGCAAACCTCCGGGCGAGGATCTCGGGTATGTGCAGATGGATTAGGGCCCGGGGTTTGCGGATTTGGTATTCGGATAAGGTGGAGAAAAGATTGAGAAATCGGGTCGAAACCCAGATCCGCGCCTCTGGTGGTCCTGGGGGAGGTGTTGACCGGGGGTCAACAATCCCCCGTGGACCAATCAGAGGCCGCCAAGGCTGAGATTTTTATTTTATTTTTTTTGGGCCTTTAAATGGCCGAATTTCCAAAACTCAAAACATGAAAAATGTTTGTTTTAATTTTTTCTATTTTTTTGTGATTTTTAATTAATTATTGGAAATTAAAATAAGGTATTTACATATTAGCTATACATAGGTATATATACACGATATTTTTATATTTTTAATTTTGTAATTTTTATTTGATTTTTGTTTTGATTCTTTTTATTTATTTTATTTACAAAACATAAAAAGGAATATTTACAAAAAGATTTGAAAATAAATTAGGTTATTTACAAGGTGAAATAAAGTAAGGATGATGGACTATGTACATGGTGAAGGGTTCTTTTTGGTATTTTTGATTTTTAGATTTTTATCTTGTTTTTAATAGTTCCTAAATATATACAAAATATATACAAGTATATTTTTGGTTGAGGAAAATATTATTTTAATTTATTACATAAATATTTACACATGAGCCCCTATCTCCCTCTACTTGTGGCTTTTATGCGGTCAGGCCCATGCTGAGCCCTCCCTTGGGTTAGGTGCTCAATATTTATTCTAAATATTTCCCTCTTTTTCTTTTTCTTCTTTATTCTTCTATTTTTGCACAAAAACATGCTAATTATTTATTTTTACAAACATGCATGCTTTTGCTAAAGAATCCTATTTACACATATCTACATGCATTTGCATAGGTTTTTGTAGCTAAAATATAAGAATAAAGAGTGATGAATGGGTATTCATCATTGGTATGCAGACATTGTGAATTATCTAGTTGCCAAGAAAATCCCACAGGACTGGCCTAAGTTGAAAATAGACAAATTTTTGTCTAAAATCCATTTTTACCAGTGGGAAGATCCGTATCTGTTTCGTGAGGGAGCAGATTGCATCTGGCGAAGGTGTATTCCTCAGGAGGAAGTTCCAAGTGTCCTCGCTCTATGTCATGATCAAGATTCTGGAGGACACCATTCAGGCAAACGAACGGCAGCAAAAGTTCTTCAAAGTGGCCTCTGGTGGCCTTCATTATTCAAAGACGCAGATGAGTATGTCAAATGTTGTACTGACTGTCAGAAGATGGGTGGAACCATAGGAATGAGAGATACGATGCCTCTAAAGTACATTCAGATCTCAGATGTCTTTGACGCAGGGGCATTGACTTCATGGGCCCGTTTCCCAACAGTCAGGGTTATGAATATTTTCTGCTTGCTGTCGATTATGTCAGTCGATGGGTATAGGCTATCCCTGCCCGAGCCGCCGACAGTAGGACTGTCTGTCGATTCTTACGAGATCACATCATAGCGCGGTTCCGGATTCCCAAAATTCTCATATCTGACGGGGGTAGTCATTTCATAAATAGAGAGGTGAAGAAGCTGACCCAAGAATTCTGCATCGAGCATCGTGTTGCTTCACCCTACCACCCGCAGTCTAATGGCTTAGCTGAATGTTCCAACAGGGAGATCAAAACCGATTCTACAGAAACTTGTGCGTCCAGATCGCAAGAACTGGTCTCAGCTGCTTGACTTCGTTCTTTGGGCTTACAGAACATCGTACAAGTCACCCTTGGGAATGTCTCCCTGCCGCCTGGTGTATGGCAAGCCATGTCATTTGCTCGTGGAACTCATCCACAAATCTTTATGGGCTATTAATATCTGTAATTTGGACTCCAAGCAAGCAGGAAAGAACAGGAAACTAGATCTGAACAGATTACTGGAATTCAGAGATTATGCATATGACAACAGCCTGATGTACAAGGAGAAGGTCAAAACATGGCATGACAAGCACATCCGCCACAAGTCCTTTGATCCAGGTCAGAAGGTATGGTTGTTCGATGCGAAATTAAAGATCTTTCCAGGCAAATTGAAGAGCAAATGGACCGGGTCGTTCATGGTTAGGCAGGTGCGTGACAACGGAAGTGTATTTATATCCAATCTGTCAGCTGACGCACAGCCTTTTGTAGTCAATGGACAGCTTCTGAAGCCATACCTTGAACATGACACATTCATGGCCGTCGTTGACTCAATTCAAGTAATCTATGAGGATGAGCTGAATATCTCGAAAGAGGCAGAGGAAGGCAAAGCGCATCAAAATATTTTTGAATGATTTCCCTTTTTGTCTTTTCTTCTTTTCTTCTTTTCAATTTCTTTTATCCTTGTTCTACCGAATTGATGCCATCCTTTTCATCACTGCTACACTTAGGATGTACTTTATCCTAAGTATAGGGGGATGCGCATCCCGAGTTGTTCATATCCAATCTCATATCTTTTCTTCTTTTCTTCTTTTCCTTTTCTATCTTCTTTATCTATCAAAAAGGTGCCGCCCTTGTAGACAGTTTTCCATACTTAGGACGTACTTTGTCCTAAGTATCGGGGGGTGTGCACCCCGAGCTCTCTATTCTTTTCGATCCTCTCCATTGTCTCCTCTTCTTGTCTATACTTAGGGATATCTTACCCTAAGTATAGGGGGAGACAATCTGAGTATGATCTGTTCATTCCCGTCCTTGACCCTCCCTGCGTTGTGTACAATCTGCTATACTTAGGATTATTTGATCCTAAGTATAGGGGGGACGGTCAACTTCTCATTCATTGATTCATTCATTCTTTAGACTTGCCTATACTTAGTACGAGTTATGTCTTCTCTTTTCTTTCTGATCTATGAGGACATAGCTCAAGCTAAGTATAGGGGGGTCGTATATACTACGTATATACTTTAGCCATAACTCGTACTTTCGTATTTTCTTAATAAATATGGCTAATAATTCTTTAAAAATTCTTTAAAATTCATTAAAAATCCTTAATAAAAAGATGTGGTTATTCCTCAAATTCTTTTTTATTTACTGATTAATAAATCAGGTGAAAATGTTTTTTGCAAAATGTTTGAAAAATAGTTTGAAAATCTTTGTGAACATCTATTGAAAACTATTTTGAAAATATTTTGTTACATGTTTTCAACCTGTGTAAAATGTGTGGATTGTAAAATTTCTTTTCTTTGTGTAAAATAAAATGTTTGAAAAATGATTTGCAAATGGTTTGAAAAATGGTTGCAAAAATGATTTGAAAAACCTATATATACTGTTTGAAAGCCTTTTGCAAAATGATTTTCAAATGTGTGTAAACGTTTGTAAAATGTTTGTAAAAATTATTTTGGACTATAGTTTTCAAAAATTGTTTGAAAAATCTGTGTCAAATAAGTTTGAGGAATATTTACATCACACCAAAATCCACTATATATATATATGTATAAAATTGATCACTTACCCTTGTAAATTCTTAAAATCCATTTCTTGTATATATAAAGAAGCACTCCTGTGTACATATTTTTCACCTAGTTTTTAGCCAAAACTTTTTCTTTTCAAAAATCCCAAAAACATTTGCAAAATTAAAATCCAAAAACATTTGAAAAAATTCTTTTTGAAAAATACAAAAAAATGCATCTGCATATGCATGCATCATATTTTCAAAAATCCATAAAAAGTTCAAAATCCTTGAAAAATTGCATCACAAAAATATTTTCTGCATTGCATTGCATAGCATGAGCATTTTTCGGATTGAGTTTGATAGTTGAACAAGTCTAAGTAAAATCCGGAGATTGGAGCTTGATTGGACCTTAAAATCTACCTAATAACAGGAACCTTATAGGAACTGAGTTTGAGGTACTTCAGGTCTAGTTGACTTAATTCTTTGAGAATCACGGGACTTGGTTCAATGGATTCTTGACTGCCTAAGTAGAGTATTTCGGAGCACACGCACGACTCTTGTTGATAATGACCTAACTTGGACACTTGCACCTTTCACATGGCTCAACTCAGTTGGAGTGGTGAGGGGATTGGATTTGCCGGTATGAGACGCACACAAGTGGAAACACTTGTCCTCCTCTAGGGAGGGAAGTGCACCCCAACCCGTCCAGTGATTAGGAAGTCTAAAGACATGAGGCTGTGGGTTGCGATAAAGCTTCAAAAGAGGGATTGTCTACTGGCTCAAGAGGAAAAACTCCTTATGTAAATGCTGTTGTATAGTATTTAAAAAAAAAAGTTCAGGCATGTACAAAAATAAAAAGCCTGCAAAGTATGTACATATGTTGTAAAGTCAATAAGCAAGCTTGAGTTCCAAAGTCATATCATGTGAGCCTGCAGCTGGATGACTTGACTACACTGGTCTTGCATCCTCGGATAGGTAGCTACACTGGCTACCGTCCATTCTTCTCTTCACCCCCTCCTCTTGAGCTGGTTGCCACTTGAACTTAGAAGGGAATACCCCGCTCCTCGAGGATGGAGTTGCTGGATTGGGGAATCATTGGGTTGTCGTACTGGAGAAGTCAGTCTCTTTGTCATTCTAGTTGGGGAGAGCCACCATCACTTACACTGTACGAGTCAGATTCATAGTCGTAAGAGTTTACGTATGAGTTGAAGTATTTCTGACCTGGCTATTGAGGAGACTTGGACAGAGTTTTGGGATTCTCAAGGGCTGCTGGATTTCAGACACGGTTCTCACTAAGGTTCCGCCCGCACTAAATTTCCAAAGGTACGACTTAAGCTCCAAACTTTTATTTTGTGAAGACAAGTTTGACAATTAAATTTAGTCCATCTTTCTTCTTTTTCTTTTCTTTATTTTTCTTTTTCTGCACTTATTGCATAAGTGTTTGCTAGGGACTAGCAAAGGCAAGTATAGGGGGATGATGAATCCACGTTTCATCATCTTTATTCTATCATTTTGGCCTTAAAAACCCTAGTAAATGCGTGTAAATATGTGTAATTCATGCATTTTAGCATCTATGTATATATGTGTAAATATTGTATAAAATACAGTTTTTAAAGCCAAAATTATAGAATAAAGAAAAGAAAAGAAAAAGAATAAAATATTGTAAATATTTTATGACCCGAAACCCCGAGACCTAGGCATCTTGATGAATAGGTCGACAAGGAATAAAGTAGGGGGAGATAAGGGCCAAAATACATATAAAATACCTTTAGTTTTTATTCATTCTCTATTCATTTTGGGACCTATTTTTGGTTCCACTTTTTATACATCAAATAAAGAAACTTTGTAAATGAAAGTTGTAGATAATTTAATAAAAAAATACAAAATTGATTTCACAGAAAAATAACACACAGATAAAAAGTTATGGTCTGAATAAAAATCCAGAATCCCAACTTCCCAGACCCGTATCTCACAAATGAAAACTCCAAATGCAACATACTCACCTTTAATTGTATATAGAAGAAAATAAGCTAATTAATGGCGGTGGTTTCGCATTTGGCGGAGCTACGGTTTGAAAGTTGAGTTTTGGACCCACATTGTATACTTGTACTGAATAAAATATTCAATTTATTAATTATTTATTATTTTTATAATTTTATATTTTTATAATGTTGTAATATTACTTATAATAATTATGTGTATCAAAATCAGAATAAAAATGCAAAGAAAATAAAAATAAAAAATGAACATATATAGAATACATAGATACACTACCTATATCCATACCTATACATTATACCTTTATATTTTATTTAATATACAAAACTTTTCATAAAAATAAAATAAAAATATATTTGTGTACATAAAAGTACTTTATAATTTTAGAAAATAATAAATAAAAATAATAGAATTAAAATACACAAAAGAAAAATAAAGAAATAAAGTATATAGGTATTATACCTATAAAGGGTGTAAATATGAGCTTATAAAAATACACTTCATAAAAAAAATTAAAATTCATCATAAAATACTACATAAAATTTCAAGCATTTTTTATTTTTTAACTATTAATTAATTCGACCTCATTCTATTTTTTATTGATTTTATAAATTAATTTTTTAGGGTTTTTCCTGGTTGGTCCACGTGGACCAACCAGGAGGGGTCAACAGTTGACCTCGGTCAACTGGACGCCCTACCCCCTGCGCCTGTCAGAAGTTGGTTTTTGAGCCATCTTCTTGGCTTTTTCGCGGCTATTCCTTGCATCATTTTGTGATGGTTCCTCTTGCGAATCTATGCCTCGATCTATGGGCATGCCGCCCTCGCGTTATCTTGGACGAAGGACCACTGTAGCCACCGCTGGACCCTCGTCTTCCACGCCGTTCGTCAACCCTACAAAAAGAGCCCCCGACTTCGATTCAAATTTTAATCCTTCTTCCGCCATTTTCACCCTCAAACCCCTAGCCCTTCGTGTTCCTGGTGACAGCAGACGTCGAATCGAGCCTAGGTTTGAATCGTTTGGCGTTGAATCGAAGAGATTCGACCCTCGCCGGAGCTCCGCCGTGCTTCATCGCCCATCGTCTCTGGTGAGTTTCTTCCTCTTTTCTTTCCATTTCCTTGTAGCCTTAGCCTAGCATAGCTTAGATCTATAGCAGTTTTGAGTTTCGTTTAATCGATCGCCGTGAAATCTCAATCAAAGCCACGGCGAAGCTGAGCTCCGCCCGTAGTTTCCGACCACTCCAGCGATCCTCCGCCGTCCTAAACACCTCCATCCTTCTCCTCTCCGCTCCGTCACCACGGCCGCACCCTTCCAGATCCCTCGATCTCGCTCAGATCGAGCCTTCGAGCTTCCCTCTCCGCCGCTCGCCGGAGCTCTTCGCCCCCACCACCTTACGCCTCATCTGAACCATCGGACCCCACTATTTTGTTCGCCTAGATTTTGTGTGCCTAACCTTGCAGGTCTGAGCCCAAGAGAAGGCTCAATCGACCTTCGACGACCCCAGGACCAGCCGTCCAGGTCACCTCCGCCGTCCGAGCACCTCGCACCATCCCTGCCTTGCCTGAGACCACCTGCTGATGCGGAAGGGCCCCAGGATCATTTTGCCTTGATCCGAGGGCCGGAGATATCGCCGCTCGAAGTTCGTCGGGGAGGTGTTCTTCGTGAACCCCTCCCTGCCGTTGGATCGACCACCTCCTTCAGACGCATCGCCAGCCGTCCGATCGCCTGTGCCTTTCTGCCGTTGGATCGACCGTCCACGATCTAATCTCAGCCGTCCGCGACGAAGGGGTATCAGCCGTCAGATGCGCGCCACGTGGATAAGTGGGACGCCATCGGCCGAACGATCGAACCTCGTGGGTATTTTGCATTCTTAACCCACAACTTTTTGTTTTTAACGTTTAGTCCAGTAACTTTCATTTGTAGTTTAAAAAGTTTTGTAATAATTGCACGTAGACCCTCACAGTTTCACTATTTGCACTTCAATCCGCTCCACGTCACCTCACGTGACTGGGCGCGTGACCTTTGTGTATTTTGCATGTTAGGCCCAGAACTTTTGGTTATTTGCAATTTCGTCCCTGTGCGTAGGAAATATAATGTTTTTGGGAAATATTGCATGTATGCCCAGCCAGTTTTCATTAATTGCAATTATGCCCCTGTGAATGTTGTTTCACGTGACCTGTGTGTGGCTTTTTGGTGAAATTTGCAGCTGAGCCCTTGGATGTTTTTATAATTACATTTATACCCCTGTCAGGCTTAGGAATTTTGTGTGCTTAACTTATTTATTTCACACCTCTTTTAATTGCGAAAAATTCTAAAAAATTAGGTTTAAGCTCCTGTATGCTTCTATTTTCACGTTATATTTTTAGTTTTTAATTTTATTATATTTTTATATTTATTAAAAATCAAAAACATGTTGTTTCAGCACTGTCTAGCTTAGAAAACACCAAAAAATATTAAAAAGTCTCGAAAAATTCCAAAAAAATTCCATAGTGTCTATTTTACTATATTTTAGTTTCAAACCAAAATTCACTAAAAATCTCAAAAGAAAAACCTTAAAAATTTAAAAAGATTCTAAAACTTCAAAAAAAATATAAAATCAAAGAAAACTCTAAAAAATACAAACTCAGTTCCTGTTTGCCCTTTATTCTGCTCTCTTTATTTGAAAAATAGTGTGAAAAATTTTGATTGCTGTTTGCTATTTCTAAACTTCATTTTGTTTACAGCTAGCCCATTTTCCACTGTTTTCTATTATTTCAGTATTTAAAAATACCAAAAACACCTAGAAAAATCCCCAAAAAATCACAAAAACAGTAAAAATCCTAAAAATATTAAAAACATTTAATTTCTGAATTTTTGGTTATTTTTATGCATTTTTATAAATAGTTGACCTTGTCTTTTATTCCTTTGTTTTTATTTTCCAATATTGAAAAAGAAATATAAAAATATAAAATATATAAAAAGAAAATAAAAATCAGTAAATTAAAAATCAAAATACAAAATTATAAAATTAAAAATTAAATAAAAAAATACAAAATTAAAAATCCACAAAAAGAAATTGGCTAAGTGATTCATTAGACCTAGGGTTTGGATCTTTATCTACACTCTGCACCGATATTTCCTGTGTTCGACCCCTACTTGCTTGCCATTATACATTGTTAGTAGGGTATAATAAATTTTAATCCTTGCTCTTGATTGCTTTATTGATTGTGTAGGTTAATTGTTGAAGACCGAGGTGGTTTGAGCAGTCGCATCAGCGACAGTGAGTCTGACTTGTCAGACCACTATTTAGCGGCTCTCGCTATCTCGCTTTTTCAGTACCCACTAGAAATTACCCATTTAATAAATGAGTGGGTATGTGTAGTGATATTATAAATGGGTATGTGTTTGGGAACAGTAATACCCGCCCCAAACCTGACCCGCTGACATCCCTAAGAATATTCAAAAAAGATCATAATCAACCCAGAGTGCTTGTTACATGTATATATGTAAATATGTATGTATTATATGCTTGTATATGTATGTACTATGTATATATAAATACATTGTTACATATATACATATATGTATGGATATAAAATATCGAATCGAATCGAATTATTATCGAAAGAATTCAGGTAAATTCGGATTCAATTCATTTGGGAATCGAATCCCCAAGTTAATTCAAATTCAGTTCATTTGGTTTCGAATCGAACTTCTTTCGAATTTTTATCGAACGAATCCTAATCGAATTCGAATGATTCAGTTCAATTAGCAGCCCTATCCCCCTCCCCATTTTCGATTAGGAATACCACGCCCATCCCCCACGTCAGGTGCACCCCAAGGTGGCAGTGCATCACCCAAGCCCCAGGTTTGTCGGCATCGCCACCATGTTCCTCCTCGGCAGATCTACCAGGTTGAACTTGCCTACATCTGCTGTCGGATCATAGTTACCAGTCCCAATCGCAAGCATGTAGAAATCGTAGCCGTGGATGTGCATGGGATGTTCCTCCTGTTGGATTTCCTTTGTATTTCAAAATAATTTTAAACAAATATTATTTTTCCCAAGATTTGTTTTAAGTCTATATAATTTTCAATTTGCCCACAAGTATCTAATCCAATAATGATCTTGAAAATGAGACTCATTAAAAGTTGAACAAGTACATAACGCAATAATGATCTCGAAAATGAGACTCATTTAATCCAATTGAACAAGTACCTTCCCTCTTTTGTATCCAAGTTCATGTAGACGTTTTTATGGTATTAAACGAGTCTCCTCGGTAATGTTGGGTGCATCTAACAAGATCATAAGAACTCGTTACCATTTAATGACTTGATGGGAGATGAATGGCTCTCATTGGCTCTTTGTTTACAAGGCAGTCTATCTATATAAAGGATTGTACTCTAAGTCTTTCAAACCAACAACATAACATAAGCATTCTATTCTCCACACCCATCTACTCTCCACCACTTGTGCATTCATTGTGAATTTGTGTAGGAGGATTTTGTGTTTTGTTTTTTTACGACGAGGAGGGCCAACGGACGTTCGACGTTGCTCTCTTGCTAGCACCGGAAGACAACATCTAGTTGGGAGGTGATTGAATGTGGGAGCCAAGCTGCTACCAAGCTCTTTATAGGAGCGGCAGAATCTGTCTTCATGACAGCGTCTTTTGACGTGCCTCCATTTCTCACGCTGGATCTTTCAAACTAAACTTCTCTATTCTTATTTTGATCGTATTTTCTTGCCAATCTTAAAAACATAATTATCCTCACAAATAGTGCTAGAAAACTATAGTATTTTCCAACATTGTGAAGACAGATCCGTAAGTTTTCTATCTACTGCTTGATTCCGTCTTCGAAAATTAGACTTCTGCTAAAATTCAAAAGGCCTAAAGCACAATCCTTTATATAGATGGACTGCCTGTCAACAAAAATCCATAGAGAGCCTTTCATCTCCCATCAAGACATTAAGTGATAACGAGTTCCTATGGTCTCGTTGGATGCACCCAACATTACCGAGGAGACTCGTTTAATATAAAAAAACAGCTACATGAACTTGGATACAAAAGAGGGAAGGTACTTATTCAACTGGATTTAACGAGTCTCATTTTCGAGATCATTATTACGTTAGGTACTTGTTCAACGTTTAATGAGTCTCATTTTCAAGGTCATTATTGGGTTATGTACTTGTGCACAAATTCAAAATTGCATAGACTTAAAAAAATCTTGAGAAAAATAATATTTGTTTAAAAATATTTTGAAATACAAAGGAAATCCAACATTCCTCCACATATTTCATAAACCTTTTTAAAGAATAAAAATAAAAGGAAAAATTAAAGAATGATAACAAAGGAAAAAATTAACTAAACATAAAATATGAATGAACTATATCTTTCAGCATAGGTAGCTTGTGGCTTTGAATCTTGCCTAGCAATGATTAATCTTCATCCGGAGAGGCATGGTGAACTACGTCTTGAACCAGACTCTCTGATTTGGATTTCAATAAATCATGCAAACATAGATGAGGGCACGAGGACATTCATATCGGTGTGCGCGTTACAGCCTTCGCAAGAATCTGTTTCATTAGTGCTCTAGCGAGAATACCCAACTCACATAAACCTCGGCCTGAGGTTCCACTCACATAATAGGAATCTCCAAGGGTGTACTGTCTGGTCCTACACCCTGCCATATATGGCTTGACTCCATTCAGAGCAAAACTCTTCCTCTACCAAGACAACATTGAAGCACTATGTTTCATAGGGATAGGTCAGGAGTAAAACTCCTAAGTTTGTGCTTCCATCGAACATTAACACGACTTAGTTGTCCCTTTGAACCATTCCTCATGGGATCTCCAGTTTTGGATTGGTTGGGCTACCACTATGGTGTTCAACTAATGGGTAAAAACCCATCCCCCTCGACGCACTGAGTACCAGCTTTCTAGCTAGACTCTTTGTGAGAGGGTCAGCAATATTCTCTACAGATTTTATGAATTGTAGAGATATTGCACCTTGGGTAATGAAGTCTCTCACCTCTTCATACCTCAATCTCATAAAGCGTTTCCCCGGGTTACCTTCAGATTGTTTAGCTTTACGTATGGCAGATCTACTATCACAATGAATAGAGATAGGAGGAAACGGTTTTGAAATAATGGGCAGATCCATTAAGAGATTTCTTAGCCAATCTACCTGACAACAAGCTAAATCTAAGGCTATAAATTCAGCCTCCATTGTGGATCTTACTCTAATAGTTTGTTTGGAGGATTTTCAAGAAAATACAGCACCACTTAGATCAAACACATAACCACTAGTTGACTTGGTTTCATCAGAGTCTGCAATCCAATTAGCATCCGTGTAGCCTTCCAATACGGCTGGAAAATCAATGTATTGGAGACTGTATTCCATAGTATCCTTAAGGTATCTAAAGACTCTGATCAAGGCCTTCCAATGATCAGCATTACGACAACTAGTGTACCTACTCAACCTAGATACATTAAGCTTCCTATGACTTGAGCATATCTAGACTGATCCACGGGATTACTAGTGTGTGACTTAAGATGTAGGGAAGAATCATATGGAGTACTGGCATGCACACAATGGTACATATCGAACCTATGCAAAACCTTTTCTACATAGTGAGACTGGTTTAGAGTGTAGCCAGAAGTATATCTACTTAATTTTATGCCAAGTATAACATCAGCTATCCTAAATCTTTCATATCAAAGTTTTTATCAAGAAATGATTTAGTCTCAGAGATAATAGCTGAATTTGATCCAAAGAATAAGATGTCATCAACATACAAGTACGCGATTACAAAGCCATTTTCAGAAGTCCTAAAATAAATGCGTCTATCAGATGGGTGAGCTTGCATGTGTCATGACTATAACTTAAATTCTTATCGTTCTCTCTTTCACACTGCAGAATATGATGCTTAGACGATGTTTACAAACGTCGTGTTAGATTTATTTAAACGTCGTCAAGATATGTCGCCTCAGCCTCGTCGTCCCAGACTAAGTCGACGTTTAACAATTAACGTCGGTCTTTTCCTGTTACCAAAAGCAACGTTCAAGCGTTGGCCTGACCATATAAAAAATCGTTTCAATACGCCATTAGTAGGTTTTCGTGACATTTGAACGTCGACCTTGTGCTATCAAAGACAACGTTTGAACGTCGGTCACCAAAGAATCAATATTTTTGTTTTCTGTTATTGATACTTTACTTTCTTGATCTCTATCGTTGATACCATTTCATGTGCTATCATGCTTATGGGTCAACTCGCATATTTTATATTCACGAGGATTTGAAAAAAGAAACAAAATTATTACAACCGTAAAATTTAGCACTGTATATTTACAGATTTTAGTTTACAATCTCCATTCTAAAACAGGGGATAAAAAAGTAACCCCCTTCTCCAGCAAACCAGAAAAAAAATTAAAATACAAATTCAAGGTCCAAGATCTTCGATCAGAACTTGAGTATGCCATTCGGCAAATCAAACAGCATCGAGCTTCTGCTTCTCCTTGTTGAGCTTTGTCGTTTCGAGGGGTGAATCCGTGTTCTAAAGAGGGGCGAATCCGTGTCTACAAAGAACATTGAACACATTACAATTCTTAGCTAATCGATTGACCTGGAGCACATATATAAACCATTTAACAAAGCTTTCATCTCCTCGGGGCGACAAGCACACGAGAGGGGACGCCACGGGTAGAGGTGATGGGGGCGCTGGAGGTGGAGACGGAGGTATAGGGGCGGATGGAGGAGGCGTAGGGGCGGAGGGAGGTGCTGGGGGTGATCGGGAGGAGCCGGTAGAGGATCAGGAAGCGGGGAGGAGGAAGAGAAGGGGGATGAAGGGGAAGAGGATCGGAGAGGAGGAGGAGGAAGAAGGGGCTGGATATTTTAGTCTATTTTTTAAAATTAATTCCCATTGCATCCTCAAATTTAACATCCGTTTGCTTTGGAAATTGTCGACAACTTATTCGAGGGTCAAAAGTGAAAGTGGTAAGAAATCGGGATTACAATTGATATTCCCAAAAAGAGAGGGACATAACTAAAATTGCAACATCTCAGAGGAACACAACTGATAAAAATCTTTTTTTATATAAAATGTGATTTAGGTTTATGCGACTGTCAACTGGTATACATAAAAAAACTTAGGTTTGATAGCTCGGCTATTTGATTTTACGGTAGATTTTATATTCAGAAGAGAAGTTGTCCACGTGGTGATCGTTATTTATTGTTTGGCTAAAATTTTCTAAATTTAATAGATTTTTAAAATTGTAAGATTTACAATGACAAAAAATTAGACCTCTGATTAGAGTGCTTCTAACTAAATACCTGTTGACACTGTAAGGTGTCTTTAATCTTCAATACCAAGATCACATCTTCTGTTAAATCATTTATGTTATTTTTTTGGTTTGTTTAATTTAGATAATGTTGTTTCACTATCAAGTGAAGAGGTTCAATATTTGTTTCAGGGTCACAGATGATCCAACTCGAGGAGGTACTTCTGTCTCAGATGTGAATATCAATTATAAATCTTATATTATGGGTGATGATGTTTGAGAGTTCTAATATTGGAGAAGTGCATTTAACGATTTTGTTGATTGCATATATAATAATAACATGAAATCTATGGTTATTTCCTTAGTAATAAATGGTTGTCCATTCTCTCACATATGGTCACATGGTACCTACTAGTTATAAATTACAGGGGGTGGGGCAGTTGCTGTTCAGCCAACACGGTTTTAATTAGTTACACGAATAATCCAAAGTTGGCCCTCAGATATTTGTATAATGCCAACCAGATTTCTCCTCCCATTACTTTGCCAAAAGTTGGCCCTCGGGTATTTGTATAATGCCAACAAGATTTCTCCTCCCGTTATAACTCGTACTACGTTTTTATTTATAGATAAACGTGCCTCTTTTTATTGAAGGACGTGCCCCTCTCTTAATACCCTTTATTTCATTTTATTGAATGATCTTTTGCATGGATTATTAAGACGCACCGTACCTTTCAAAAAAAAGACGCACCATACATTAATGCATGCCCCCGTTATAACTTGCGCACCTTACCTTTCAAAAAAGAGACGCACCATGCATTAAATGCATGCAATTTAAACTTTTCAGAGATGTGCATGCCGCCAGTAACTTTTCACTTTTCAGAGATGCTCTTATATTACCAAGCATATATGGTGCTCCATTTTCTACCATCTTGCCCTTCCACCTCCCTCCGGAAGCAGCCGGTCCCCATCAAAGAATCTCCGTCGTTTTCATTCCTCCCCCTTGCATATCTTTGAATACTCATGAGATATGATAAATCTCATCGTCTCTATCACGACATCTTATCTCAGAGCACTAGCCTAACGAGGTAGTAATCATTCCTCTTGTGCTCTGCTTTCTTTATATACGGACTCATCTCCTCACTTTCCTTCTCATCTTCTCTTACCATGGCCCACGATTTCGATATGAACAAAATTCCTGACTGCGGCGGCGACGGAGGTGATCATGGCGGCGGCGGCGACGACGGAGGTGATCATGGCGACGGCGGCGGGTTTGAGTTTGGAGGTAGGTCGTCCGACTGGGACGGTATATGGACTCGTGAGATGAAGGCAACCTTGATAAAGGCATGCCTTACCCGCGCCTCCACCAACGGACTATTGCGGTCTGATGCCGACTACAATGCTACGTATGGCTACTTCCCCTTTTCTGTCGGCTTCTCACAAGCTAACCAGCCTTTCCCGATGCATGTAGACGTACATCAGCACGCCAAGTAACCACGCCGCTAGAATACTCGAACACAAGCACTAGCACAAGGACACAAGAGCTATTGGCACTAAACCCTCTTTGTATTGCAAGAGACTCACTATGAGTGTGATATCTACATATGAGCTCTACCCCTCCTTATATAGACAAGCCGGGGGTATGCGAAGGGACACCATTATTACATGTACAATGAATAGCCATGACTCTTCGCCTTCTACGGAGACCCTTCGTCTTCCGAGGTGACTCTTCGTGCGCTTGGCTCTTCATCTTCCGTGCAATCCCTTCGTCTTCTGCAACCGACGCCACGTCGCCCGCTCCGTCAGCATGCCATGTCATCTGCCTCATCAGCACGCCATGTCATCACGCCACGTCATCAATGGGCCCCACACTCCTATGTAGGATGTTGCAGCTCAAGCTCATCAAGTACCACTGAACAGTTGCGTAGCCAAGGGGAACCCGCGGTCCTGCGGTAAACCCCATTCTTAGCCGTCCGTAAGCTAAGGTGAAGTCCTCCAGAACTTCATAGTGTGGCCACTGAACCACACGGTCGTGCGATACCGCTATCGCACGGTATTAACGTATTACGAGAGTTGGGGGTGTTACATGCCTCCCTCACCTGATCCATCAGGCGTCCACAACTGATCCTGCATCTTCAAGAAATCCTCGATGAGGTCCTCGAACTGGCATAGGGTTGTATCACGTTCCCAGCTTGCCTCCTCCTCTGGGAGTCCCTTCCATTTGACAAGGAAGAAGATCCTCTGATTCTTCTTGCTCTGGCCCTCCACGTGCCTATCAAGAATCTTCTCAGCAACCCTCGTATGCTGAACCCGGACGTTAGGAGGGGAACGTTTTGATGCCCTCCTGGTGTTATCTTCTCTGTCTTCATGGTACTCCTTCAGGAAGCTGACATAGAACACGGGATGCAAATTCAGTCTCTCTGAAAGACGTAGTTGATAGGCGAGCGTACCCACACGTCGAACTATCTCAAAGGGTCCATCGTAACGAGGAATCAACCCTTTGTGCGCTGTCTTCCTCAGGATTTTCTTCCAAATCTGGGGCGTAAGCTTTAGCAGCACCTTCTCCCCAACCTGGAACTCGACCGGCCTACGGCTCTTGTCAGCCGTCTTCTTCATCCTGCATTGAGCGTGAGCCAACGCATCCTTCGCTTCCTCCCACCGATCTTGCCTCTCCAAAGCAAAGCGATGTGCCGCAGGACACCGTCCTTGGCTATTCTGCTTAGCCACTTCATGCGGTGTCACGGGTTGCCTACCCATCACGATCTCGAATGGACTCTAGCCTGTGGTGGAGGTCTGCTGTAGGTTGTAGCAGAATTGGACAGTATCCAGTAAACTAATCCAATTATGATGATTGGCCGTCACGTAATGCCTAAGGTACTCTTCCAGCAAGGCATTGATTCGCTCCGTCTGACCATCCGTCTGCGGGTGATTGCTGGTAGAGAATTTGAGATCAGATCCCAGCATCTCAAATAAGGTCGTCCAGAACCGACCTGTGAACCGGGCATCGCGGTCGCTCACGATGTACAATGGTATCCCCCAGTGCTTCACCACATTCTGCAAGAACAACTTCGCTGTGGTCTCCGATGTGCACTCCTGGGGTGCTGGTACGAAGATCACATATTTTGAGAAGCGATCAACCGCCACCATTACTGCATTATTCCCATCCACCTTTGGGAACCCAGTGATGAAGTCCATGGAGACACTCTCCCACGGACGTGAAGGGATAGGCAGGGGCTCCAGCAGTCCTGCCGTCTTCTTCCTCTCTGTCTTGTCTTGCTAGCATACAAGACAAGTGCGCACGTAGACTTCCACATCTTCCTCCATCTTCGGCCAGAAATAACTTGAGGAGAGGAGTGCAAGGGTTCTCTCCACTCCTGGATGACCAGCCCACTGTGCGTCATGTGCTTCCTTCAGCAACATTTTCCTCAAGTCGTCGCTCGAGGGGACATAGGGCCTCCTGCCCTTCGCATAGAGGACGCCTTCCTCTATCCAGAATCTCCGGACTTCGCCATCGTTCACGCGTTGCACCAAGCGTGAAGTGACCGGATCCTCATGTGTCTGCTCCCGTATGCGCTCCAGCATGTCTCCAGACACGCGGGTGATTGATGCAATCACCGCAACCTTCGGCTCTTCTGGTTCGCTCTTCCTCGAGAGAGCGTCTGCTACCTGGTTGGTCCGTCCAGGCCTGCAACGAAGCTTGAAGTCGAATTCGGCAAGAAAGTCTTGCCATCGTGCCTGCTTGGGAGTTAACTTCTTCTGTGTGGCAAAGCAGCTCGTTGCCACATTGTCCGTCTGCACCACGAACTTTGATCCGAGAAGATAGTGGCGCCATGTCCTCAGACAATGGACCACTGCTATCATCTCCTTTTCATGCACGGAGTACCTCCTCTCCGCTGGATTCAATTTGCAGCTCTCGTATGCCACGGGGTGCCCATCTTGCACTAGTACACCTCCAAGTGCGTAGTCGGACGCGTCGGTGTGGACTTCAAATGGCTTCTCGAAGTCTGGAAGTTGTAGAATGGGTTCTTCCACCACCGCCCTCTTTAGCTTTTGAAATGCCTCCTGGCATTCACGCGTCCATCTCCAAGGCTAATCCTTCCGACGCAGGTCCGTCAGGGGCGCCGCCTTCTTGGAGTATCCTTTGATGAACTTCCTGTAGTAGTTCACCAATCCGAGAAAGGATCGTAGCTCTGTCGCCTTCGTGGGGATTGCCCGCTCTTCAATCGCATGTGTCTTCCTTGGTTCCATGCGTATCGTGCCTCCGCCCACGATATGCCGGAGGAAGGATATGGTCTCCTGAACAAAGGCGCACTTCTCCGGCTTCAAGTATAGTCGGTTCTGCCTCAGCTTCTCAAGCAACATCCGCAGATGCTTGACATGCTCCTCCAAGGTACTGTTGTACACTACTATGTCGTCCAAGTACACTATAACAAACAAGTCGATATACTCGCGGAAGACATCATTCATAAGCGTACAGAAAGTTTTCGGGGCATTAGTTAGCCCAAACAGCATTAATAGGAACTCGAAAGACCCATAACGCGTCACACACGCAATCTTTGGCTCGTCTCCTTCCTTGATGCGGACCTGGTAATATCCCGACCTGAGATCCATCTTCGAGAAATACTTGGCTTGGCCCAAGCAATCGAACATGTCTTCAATGTTGGGGACGGGGTACTTGTTCTTCACCATCACCTTGTTCAGTGCGCGGTAGTCCATGCACATCCGCATGCTCCCATCCTTCTTTTTCTGGAACAGCACCGGTGCTCCATATGGTGCTTTGCTTGGACGCATCAGACCAGCGTCCACTAGCTCTTTGAGTTGTCTCCGCAACTCCTCCAGATGTGCAGGGGGCATTTTGTAGGGTGCAAGTGCAGGGGGCACCGTACCTGGCAGTAGCTCGATAGCATGATCCACGTCTCGCTTCGGTGGAAGCTCCTTGGACAGCTCCTTCAGCATCACGTCCTTGAACTCGCCCAGCATCTTCTTTACTCCCTTGGGGCATGGCTGTGTCTCCTCGACGCGTACCGTAGCAAGATACGTCGTCTCCCCTTTCTTCAGCCCGTTGCAGACTTGCATTACAGACATGGCTCCAGTCTGCCCTTTCTTCTTGATAGCCCTGATGAAGTAGGGGCTATCTGCAGCCGCGAAGAAGACGCCTCCCAGATAAGGCGTTACAGACGCCTACGCCTTCTTCAAGAACTCGACTCTCAAGATAACTTGGAAGTCGTCAAGAGGTACCACGAGGAAGCGTACCTTTCCCTGCCCTGAACAGTGCAGTTTGCCATAACTTCGATCTGCAGTGACTCGGAGTTGGCAAGCTTCACACGGTACTGGCTCTTCTCCAAGGGAACTCCCGAACTCTTTGCTGGAGATGAAGTTGTGTATCGCTCCAGTATCGATCATGGCCGAAAGGGTCTTCTTGTGTACCACAACATCGAGGTACACCAACTCTGGATCCTCGCGCTCCACCTCCACTTTCGCCTCTTTGCCCGACTTCAGCGGACACAAGGGAACGTTGCGCAGCAATTTGAGGTTCGTCATGCACGCCTCTTCATCTGAGTTCTCCTCCATGGTCATGGAGTTTAGCTTCTCTTGTTTCGGACACTCCCACACCCTATGTGGCCCGTCACAGATAAAGCAGCCCTTCCCCTTGGGTTGCTCGGCCTTCTTGGAGGATTTCGCACCCTCCCTTGAAGTGTCGGTCTTACCGAACTTCTTGAACTTTCCTTACTCTTTTCTTTGGGTTTGCTCTTGGTCTTTTCAGTCTCCTTCTTTTCTGTAGTGGGTTGGACTTTGTAGTCAACCAACGCATCTGCAGTAGCGATGGCCGTCTGAAGGTCCTTTACCCCTTACCTCATGAGCTCCGCTTGAGCCCAGTTTTGAAGACCCACCATGAAGTTTAAAAGTTTATCTTCTTCAGACATACCTTTGATGTCCAGCAGTAGTGACGAGAACTGCTTCATGTACTCCCGTACGGTTCCCGTTTGCTTCAGCCTTCGGAGCGCCTCCCTCGCTACCCAAGCAGTGTTGGTGGGTAGGAACTGCTCCTTTAGTTCCTTCACCAACTCATCCCAAGACGAGATATCTGGTCGTCCTTCGGATGCACGACTCCTCCACCATAGCTTTGCGTGGTCGGATAAGTACATCGCCGCCAAGGATACCTTCTCTGCCTCAGGAGTCTTGACATCTTTGAAGTATACCTCCATATCGCACAAGAAGTTTTCCAAGTCTTTGGCACTCCGCGTACCTGAAAAAGACTTGCGCTCTGGGACCTTTGGCCTTCTCGACTCGCTGGGTCCACCCCCGTTCGCGATCGCACTCTTGACGATGGAGAGTTCCCCATGCAAATCTTGCACCAGGGACTCGAGCTCCTCTAGCTTCTCCCCGAGTGCCTTCATTACGTCGATCGAGCGCTGGCTATCGCCAACGACATCCGACACCACGCCTGCATCATCCTCCAGACGAGCCAAGCGTTGGGCATGAGTACCCAGCTGAGACTGGATCTCCATCACGATTCCCTCCAAGGAAACAAGACGATCTCCGGTGTTGGGCGTCATTTCTCGCTCTGATACCAGTTGTCACATGGGTAAATCTCAAACTCTAATTTTTAAGACTAACCTGTGCGGCGTTAGCTTCTCGCAAGCTAACCAGCCTTCCCCGATGCGTGTAGACGTACACCAGCACGCCAAGTAACCACGCCGCTATAATACTCAAACACAAGCATTAGCACAAGGACACAAGAGCTATTGGCACTAAACCCTCTTTATATTGCAAGAGACTCACTCTGGGTGTGATATCTACAAATGAGCTCTACCCCTCCTTATATAGACAAACCGGGGGTATGCGAAGGGACACCATTATTACATGTACAATGAATAGCCATGACTCTTCGTCTTCTACGGAGACCCTTCGTCTTCCGAGGTGACTCTTCGTGCGCTTGGCTCTTCATCTTCTATGCAATCCCTTCGTCTTCTGCAACCGACGCCACGTCGCCCGCTCCGTCAGCATGCCATGTCGTCTGCCTCATCAGCATGCCATGTCATCACGCCACGTCATCAATGGGCCCCACGCTCCTACGCAGGATGTTGCAGCTCAAGCTCATCAAGTGTCGCCGAACACTTGTGTTGTGCCAAGGGAAACCCGCGGTCCTACGGTAAACCCCATTCTTAGCCGTCCGTAAGCTAAGGTGAAGTCCTCCAGAGCTTCACAATGTGGCCACCGAACCACACGGTCGTGCGATACCGCTATCGCACGGTATTACCGTATCACGAGAGTTGGGGGTGTTACAGCTACTTGGCGGAGCACATACAGTTCCTTTCTCTGTTAGTGGAGCAAACACCCTTTTCATGGAGCTAAGTCCCTCTTGATTCTATTTGTAATTTTGTCGCATTCTAATGAGTCAAATTTCCTCGTCCGTTAGGCCTTTATGTGCACGGCGGTGTGAGCAGACATAGGGACCACCACCCTTGAAGAGCGCACGGAGTTGCTCTCGGGCTGAAGGGAAGGTTATCCTGGAAAGGTAAATATCTAAACAAGTTTGTGCGCTTCTTATCTGGACGCATGCTAACTTTGTTTTGTTGCTCCGTGCCGTTCGGTGCGACCATAGCATGAGATATGGTTTACAGTGCGTAGTCCACCCCCTCCCAGTCTCTCTTCCACGGCTCCTATGGAGGACTGGGCAAGATGGTGCTCTCCTTTCACAACACCACTTCGTATGGAAAATGAAGGGCGCCGCACATATATATACTTCGAGCCGACCAACATGTTGCTGTTTGATTGTTACCAGTTTGAGTGTTGTAGTATCTAGTGGATACTCTTATCGAGCATCATTTAAGAAATAGTGAAATTCATTGTTATTATATGGTGGATAATACCTAGTCACTAACTTGATATATCAAAGCAAAGACGATTATAATTCCTTGTTCCCTGTTCGTGTGAATGTACGTATAAATCCAGTTCTGCCACTATTTTTTTAATCTCCGATGGCACTTCTCTTCCTACTTTGTCATATCCTGTGCTCTCCGCCCCAACATTGAGAATGATCAGTTTGCATGCAGATTGTCTGGATCATTCGACCCATTTGATTGCTTCCATTACGGCTTTTATTCTCTCTGGTTCATTTGATATATATAGGTGCTTTGTCTTTGGAGGTGAGGATGCGCATTTTTTCCAGCCGATGCTCGCTGCGTTTTCTCGCTCCTGAGTTTCTGATGAAGTTTATTGGCATTGAAAATTGCGACATTTCAAATACTTATGTTTAATTAATGAAGAAAATCTTCGTTAATTTAACTTAACTTTAATATATTATATTAATGACGGCCGTTCCGACAACTTGTTACCCTGATAATTTAACGTCATGCAACGTTAAGAGAATAATGATTTTCTCTTTATTAGTTTTGTTTTTTTAACTAATTATTGCTAATTGAATGGTGGATTTAATTGTTGATTATGAACATGTAACGTTCCCTCGTGTATTCATATAAAAAGGGGTCAATCCCAATTGTTTTAAATATAATACAGTAAGAGTCAACTGAATCCAACATTGTGTAACGTTCCCTTGTGTATTCATATGGATCTCTCGACCATGATCGATGCATGCACCATATATAATCGATACTTTGGAATTATGAGGACATACCTTGGGTGGAGCAGTCGTAAAAATCGCCTGGTTGTCCGTTGATCGTCGGAGATGTTGGGAGCCGCCCCGGTGACCCGTGCTCCTCTCAGAACAACCATGGGGTTCTCGTTCCACCATTCTCCTGTTCGTGCATCAAAGTGTTGCAGGTGTTTCTTTCGGACGATGTAATGCAGATCAAAGTATTTAATGTAAGGCATATGATTCGGCCATGTAATTGGTTTTTAATTACCAAATAGTTAAAGGCAGAGACATCAATTTATATGAGAGGTTAATACATAACAATGATAACAGGAGAGTATAAACACAGTTCCTTTCTAAACAACATACATCTTAAACAGAAACCATATCCATATAACTGTCATTTCCGGGGAACCAAAAGCGTAATTCTTGACGTCAACATCAATTGGGAACTCTAACCCCTAACGAGTCACGACTTTCAAGCAATGGTTATGCACATGCAGGGGCGGAACTCAGAATTTCATCACCGGTAATCAACTATTGTGAATGTTCAAAAATGGAAAAATATATGTATTTTCCAATGATAATTTTAAATAGATTTAATATTTTTATAATGACCTTCTTTCAATCTAGATAAACGTAGAATTTAAGTCAATTTTTAATGTTAGAATTTAAAATAGATTGGTATTTTCAGTGGTTATTTTTAAAATTGAATAAATATAATAATTTAAGCATATCTAAATCTATCCTAAAGAGGCTAAATTATCAAGTGAAATTTTGAAACAAGAAAAGTTCATAGTTAAAAGAAAATAATAAAATTTATTTTATTTACAAGGAGTAATAAAAACAATGAGAGAGATAAAGAAACTTGAATACAATTGTATATCAAATTATTTTGATACTTTGGAAATGATTAGATAAATCATATAAAAGAAAGTAAAATTGATGGAGATAAGATTCGAACCCTGGTCTCCAAAAAAAGTCATGCCACCCTACCATTTGACCATTTAATGACCTTACAATCATTTTCTAACAACATTTGTTATAATACAATTAAGGAAGGACCGTATTAAAAACTTAATACAATATACAAGTGACGTATAATAATTATGGAGGGGCCATGGCCCCCCATAATATATGCTAGTTCCGCCCCTGGTTATGCACGGAAATAGCAGGAACGGATTGTTTTTGTGTCTAAACAATAATCAATGCCAGATTCCTCCCTGTTCTGTTTGTCCCATAAAATGGATCTCCACTGTTATGAACAACAATGTGAGAAATAATCAACGCATGTGTTCGGATGACGTGGATCGTCTGTTGTGATGGCGTGAGCATCTTGATCTTGATCGAGTGGTTCACACGATTTTGCACGGTACATGTTTACAAAAAGTATAAAATTGTACAAAATGTTCTATCGTGATCGAGTGACGCACACGGTTACTGCAGAATCTGCTGCATTTCGGCCTGCAACAGACGATGCTCTTTGGTGTTCGGAAGGGTGGTTAGGTCCTTAATCTGGATTCGATCTGAACCTCAACTCACGGTAATTACTAATTAGACTTATCCGTTGTTATAAATTTAACATCAAAGCTTACAGCAACAGATATCCGTGAATCATCAGGTGATGTAACTCTATTTTGTTATATTGGATCGACGTCCCAACATGACTTCCTCGGATAGAGTTGAATCGATTATTGACGACAGTGCTTAAATTCACGTTAAAATGTATAATCATAAGTTCTTGTCTATCCTAATTAATTCCAATAAAGCAAAAGTTTGGATAATGTTTACGGCGCTACATGAGTTTGAAAGTATATGAATTTTGACATCAGCTCGTTAATGAAGAACGAGTTAACAAAGACCGACGTTTTTTTTAACGTTGTCAAAGATTAGTCAGGGTCGACGTTCTTTATATTTATAGAACCCATACCTACGAGATTAGAATGACAAAAGTTTTGGATGTATTTTTAAAGTTGGTAGAAATTTACGAGTATTAGATGTTAGACTATGTTTGATGTGAGGTGTTATACCGATGTAGTGGTTGCATGTACATCTCTTGCAATCTCTCTTCGGAGGGTTGAGATATCGGATCTCTTTATTTAGCCTTTAGTATCTTAGGATTTTCGATCGTCAAGGATATAGACCTTCTTCTGGTCGATCGACGCCAAGATTCACTAGATGATTGATAGCATGATCGATTGATCGCCTGAGGTGATGGACTTGACATTGGTCATTTGTCGACAACGGATTCTTCACGGGTTTCTTGGGTTATGATTAGGCATGTCAAAAAATTCTCATATTCGACATTCGCTCAGATTCAGCTCGCTAAAAAATCGATTAAGATTCGATTAAAAAATAAATGAACCGAACCTGAACACGAGTTTGTGATCGATTAAATAAACGAACCAAACTTCAAAAACATAGGTTCGCTCAGGTTCGGTTCGTTAAAAGTTCGATAATGTACACACATACATAGATAAAAGTATATGTATACATACATATTGTATATACATAAGGAAAAAAGACATTCTATCATAATAAGAGTTATTCCCTTATTTTCCCAAACCCATCCAGGCATCCACTCCCCAAGTTAATATTCCATATTCCCGAAACCCCCATAAAACCCTCTCCTGTTGTCTACGGTGCTGCCCTATTCCTAAATGAACATTTAACGAGTCGAATCGAACCTTTACGAACCTTACCCGGGTCGAACCGAACTTGATTACAATTTTCATTTTATCGAGTCGAACCAAGCCCGAACCTGAAAGTATGCTAACCGAACCGAGCCCGTGTTGGTTCGCTCAAGTTCAACTCGCTTACACCCCCTAGTTATGATGTTTGATCGGAGAAGAGCATCTTGCAAATCAGATGGACTTCTTGGCCTATTTGGTTGGTCTTCTTATATTTTTGGTATCTAATAGAGGGTATTTGAATACTCCAATTAAGTTATTTGATGGTAAAAGAGAGTGAAATATGGAAAGAGAAATCGTTTTTATATGTATTTCTTTAAATAAAACTAGTGATTTAACTCGTGCTTAGCTGCGAAGAGAAGAATTACATTAAAATATGATTAAATATATAATATATAGGTCATTGGTAAAGAATTATTCATGCACAACTGGTAGTATGTATATGTGATAATTTACGAAAAATACAGAAAGAAAATAGTTAATTTTAACAAAACCTACACAAATGAATCTCCAATACTAACGGTTCAAATTGTACACATTCTCATCACAAAAAGAAACAGAAGAAAGCATATAAAACGAAGAAGACCGTGATGTTGAAGTAACTTATAAAAAGAAAGTGAGAGAGACTATAAAGAAACAAAAAAGATATAATAATTATGAAAATTCTTATCTTGATATTTATCAATAACCAAAGTAAAGAAGAAAAAAAAGTCTAAACTAAGGTTAAAAAACCTCTTGTGACATTTCTTTTCAAATATAAACGGTTAAAATACATGAAAGATTGTATAATACATATATTATCCATTACTAATTTGTCCCTGAAAATTTGATCCTTATTAATAGAATAACCATCATGGCACGTGTATGCCCTAAATGTGATGATCGTTCAAAAAAGGGATATTTATGCTTATAATCTTGAATAATTTTATAATTACATTAATAAACCTACACCCGTGTAATTATGAATTACACTCAGGATCTTGAATAAATGCATCATCTTATACCCATAATCATCTATTAGTTTAGTTCATTAACTCAATCAGATGATTGAGTGAAACTAAACAATTCGTGATCTGACGACTGGAATTAACCAAAAGTAAAGGTTGGCAGTGGGGGTCATGGATAGGGTTGATTATTGGGTCGGGCGGGCCGGGCTGGGCATCAGTCCGAACTTGAGCCTGTTTATTTTTTCGGGTTTCGGGCTGATCGCCTGAAAAAATATGGATGGGCTAGCCCGAGCCCGAACCGAAGTTAAACGGGCCGAGTTCAAGCCAGGCTGATTCAGTAACTTTTTTCCCTTCCAAAAACTTTTGATTTTTTAAATGCTTAAGTCAATGGGTGATATAAAAATGTCTTTTATTTTTTTTATTTTTTAAAAAACTTGTGATAAATCTAAGAATTTTTACATCCCTATGGCATTTTGATAATTTTTTTTGAAATGTTTGATTTTTTCTCTTCAATAACTTTTGATTTTTTTCATATACATTTTATTTTTTTCAAAAACTTTGAAATGTGAGTGCATGGTAGTATCGTTCGAGAGTGGAGATAGGGTTTGAGGAGATTGGGTTTTGGTGGGTCGTGAGGGATTAGGGTTAAAGTTATATATTATATATATATATTATATTATATAGGTTTGGGATCGGACTTTCGGGCTAGGTTTCAGGCTGGTTTTCGGGCCAGGGTTGGGGCTGAGGGCTTCGAGTCGGGCTCTACTCAGCCCGAACCCAAGCCATTTTAGAAACGGGTTCTTTTTTTGGGTCCGACCCCAGCCCAAATTCAAACGGGTTCGAGCTAGGCTTAACTGTTCGGGTCGGGTTAGCTCGGCCCAATGCTCAACCCTAGTAGGGGGTATTGCTTCCACAGGGATGGTAGGCTTCGACAGGGGCATGCAGGGCGGGGCGTGCATGCGGAGGCTTCGATGGCTTGGTTTTGTAGGAGGAGGTAGTCAGCGGGAGGAGGTCGGGGGGGGGGGGGGGAGGGGAGGGATTGCCTGAGCTAGAGGAGGAAGAGGAGGAGGAGGAGGTTGATGGGGAATTGCTTGGCTGGAGAGGGAAGGGAAGTGACCATTTATAAATGATAGGAATTTAAAGGTATAAAATGTAAAATGTTTGACGAATATCGTCATAATTAACGGAAAGTTATCAGGAAAAGTTATCAGGAAATTATGGGTGTAAGAGTTAAGCATTATTCAATAGAATTCATGATTACACAAAAGTATGAATATAATTACGAAATTACTCAAAATTATGGTTGACATATCCCTTTGAAAAAACAAGAATGACCATGAAAATTAACCGTGAAATGGTTCACTGCTAATACGTAGGCGAGAAAAATAGATTGCTTCGTTTGCTGTAGTACAGTGATAACCGTTGGATGAGATAACGCCCATTACCTCGTCTAATCCCCAGCCGCTGGATCATGGGCAATTGTTGAACGAGGACCTTCCATTCCTCGTGACACTTCTCGAAGCTTCTAACGCCCATTTCTGTCGAACCCCAAAGCGTATATAAATCCCCAATCACTTGATGACCACCCATGCAGAAATCCCACTCGCACCTCTTCTCCAACAGAAGAAGCATTCTCTCTTTCTCCCTCTCGATCCAACCACCTCCGCCAATGGATCTGAGGCTCTTCGGACTCGACGCCCCTCTTGCAGCCGCCAACCACCACATGCTCGACCTCCCCGACGAACATGATCGTCTCCACAAGGACCACAACCACCCACGAGGGCCTACGTCCGCGACCAGCGCGCCATGGGCCTCCACCCCCGCTGACGTGAAGGAGCTCCCCAACTCGTACGTGTTTGCGGTGGACATGCCCGGGATCAAGCCAGGCGACATCAGCGTGCAGTTGGAGGACGGGAACGTCCTGGTGGTCAGCGGCAAGAGGAAGCGGGAGGAGGACAAGGACGGCAAGTACCTGGCCATGGAGAGGCGGATCGGCAAGTTCATGAGGAAGTTCGCGCTGCCGGAGAACGCGGACACAGAGAAGGTGGCGGCGGTGTGCAGGGACGGGGTGCTGAGCGTGAGCGTGGAGAAGGTGCCGCCTCCCGAGCCCAAAAAGCCCAAGACCATCGAGGTCGAGATCGCCTGATGCGAATGGGCCGGTAGTTCCGGGCTTTGGGTTCTGGTGCGCTCCGTGTGCTGGATGTGGTGTGTGCTGAGATTGTGGAATAGTCATGTGGCGTCTGGTTCTTCTTTGCGTTTATTCTCATTTCAGATCGTGTTTGAAGTTGCTTTTAGTTTCTCGCAATTTTAATTCCATATTTATATGGCGTGATGTGAAATTTTTTCGTTTGAGTACGGCCTATTTTTAGATGATCGTCCGTTTAAATATTTAACATGAAATGTAATTTGTGGGAAAGAAATCACTCGAAAGAATCTGCACGTTTATATATTTTATATGTGATATATCGACAAAATAGCCTATAAACATACAATGTTTATAATATAAAAATTAGTTACTAACCTCAATCCAGGGTTGGAAGATTTCCGACATAATACGCCACATGCAAATCACCATAAATGGAACCTTTTTAGAATGTCTTTCTAATATTAATACTAGTGGGCAACCCGTGCAAAAGCACAGGTGTTGAATATGTTTAAAAAAATTTAAACTGCTGACATTTTTAATCATTATATGAATTTATCTGTATAAGTTTTACGGTCTGCCAAGCACATGTTGTAATATGACGATATGTAAGGCAGTAAACATAGGTCAGTAAGGAAGGAAAACACATATACTCATTTATACATACCGTAACGATGTTTGGGACAAACATCACTGAGTGTCTTCCCATGTTTCTGGCTTCAAAAAAAAACATACGGTAACGATGTAATATGCCATCATGTGAAGCGACAGTCGCAATGGCATGTGATTCTGCACTTGCCAGTGGTGGTTTGTTGATCAACGCAGTCGGAGCGAGCAAGGAAGGTTCTTCCGAACTTAGCGGTGTAGTTGTCTTAATCAGGTCAAGCGGAGAAACATTTAACATATCTGAAAATTAGGCAAACAATATAATCAACACATGTTATCTACAAGTTTTTTACGAAGAAAGAAAGTATGTACATAGGCTTGGTGGTTAGCTTAAGTAGATCAACATTAAACAAATGTGAGTAGTGTGTGCGAACTGCTTTCGACATGTGTTATTGTCACACATGTTTAGTGACATCTTAGGTGGAACAAACTGTTTATCGCAAATCAGGCAGCAGATTTTTTTAAAGAAGTTAAAGAAATTGATGTAACTCAGACAGAGAGAACAATGTATGCATAAGTAATAAGTAATTAGTGTCCGGATGGCACAGAGGGAATTATAAGAAGTAAAAATATTTCGGAAATGGATCGATCGTATTTAAATTCTGTTGATCTCAGCAATAATTCGGTTGTTGCTGGCGCTTCTTTCTCTCTTTACTCGATAATGTTCCCAGTCAAGAAGGTGAGGCGATGGATGCTTCTATCCATCAAGTTCGGCCTCGTCAAAAGCGCTCAATAAGTCGCAAATTGGCTCGATGCATCACCTCATTGCAACTGGACCGGAGTCGGATGCAATGTCATCAATGTCGTTGAGAGGATCAATCTCTCCTACATGAACCTTGGTACTTACGTAACCGAGAGCCTCTACCGGCTCTTCGGCTCACCCAACTCAATCTCTGCTGCAAGCAGCAATCGACCGCGCTCCTGAAATCGTTAACGGGGCTCCCGCTTCTTGAGCTGCCCGCTTCTTGAGCTGCTTGAACTGAGCTCCAATTTCCTCTCCGGTGACTTCCTTCGACTTCTCGTTTGTGGATTACGGAGCGTGAACGTTTCGGGGAATGGTTTCACCGGCAAGTCAATATATTTCCATGGGAAACAACTCGCCCTCATGAATCATGTCACAATCAGGAATACACACACATATATATATTATAGAAATGCGTCCCTTCTTTGAAGTGAAGGGAATGATTCTCTTCACTTCTTTGAAGTCAGCCCCTGAGAAAATACCACATTTCAAGTCAACACATTCCAATACAGCGATTAAAGCATGAGGTTCCCCTCTTACACACCGAGGGGAAGGGACTGATGTAGTTATGAAAAAATAGCTCTATGTATTTCTCTACCATTAGCTCATATGTTCTTTTCTCAAGAAGTCATAGTCTGTAATTTGTTACAATCAAAGTCAGGGGATTGTTACTTTTTTAGATTGATAAAAAAAATGCCCATTGATCATTGATTTTTCTTGAGTAAAGACCATTGGTCTTTGATAGAAACAGTAGCACTGTGCAGTCGCGGTTGTCTCCAGTTTCCTTGCCGCACAATAGTGGGAAATCTGAATCCGAGTCTGCAACCGCAGTTGCGATGCACATCACGAATAGCATGGGGTATTAGATAAGTTGACAGTTTCTGGTGCTCAGGGTTGGCTGCAGCAACAGGGACTGACGCGAGCTCAGGATTAGCAAATAAAAAAAGGAGGACGAAGAGGCGGCGACATGGCTAGGGTTTCGATGCCATAAGGTGGCGGGAAGACGGCATCACAGAGGGAAAGGGGAAGCGTGGGTAATATCTCTATAGGAAGAGGGTAAAAGTGGAATGATGGTTCGAGGCGTGTGGTTGAAAAGGTCAAAATTGGAATCAACGGCCGGAAATGTTAATGGATTGACGCACTTTAGAAAAATAATAATGGAAATAATAATGGATTTGGCATCCGGTGCACTGATTGTATAGATATAATTGTATATTATTATTATTATTTTGTTTATGTATATCTACTTAGTATATAAATACAGGTGTCAACGTACTAGTAGTCAATGAAACAACTTTTGTTCTTGATTATAATTATGAAAATAATTCATAACTTTTGATTTATTTGTTACTTTACATAAGTCATACAATTTTACACTATCCTCTTCCACACAATGTCAAGTAAATAATCCATGTTGCATATAAAAGGTGGCTTTACTTTGTAACAAGATTTCTTCGTATGAATATTTACTAGGAATTTGTGACATGATTGATTAGATATTTAACATGAGTTTTAGCATAACGAGTTTTTGCAATTACATCATAATCACAAAAATCGTCATATTTACCTCATGAGAATGCGGACTTATTAACTCTTATACTAAAATCTTCGTATAATTTACCCAATGGTGGTCTTTCCAAAAAAATGTGTGGCAGGGGTCCGAGCGTAAGAAGAATAAGATTACAAGGGTGGCATGTAAAAATGAAGATTACATGAGTTGTGATGTAGTTGTAAAAATTTTATGGGGGAGCTATGACGTAACTGTAAAAGTTTACGGGATGTTGTGGCGTAAAAATTCAAATTTTATATGGATATTTAAATCTATAATTTTGAGAAATATCATAATTACAATCACAACAACATGTAATTGTGAATGACATGAAAAACCTCAACCATCTCACACTCAAAATAATTCTCCTATTAACTTGATCCATCCAACCTATTATTGGGTTAATCTACCGTGGTCCATCCAACGGCTATTAAAAATTTTCAAAAAAAAAACCCTTCCTTCACCAACACCGGACGCCCTCCCCCTCCCTCCCGCCCTCCGCCTCCGCCCCCCGCCCTCCTCCTCCAGGGTGCTGCCCTCCTTCTCTTTCCCGACACCCTCCCCCGCTGATCGCCTCCCCCTTCCTTTCTTCCTCCTCTATCTTGCTTTTCTTCCTCCACCAGCTCGCCCCCCTCCCATTCTTCCTCCTCCATCTCGTCCTACCCCGGCCGACCACTTCCCCTTCTTCCATCTCAGCTTCGGCCTCGGCCTCATCCTCCTTTCGCGACGTCCCTTCCTTCAACAACACCTTCCACCTCTGCTCCTCCGCCCGCAACCACCCCCATTCAGACCCTCTTCCCGCAACCCCTGCCCCTCCTTTGCCTACAACCATCCCCCTTCAGACCCTCCGCCTGCCCCCACCCCTCCTCTGCCCGCAGCCACCCCCCTCCGGAACCTCAACCCGCTTCCCCCGCCCTCCTCTGCATGCAGCCACACCCTCCATACCTTTCGCATACAGCCCGCGCCCCTCCTCTGCCTACAGCCCTTGCCGTCCAGCCCCTCCGCCTGCTCGAAAGTCCTGTGTGCTGAGCTTCTAGTATTAAACAGTGGTCTAATTTATCTTGGTCTCCTAATTTGCGAAACCAACGCCAGAACTCTGAGATGCCAATGCCACCCTCAGCTCGTACGACTAGCCACCGACCGCATATCGCCTCATCCAAAATGTGTCATGCTAGAGCCATGTTCTGAGCAGCAACCATCTAATCTCTCTGGGCACCAGCACCTGCGCCTTCCCAATACCAATAAACAGACGAGCCGTTACTCCGGTAGATCATGTGAACCTTGTCGTGCATTGCAGAGAGCTATGTCTGGCCGACCCAAGTCAGCAGGCACACCTCGCCGAGCTGATGATCGATGAGGATGTCGAGGATCCAATGTAGATTATCTGTCGGTCATGCGATCTGCCGGGCAACAGTACTGGAGGAGCCTGGGACGGCTTTGGCGACATGGAGGCGAAGTTAATGGAGGCAGCGTCGGAGGCGGAGTAGAGGGAGTCCCAACTAACGGAATCACTGGTCCGGTAGTGGCTCTCCCGGAGCATCTTGGAGAGCAGACCCTTCATGTCACGCCTCGCCTTCTCGTCCTTCCCTTCCAACACCACACAGAGGAGCCACAGGAAGGTCGCCTCACTGCACTTGTCGTCGACCCTCTCAGGTGGGTTGTCAGAGCACATTCGACGTAGGACCTCGTGCACATCGGAAGGGCTGTCAAGCCGGATCTGCGAGAGGAGTTCTTTTTAATAAAAATAATAATCTATGAAATGTTAAGTTAGATCGTTTTATAACAATGGCCAACTTTATAAATTTGACATGAAAATTGTCCTGGTGTAATTTTTTTCGTGAAAGTTAACGGAGAATATAGATGGCAATTAACACAGGGTTATGTAATGTTAAAGTTAAGCAATATTCGGAGTCTTGGATGTAATTCACGATTACCCAGAATTATGATTGTAAATACAGAATTATTGAGGGTTGTAGGTGTTAATATCCCTATTTTATAACAATTGCCTATGGGGATCTTGCAAAAAGTAACCATATGTTATTATCACCACAATAAGATGAATCTATAATAACATTTTTTTTCAAAAATCTGTCACTATATCACATGTTGTTTAATATAGATTAAATGACAAAAAAGTCCGTAAACTATAAACTCGATTTCAATGTCATATCTGAAATTTAAAAGTAATATTGTGATACTCGATCCTTTCATATTTGTCTTAATCTGGTCCTTAACTATTGAAATTTAGTTGATTGTTTTGTTTTCTAACCTTGAATCAAAACAACACAAAATCATACCTAGACCAATATTAAAGATCGATAACACATTATTACTATTTAAAATTCAGGTATGACATTGAAACTAAGTGTATGGTTCAAGAACTTTTGTATAATTTACTCATATAATAACAATATTATTCTTTTTGAAATTATTTTCATTCTTGAAATTCACGATGGATGTTGTATTAGTTGATATATCGTAATTAGTTGTGATCCATATAACAACACTTATTTGTTGTTATCATTTACAATTATGAATAATTGTTGCTAAATTTTGAACTGTGATCCATGAAAAAACACTTATTTGTTGTTATCATTATAAATAATTGTTGCTAGATTTTGAACTAAAAAGTTAACATCGTTAACTAAAGTTTCAAAAAAAAATGTATCAGAAAAGTGTTGTATTACATTCAGAATAATATCGTTGTGTTATATATAACAACGGATAATATAATGACATATTTTAAAAAAATCATTGCTATGTATTCATCTTATTATAGCGTAGACATCTCATGTGACATGGTTTTGATAATGAGGTATAAGACCCTTAAAGGAGGTTCTTAGATATGCAGATCTTTTTATAATTTGTGTATGCCCATTACTTCAAGTTTTACTAATGACAATGGATATGTCGATAGTTATACTTTTGGTCTACTAGTTTAACAGTTGAAATCAGTGTTTTGAAATCAGATCGGATCGTCGGTTCGACAGGCGAACCGCATCTGAATTTGTCCCGTTAACCGGTTCTGTTGAGTTTGAATGTTGCAATTTTAGTCACTGCCGGTTGGTTCTATTTTTTTCAAATCCGATTTGACCAAGTTCAACCGAAAATAAGCTACATTTAATTTTGAACTTATTCAAAAATAATATTGTTGGTGGAAGTTAAACTTGTTACCTTTGAAATCCGACTATTTCATTAAGGTTTTTGGCTCGGTCTCAAAAACATTTGTTGAAATGCGATAAATGTGATGTCCAGAGAACTTCTCTCATAATATGCAATTTCAAAATAAGAAAATAATATTATACTAAACAGATAAGATCTATAGTGACACTTTCCTTATTCCTCATCACTACTATGTAGTGACTATTATTCGTTGCGAAATTATCTTTTATGCATAAAATTAACGACAAAATGTTATATCCGTGACTATATAATATATAGTAACACTTATTCGCTGTTGTTTTAGAAAGTTTCAACAAATCTTTGTCCATTTGTTTAGTTTAAAAGTTAGTCGATTAACTAAAATTTTAAGCGTTACTATATGCTACTTTGCTAATGGTGTAGCACTGATACATCATTTTTCGTTGATTTGAAGTATAAAAAATAACTTGCAACGAGTAATATTGTCATTATATATTTAGCAATATACGATATAATAATGATGGAGTTCTAAAAAACCATATAAACCCATTTTTTAGTGTTTCTAATCGTGTTTGTTTTTTCTGTCTTCAATCAAATAGTGATTAATTATCATACATATGAGAGTCAATGAAGAGAATGGTAAGGTTGATATCTTTGTTGTTAGATATAGATTACTGTAGGTGGTTTGAAAGATATAATAAAGAACAGATGAAAGAAGAAACTCCCGACAAATGAAATTTGATCATTCGAATTAAGTGCATCCAATTTCCATACGGCATAGATGCACCATGCATTAAATGCATTAAATGCATGCATTAAATGCATGCGACTTAAACTTTTCAGAGATGTGGCACAGATGCACTATGCATTAAATGCATTCATTAAATGAATTAAATGCATTAAATGCATGCATTAAATGCATGCAACTTAAACTTTTAAGAGATGTGCATGCCGCCAGTAACTTTTCACTTTTCAGGGATGCTCTTATATTACCAAGCATATATGGTGCTCCATTTTCTACCATCTTGCCCTTCCACCTCCCTTCGGAAGCAGCCGGTCCCCATCAAAGAATCTCCGTCGTTTTCATTCCTCCCCATTGCATATCTTTGAATACTCATGAGATATGATAAATCTCATCGTCTCTATCACGTCAACCTATCTCGGATCACTAGCCTAACGAGGTAGTAATCATTCCTCTTGTGCTTTGCTTTCCTTATATACGGACTCATCTTCTCACTTTCCTTCTCATCTTCTCTTACCATGGCCCACGATTTCGATCTGAACAAAGTTCCTGACTGCGGCGGCGGCGGCGGGTTTGAGTTTGGAGGCAGCTCGTCCGGCTGGGACGGTATAGGGACTCGTGAGATGAAGGCGGCCTTGATAAAGGCATGCCTTACCCGCGCCTCCACCAACGGACTATTGCGGTCTGATGCCGACTACAATGCTGCGTATGGCTACTTCCCCTTTTCTGTCGGGTGCGCTATTTTTATTGCCAAATGCAGGGAAATGCAGCAAAAACTTATCTGTAGCAAGAAGCATCCCACTAATGACCATGTGCTTATTTGGGGACCGGACTTGGGGAAGGCGGACCTGGCTAAGGAAGCTGTGAGTGGTGCCCTCAGTGACACCCATAAAATTGCCGAAGGTCTCGGCGGTTTGATCAACAATCTGAACATTTCCTATGTTGGTATGGACTCTTTAGCTTTTAGTTAGTGTCTTTAAAGTTTTGTGGACTTTTAAGTTAGTATTTGATGTTTTTAAGATTTGGTTAAGAACTTTCATATATGGACATTTTATTATCTATGAAAAATCTTTAAATGTCCATTTCCCCATTGGGTCTATTTGTATTCGATATAGTTGTGCATATGTCTATGTATTTTCGTCATGGAGACGACGCTCGTAGCTTCCTTCGGATCAAGCCCTTCCACGAGTACATCGGCTGTTCATGATGGCTACTTGGCGGAGCACATACGGTTCCTTTCTCTGTTAGTGGAGCAAACGCCCTTTTCATGGAGCTAATGAAGGATATGGTTAGATCCTCAAGAGCATCACGGAAGCGTGAGCGTCGTATCGAATACGACGAGGAGCGACTAGTCGCACTAGTTGTTCGATGCAGCGGAATTTAAAAAATTTTCATGCGACGAAACCACGTGATCCAAGAACACTTCTCGGATCGTTTCGTCTAAACCACAAACAAGTAATAGGATTACCTCTTGAAGCGTGGTTGCGATCGAGTCTCTAAACGAAGAAACCTCCTGTCTCAAGTCCGATCCGACGGAGGAGACGCTTGCGAGCGCAGGGATGAACCGCGTGCTTCTCGCAATCCATGTTGATGATCCAAGCGACGGATCTCCTGATCTCGACACAAGAGATCCGACATCTTCTTCACGAGTGATGTGCATCGAAGGAGATGGAGATCCACGAGCAGACGATCGGGCAGCATAACGGCGACGCTGCGGCGATGGAGAACCTCTCTAGGGCATCCATGGTGGATGGCCGCATGAGAGGGAGAGAGAGTAGACATGTAGGGAGAAAGAGAGAGAGATGTGCTACAATAGCATGTGTAAAGAGAGAGCATGGTATGCCTCTCTATTTTTAGGGTTTTGGGATCCATGGATCTCAATCCATGGGACATATAAAATCAATGGGTGAGATTGATTTATGTCAATCCAATGGTCAAGATTGTTGTTGGCAAAAAGCCAACAACTTGTGATTTAATTTAGATTAAATATATTTGATAAATCAAATATATATTAATACCAAAATAAAATCAATCAAATAAGGAGTAGATTACAAAGGAGATCATCCATCCCCATGGAATAGGGTGGACGGCCACAATTCCATATAGGAATTGGGTACCGCCCCCTTCCTTCCAAGTGGGGAGGGCAATCTAATGGATTCCATGAGATTGCATATCTCCTTGATTTTTCTCCATTATTTATCCAACAACTTTTGTTGGGATTTTATTCACCAAAAATAATTCACAATTAATTTTGGGAATATTACAATCTTGACATTGGAAAATTGTGAATCACATTCACAACCCAAAACAATATGTAATTTATATTTTCAATTAATTAGACAATTTTTCTCCAATTCATCTTTAAAGGTTTAATTTTCAGTATTAGAAATCTTAATAAATCACTCATTAATTTTCTAATTTAGTGGAGTCCACTAGATGTTAGATTACTATCTGAAATATCCCCATCATAACTCTTTATGATAGATCTATTCCAGAATTCATGCTTATTCCCAATATTTAGAAATAAACTGAGTGTATTCTAATATCCAGGTTACAGAGACATTCTCTACGACTAAGGGCTCCCACTAAAAATATGAAGTCTATTGACCCAATGGAAATTGTTGCAACAATTGCATCACTTCCAACATGGATGACCATTAAACTTTAAGATCAAATTTCTAATATTCTAATACAGATGCAACCGATTGCATGTGTCATTAGAAGATTGAGATACAATTATTAGACTTTATCTTATTAAATAAGCAAGTCAATATCAATGATTATATGTAGATTACTCCGATGTACTATCTGATTCCTTCTCTAAGGATTCTAGATAGATTTGATAGTCATACTAGCAACACATCAACTTATTGCAGTATTGGCATTCATCCAACTCTTTAGATGTCATATGGAAGTACAGAAGTACAGTCAACTCTTTGACTATATTTCTTTCTTGGGTCCAACCCATGCTTCCACTGCGCTCCCTTTATCTATAAGCAATCATTGCTCAAGATCAAGGATCTCTTATGTTAAAATCAAAAATTTCAATATAAGAGTATTTCAACATTTATACAAGCTTCATTCAATTCATACAATATGAATAATATGAAGCGTCATGAATGACCAGAGTATATATAGTAGAATGATGACACCCATCGTACCTACATCCATCTAAACTCTTAAAATATTGGTTTAGGTAGATACTCAAACAATTTGAATACATCATCTCTTATAGAGCCACCATTCTACACGATGCGGAGAACCACATCATTCATAATTAAATGTGAAGAGCATACATGTATGCCAGAACATCTTCTTAGAATTTTATAAGGATTATTTGACAATTATGATCATCATCGATACGTCACTTCCAAAGTACATTCGATGAGAGATTAAGACTATAGAGACATACAAACCCTAGGGTTTTAGTCATATTGTCTATTTATCTGTCATTCCTCATTATTATGAGGAAACTTGCACATTGCAACTACATACATTATGTGTCAAATTGCAAGTATAATATCTGGATCATAGGTCCAATCCATGATATTCAACTGGTTATTATAGAGTATAACATTGAGTGGAATTAAAGAAGGATTATCTGAAGTAAGAAATTTGCATAAATATATAATTTACTTTGATTTAGGAATTTTTTATATCAAAGTTGTCTTGCCATGTCTACAATGAAAGTTCATTCCCTTAATCACTTTTAATGTAAGAGATATACTTACCATTATATCTCAGCAAGATCTGGGATCTCCTTCCTTATCTTTGTTACATCCCAATAATACGAGAATCTGCAACTCTGATAAAAAGAAGCGGGAACACATTCTGCCTTGCAAGTCCAACTTGCATCTCCCAATTTGGTCTTTAACACCCGGGCCCACCACCCCTAAGGTGATGTTGACCCGTCGTTAATTGAACCAACCGTCAACAGGAATAGAATTCACTACGCGCAATCCAATATCGCCCGAATAATATGAGGATCCGATATTGGGGTCACTATGCATACGGCCTTACTCTTTCGAGAAAACAAAGAGCTCGATCCAAATGCGCTTGCATATAGGAGCTGTCACTTCGGACAGGCGTCTCCTATATACAATCCTTGGCGACGGAATCCTTCGCCTTGACGGGAGACCGTGGATGTCACTTATGTGATCTTCCATATCATATTTAAATTTTAATTAATTATCATGAATCATATTCACATAATTAATTCTTCCAAGGGAAATAATAACTCTATTCATAATAGAGTGTTCTTAATTGGATATAATTAACTTAATCATATTAAATTAAATTTCAATCCAATTCAATCAACAAATTTGATTTTACTTGAATATATGGTATTATCTCAAAATACGTATTAATTCGAATTTTAATAATTAGAAAATATAGCATGATCTCTCAGGCATCATTCGTTCCCTATCCACTGTCATGTCCATTACCGGCGGGAGTGGGACGGACCGCATACGTTGCAACCCGCTACCCCAGCGATCCCCGACTAGACACCATATCCGCCTCGGGAAAAAATAATGCCGAGTCAATCACTTTGTAATTGAGATGATCATCGGTTCTTCAACCGAAATTATACCATATAGTAATAATCAAAACATTTTTTATTATAAGGAAATTTGCTAGACAAATTCCCAATCCTATTCAAGTAATGAGTTTGTTGATTAAGTTTCCAATTTTGATCTAGATCAAATCTAATCAATTATTGGTTGAGGCCAAGTCAATTAAGGAAATAATTATCATCTAATATTTCTCAAATATTTTCCATAATTATTTCATGAAAGTAACAGTTAATTTCACTAATTGACAATCACATGGTTCTTGATTAGGAAAGTAATTTCAACCGTGACCCCTACTTACTAGCATATCTCAATCTATTTAAATACAAATTAGACAAAATCAATTTTCATAGATTGCTAATTTAATTTAGGACAGAATTAAAGTGATTTTTCACGCATTTCGAGGCAAGTCTAAACAGTAATTAACACTTTGATCACGTTAAGAATTGCAGTTCCCGTAACAGTGCATACATGTTCATTAAAACAACCATATCTCGAGCATATGAAATCCGATTTACGCAAACTCAGATCCTATGGTTTCCTTATTTAATGGGGAACAAAATCCAAGTGAATAATTCGTGCTTAAACCTTTTAAATATGGCCGAAGTTATTTACTAAAAAGATCTGCGAAATCAAATGCGATAAAAAACTTTCGCGACCTTAACGAACCCAAGTCGTCTTCGATTTGCGAATCATATTCGAAACCGTCGACCAAAGGCTCTTATACCACTTGAAGGATATGGTTAGATCCTCAAGCGCATCACGGAAGTGTGAGCGTCGTATCGAATACGATGAGGAGCGACTAGTCGCACTAGTTGTTCGATGCAGCGGAATTTAAAAAATTTTCATGCGACGAAACCACATGATCCAAGAACACTTCTCGGATCGTTTCGTCTAAACCACAAACAAGTAATAGGATTTCCTCTTGAAGCGTGGTTGCGATCGAGTCTCTAAACGAAGAGACCTCCTGTCTCAAGTCCGATCCGACAGAGGAGACGCTTGCGAGCGCGGGGATGAACCGCTGACTTCTCACAATCCATGTTGATGATCCAAGCGGCGGATCTCCTGATCTCGACACATGAGATCCGACGTCTTCTTCACGAGCGAGGTGCATCGAAGGAGACGGAAATCCACGAGCAGATGATCGGGCAGCATAACGGCGACGCTGCGGCGATGGAGAACCTCTCTAGGGCATCCATGGTGGACGACCACATGAGAGTGACAGAGATTAGACGTGTAGGGAGAAAGAGAGAGAGATGTGCTACAATAGCATGTGTAAAGAGAGAGCATGGTATGCCTCTCTATTTATAGGGTTTTGAGATCCATAGATCTCAATCCATGGGACATATAAAATTAATGGGTGAGATTGATTTATGTCAATCCAATGGTCAAGATTATTGTTGGTAAAAAGCCAACAACTTGTGATTTAAATTAGATTAAATATATTTGATAAATCAAATATACATTAATACCTAAATTAAATCAATCAAATAAGAAGTAGATTACAAAGGAGATCATCCATCCCCATGGAATAGGGTGGACGGCCACCAATTCCATATTGTACATGGGTACCGCCCCCTTCCTTCCAAGTGGGGAGGGCAATCTCATGGATTCCATGAGATTGCATATCTCCTTGATTTTTCTCCATTATTTATCCAACAACTTTTGTTGGGATTTCATTCACCAAAATTAATTCACAAATAATTTTGGGAATATTGCAATCTTGACATTGGAAAATTGTGAATCACATTCACAACCCAAAACAATATGAAATTTATATTTTCAGTTAATTAGACAATGTGTATCCAATACACATTAATAATTAATCAACAAATATAAATTATAATTAGCTCTCTCTAATACATTATAAATCACATTTATAATATATTATGAATAATTAGATATTACTATCCACATTATTCATATCCATAATAATTAAATCATATTTAATTATATTGGATAACTTATTCTCATGTGCCCAAATAATATTAATCACATTCACATTATTCACATCTTTGATAATCAAATCACATTTAATTATCTAAGATAACTCACATTATAATATGAATCAAATTAATATTATTCATGATAATTAAATCTCATTTAATTATCCATTTTCTCAATATTCGGATACATATATCAACAATAGAATTATCCATGAACTCTTTCAAGGATAATGCGCTTTCTTCGCGAATACTTGAAGATAAGGACATGGCGATTGTATTGTTCCACGTATAGTGACATGGATATTGAGATCATATCTCAAATCCATATCGCGGGCCTCTCATAAATGCTTGATTAAGTCAAGACCGCAAATCTAATCTTCTCATTTCATCTGAATCACATTCAGATCAATGTCCAACATTTGGACTAAGATCAGATTACTTCTCTACTGAGAGTGGTCACTAAAATCCAGACCCGTTTCATCACTCCCTAGGAATGGAAGCGTCATGGTTATACAATCGTTTATGATCACATCACCCTCAGGTCTTCCTTATTCTCGTACATCCTGCATACTGGAAGACTCAGAATAAACCCGAAGTATTAGATCAACTTTACACTGTCTACTTCAGGGTTTTATCAGTAAGTTTCTCATTCGATCATTGGGAGTCGGTATCGATCATATACTTTCCAAAAGCATATATCATACCTAGGTCTTGATCATATACTTTCCAAAAGTATATATCAAACCTACAAATTCAATCAAGCTTCCAAAGCGAGACGACCATGCGAATGAAATTTGATTCTTCCCAATATCTCATGAGTGAGCTCATGTTTTCCGGTTCAGTAACTGAACCTGTATGATCCCTTTGAGAGATCGTATTACACATATGCCCTCATATGCACACCAACGCGCCGGTGTATAGACCTTGATTAGATCATCAACCTATTGGTCTGCCAAATGTACATACTCAGACATATAGTAACACATCTGTTTCCGGTCAGAGGATGTGTGCCTATATCATGACAGCATACGATATAGGACTTTGGTTATCTCGATCTCGTTAAGTCAACTTTTTGACCTAACTAATCTGACACCTCCGAATATCTATTCCTATGCAAAGGACCTGCATCAAGAAGTCGGTCAGATATCAGCCTAACTGAGAAAGGATTGCCATCTCCTACTCATGATGGAGATCATCTCTTAATAATCATTTGACGGTGCTTGATGAGTCCTCAATCTAACTCATTAGATATTCATCTAAGCACCATCTTCTATAATTCAATAATTGAATCAATAGTTGTATGATCATTAAGATGACCATGGTACATAACCCTAATTGTACTAAGGGACCTATTATGCAAATTATTTATTCTTCATTTCAGATCAGGGAATGATATTCGCAATAACATTTATTGCATAATGGCTCGCCGTGGCCTCGCATGTCCAACAATCTCCCACTAGCCCAAAGAGCCATTAATGGACTAATAATTTAAACCCACACTCATGTGACGATCATAGGCTATTTAGAAAATAGCTAGGTAATCTGATCAGTCACTCTGTTCTCAAGAGACTACGCCAAGTCCTTTTACGGTACTTGCATATCTCCTAGTAACAGTGCTCGCATCCAATGCGAATGTTGCATCTTATGCAACCAATACTCAATTTTATCGGTTATAGTGTCCTTGACACTACATCTTATTAATTATCATAACCAGTATTCCCATAATCCTTATTAGAATACCTTCATTCCTGGAGATCTCTATCTCCTAAAGTATCTACAGTTAAGACCCTTATAGATCACTATCTACAAGGTCTTAAACTTTTGAAGATAGACTTTGAGATCACTATCTCTAAGTTTCATCATCTTTGAAGATATTGTTATCACTGCAACCAAGTGTTTTATTTCCAGAGTAGGATTAGTAACAGTTTACTACTCCCACTGCATGGCAGTCATATGGCTTTTATACACATCTAGCATACACTTCAGCTTCTCGTAACTGATGCACAAGTGCAAGCAGTTCTAGCATTCACTTCCTCAACTCTTTGAGGTGTTATCCCTTTAGATAGGTCAGTACCATATCTTAGGGGAAAGAAGCATTTCTTGGAATTTTTCAGAAAATGGAATAAGTCCTAAAGGCTCTCTTATTGTCTACGGTGCTGCCCTATTCCTAAATGAACCTTTAACGAGTCGAATCGAACCTTTACGAACCTTACCCAGGCCGAACCGAACTTAATTACAATTTTCATTTTATCGAGTCGAACCAAACCCGAACCTGAAAGTATGCTAACCGAACCGAGCCTGTGTTGGTTCGCTCAAGTTCAACTCGCTTACACCCCCTAGTTATGATGTTTGATCAGAGAAGAGCATCTTGCAAATCAAATGGACTTCTTGGCCTATTTGGTTGGTCTTCTTATATTCTTGGTATCTAATAGTGGGTATTTGAATACTCCAATTAAGTTATTTGATGGTAAAAGAGAGTGATATATGAAAAGAGAAAACGTTTTTATATGTATTTCTTTAAATAAAATTTGGCACCCGGTGCATTGATTGTATAGATATAATTGTATATTATTATTATTATATTTATGTATATCTACTTAGTATCTAAATACATGTGTCAACGTACTTGTAGTCAATGAAACAACTTTTGTTCTTGATTATAAATATGGAAATACTTTTGATTTATTTGTTCCTTTAAATAAGTCATACAATTTTGGGTAAATTATAATTTGGGTCCCCATCTATGGGTCAGATCGCAGAATGGGTCCCGATCTTTAAATTGTAACGATTTGGGTCCCAAGATCATTTAGGAAATAGAAATTTTGGGGTTCATGACGAAGATGCCCTTATTGAAAAGGGAATGGGGGTTGAGTTTCAACTTTTAAACAAGGGCATACTCGTCATTAGCCTTAAAAAGTTCCATACATTAATGGCCCTGGGACCCAAATCGTTACAATTTAAAGATCGGGACCCATTCTGAGATCTGACCCATAGATGAGGACCCAAATTGTAATTTACCCTACAATTTTACACTATCCTTTTCCACACAATGACAAGTAAATAATCCATGTTGCATATAAAAGGTGGCTTTACTTTATAACAAGATTTTCTTCGTATGAATATTTACTAGGAATTTGTAGCATGATTGATTAGATATTTAACATAAGTTTTAGCATAACGAGTTTTTGCAATTACATCATAATCACAAAAATCGTCATATTTACCTCATGAGAATGCGGACTTATTAACTCTTATACTAAAATCTTTGTATAATTTACCCCATGGAGGTCTTTCCAAAAAAAATGTGTGGCAGGGGTCCGAGCGTAAGAAGAATAAGATTACAAGGGTGGCATGTAAAAATGAAGATTACGTGAGTTGTGATGTAGTTGTAAAAATTTTATGGGGGAGCTATGACGTAACTGTAAAAGTTTACGGGATGTTGTGGCGTAAAAATTCATATTTTATATGGATATTTAAATCTATAGCTTTGAGAAATATCATAATTACAATCACAACAACATGTAATTGTGAATTACATGAAAAACCTCAACCATCTCACACTCAAAATAATTCTCCTATTAACTTGATCCATCCAACCTATTATTGGGTTAATCTACCGTGGTCCATCCAACGGCTATTAAAAATTTTCAAAAAAAAAACCTTCCTTCACCAACACCGGACGCCCTTCCCCTCCCTCCCGCCCTCCGCCTCCGCACCCCGCCCTCCTCCTCCAGGGTGCTGCCCTCCTTCTCTTTCCCGACACCCTCCCCCGCTGATCGCCTCCCCCTTCCTTTCTTCCTCCTCTATCTTGCTTTTCTTCCTCCACCAGCTCGCCCCCCTCCCATTCTTCCTCCTCCATCTCGTCCTACCCCGGCCGACCACTTCCCCTTCTTCCATCTCAGCTTCGGCCTCGGCCTCATCCTCCTTTTGCGACGTCCCTTCCTTCAACAACACCTTCCACCTCTGCTCCTCCGCCCGCAACCACCCCCATTCAGACCCTCTTCCCGCAACCCCTGCCCCTCCTTTGCCTACAACCATTTCCCTTCAGACCCTCCGCCTGCCCCCACCCCTCCTCTGCCCGCAGCCACCCCCCTCCGGAACCTCAACCCGCTTCCCCCGCCCTCCTCTGCATGCAGCCACACCCTCCATACCTTTCGCATACAACCCGCGCCCCTCCTCTGCCTACAGCCCTTGCCGTCCAGCCCCTCCGCCTGCTCGAAAGTCATGTGTGCTGATCTTCTAGTATTAAACAATGGTCTAATTTATCTTGGTCTCCTAATTTGCGAAACCAACTCCAGAACTCTGAGATGCCAATGCCACCCTCAGCTCGTACGACTAGCCACCGACCGCATATCGCCTCATCCAAAATGTGTCATGCTAGAGCCATGTTCTGAGCAGCAACCAGCTAATCTCTCTGGGCACCAGCACCTGCGCCTTCCCAATACCAATAAACAGACGAGCCGTTACTCCGGTAGATCATGTGAACCTTGTCGTGCATTGCAGAGAGCAATGTCTGGCCGGCCCAAGTCAGCAGGCAGACCTCGCCGAGCTGATGATCGATGAGGATGTCGAGGATCCAATGTAGATTATCTGTCGGTCATGCGATCTGCCGGGCAACAGTACTGGAGGAGCCTGGGACGGCTTTGGCGACATGGAGGCGAAGTTAATGGAGGTAGCGTCGAAGGCGGAGTAACGGGAGTCCCAACTAACGGAATCACTGGTCCGGTAGTGGCTCTTCCGGAGCATCTTGGAGAGCAGACCCTTCATGTCACGTCTCGCCTTCTCGTCCTTCCCTTCCAACACCACACAGAGGAGCCACAGGAAGGTCGCCTCGCTGCACTTGTCGTCGACCCTCTCAGGTGGGTTGTCAGAGCACACTCGACGTAGGACCTCGTGCACATCGGAAGGGTTGTCAAGCCGGATCTGCGAGAGGAGTTCTTTTTAATAAAAAAAAATAATCTATGATATGTTAAGTTAGATCGTTTTATAACAATGGCAAACTTTATAAATTTGACATGAAAATTGTCCTGGTGTAATTTTTTTCGTGAAAGTTAACGGAGAATATAGATGGCAATTAACACAGGGTTATGTAATGTTAAAGTTAAGCAATATTCGGAGTCTTGGATGTAATTCACGATTACCCAGAATTATGATTGTAAATACAGAATTATTGAGGGTTGTAGGTGTTAATATCCCTATTTTATAACAATTGCCTATGGGGATCTTGCAAAAAGTAACCATATGTTATTATCACCACAATTAGATGAATCTATAATAACATTTTTTTTTCAAAAATCTGTCACTATATCACATGTTTAATATAGATTAAATGACAAAAAAGTCCGTAAACTATAAACTCGATTTCAATGTCATATCTGAAATTTAAAAGTAATATTGTGATACTCGATCCTTTCATATTTGTCTTAATCTGGTCCTTAACTATTGAAATTTAGTTGATTGTTTTGTAAACTAACCTTGAATCAAAACAACACAAAATCATACCTAGACCAATATTATAGATCGATAACACATTATTACTATTTAAAATTCAGGTATGACATTGAAACTAAGTGTATGGTTCAAGAACTTTTGTATAATTTACTCATATAATAACAATATTATTCTTTTTGAAATTATTTTCATTCTTGAAATTCACGATGGATGCCGTATTAGTTGATATATCGTAATTAGTTGTGATCCATATAACAACACTTATTTGTTGTTATCATTTACAATTATGAATAATTGTTGCTAAATTTTGAACTGTGATCCATGTAAAAACACTTATTTGTTGTTATCATTATAAATAATTGTTGCTAGATTTTGAACTAAAAAGTTAACATCGTTAACTAAAGTTTCAAAAAAAATGTATCAGAAAAGTGTTGTATTACATTCAGAATAATATCGTTGTGTTATATATAACAACGGATAATATAATGGCAGATTTTAAAAAAATCATTGCTATGTATTCATCTTGTTATAGCGTAGACATCTCATGTAACATGGTTTTGATAATGAGGTATAAGACCCTTAAAGGAGGTTCTTAGATATGCAGATCTTTTTATAATTTGTGTATGCCCATTACTTCAAGTTTTACTAATGACAATGGATATATCGATAGTTATACTTTTGGTCTACTAGTTTAACAGTTGAAATCAGTGTTTTGAAATCAGATCGGATCGCCGGTTCGACAGGTGAACCACATCTGAATTTGTCCCGTTAACCGGTTCTGTTGAGTTTGAATGTTCCAATTTTAATCACTGCCGGTTCGTTCTATTTTTTTCAAATCCGATTTGACCAAGTTCAACCGAAAATAAACTACATTTAATTTTGAACTTATTCAAAAATAATATTGTTGTTGGAAGTTGAACTTGTTACCTTTGAAATCCGACTATTTCATTAAGGTTTTTGGCTCGGTCTCAAAAACATTTGTTGAAATGCGATAAATGTGATGTCCAGAGAACTTCTCTCATAATATGCAATTTCAAAATAAGAAAATAATATTATACTCAACAGATAAGATCTATAGTGACACTTTCCTTATTCCTCATCACTACTATGTAGTGACTATTATTCGTTGCGAAATTATCTTTTATGCATAAAATTAACGACAAAATGTTATATCTGTGGCTATATAATATATAGTAACACTTATTCGCCGTTGTTTTAGAAAGTTTCAACAAATCTTTGTCCATTTGTTTAGTTTTGAAAGTTAGTCGATTAACTAAAATTTTAAGCGTTACTATATGCTACTTTGCTAATGGTATAGCACTGATACATCATTTTTCGTTGATTTGAAGTATAAAAAATAACTTGCAACGAGTAATATTGTCAGTATATATTTAGCAGTATACGATATAATAATGATGGAGTTCTAAAAAAACCATATAAACCCTTTTTTTAGTGTTTCTAATCGTGTTTGTTTTTTCTGTCTTCAATCAAATAGTGGTTAATTATCATACATATGAGAGTCAATGACGAGAATGGTAAGGTTGATATCTTTGTTGTTAGATATACATTACTGTCGATGGTTTGAAAGATATAATAAAGAACGGATGAAAGAAAGAAACTCCCGACAAATGAAATTTGATCATTCGAATTAAGTGCATCCAATTTCCATATGGCACAGATGCACCATGCATTAAATGCATGCATTAAATGCATTAAATGCATGCAACTTAAACTTTTCAGAGATGTGGCATGTGGCACCAGATGCACCATGCATTAAATGCATGCATTAAATGCATTAAATGCATGCAACTTAAACTTTTCAGATGTGCATGCCGCCAGTAACTTCTCATTTTTCAGAGATGCTCTTATATTACTAAGCATATATGGTGCTCCATTTTCTACCATCTTCCACTTCCACCTCCCTCCGGAAGCAGTCGGTCCCCATCAAAGAATCTCCGTCGTTTTCATTCCTCCCCCTTGCATATCTTTGAATACTCATGAGATATGATAAATCTCATCGTCTCTATCACGTCATCCTATCTCGGAGCACTAGCCTAACGAGGTAGTAATCATTCCTCTTGTGCTTGGCTTTCCTTATATACGGACTCATCTCCTCACTTTCCTTCTCATCTTCTCTTACCATGGCCCACGATTTCGATCTGAACAAAGTTCCTAACTGCGACGGCGACAGGTGATCATGGCGGCGGCGGCGGCGACTGGAGGTGATCATGGCGGCGGCGGCGGGTTTGAGTTTGGAAGCAGCTCGTCCGGCTGGGACGGTATATGGACTCGTGAGATGAAGGCAGCCTTGATAAAGGCATGCCTTACCAGCGCCTCCACCAACGACTATTGCGGTCTGATGCCGACTACAATGTTGCGTATGGCTACTTCCCTTTTCTGTCGGGTGCGCTATTTTTATTTGCCAAATGCAGGGAAATGCAGCAAAAACTTATCTGTAGCAAGAAGCATCCCACTAATGACCATGCGCTTATTTGGGGGCCGGACTTGGGGAAGGCAGACCTGGCTAAGGAAGCTGTGAGTGGTGCCCTCAGGACACTCATAAAATTGCCGAAGGTCTCGGTGGTTTGATCAACAAGTTATCCGGAGTTAATATTTATGTAGTCTTTAGCTGGGCATTTTGTATGTTTTATCTGAACATTTCCTATGTTGGTATGGACTCTTTAACTTTTAGTCAGTGTCTTTAAAGTTTTATGGACTTTAAGTTAGTATTTTATGTTTTTAGGATTTGGTTAAGAACTTTCATATATGGACGTTTTATTATCTATGAAAAATCTTTAAATGTCCATTTCCCGTTGGGTCTATTTGTATTCGATATAGTTGTGCATATGTCTATGTATTTTCGTCGTGGAGACGACGCCCGTAGCTTCCTTCGGATCAAGCCCTTCCACGAGTACAACGGTTGTTCATGATGGCTACTTGGCGGGAGCACATACAGTTCCTTTCTCTGTTAGTGGAGCAAACGCCCTTTTCATGGAGCTAATGAAGGATTATGGTTAGATCCTCAAGCGCATCACGGAAGCGTGAGCGTCGTATCGATACGACGAGGAGTGACTAGTCACACTAGTTGTTCGATGCAGCGGAATTTAAAAAATATTCATGCGACGAAACCACATGATCCAAGAACACTTCTCGGATCGTTTTCGTCTAAACCACAAACAAGTAATAGGATTTACCTCTTGAAGCGTGGTTGCGATCGAGTCTCTAAACGAAGAGACTCCTTGTCTCAAGTCCGATTCGACGGAGGAGACGCTTGCGAGCGCGGGGATGAACCGCGTGCTTCTCGCAATCCATGTTGATGATCCAAGCGACGGATCTCCTGATCTCGACACACGAGATCCAACATCTTCTTCACGAGCGAGGTAGCACCGAGGGAGATGGAGATCCACGAGCAGACGATCGGGCAGCATAACGGCGACGCTGCGGCGATGGAGTACCTCTCTAGGGCATCCATGGTGGACGGCCACATGAGAGGGAGAGAGAGTAGACGTGTAGGGAGAAAGAGAGAGAGATGTGCTACAATAGCATATGTAAAGAGAGAGCATGGTATGCCTCTCTATTTATATGGTTTGGGATCCATGGATCTCAATCCATGGGATATATAAATCAATGGGTGAGATTGATTTATGTCAATCCAATGGTCAAGATTGTGTTGGCAAAAAGCCAACAACTTGTGGATTTAATTTAGATTAAATATATTTGATAAATCAAATATACATTGATAACCAAAATTAAATTAATCAAATAAGGAGTAGATTACAAAGGAGATCATCCATCCCCATGGAATAGGGTGGACGGCCACCAATTCCATATAGGAATTGGGTGCCGCCCCCTTCCTTCCAAGTGGGGAGGACAATCTAATGGATTCCATGAGATAGCATATCTCCTTGATTTTTCTCCATTATTTATCCAACAACTTTTGTTGGGATTTTATTCACCAAAAATAATTCACAATTAATTTTGGGAATATTGCAATCTTGACATTGGAAAATTGTGAATCACATTCACAAACCCAAAATAATATGTAATTTATATTTTCAATTAATTAGACAATGTGTATCCAATACACATTAATAATTAATCAACAAATATAAATTATAATTAACTCTCTCTAAGTCTGTATCCTCCTATTAAGTAGGAGACTGGAGTTCCCTCCCAAAAGGGCTTGGGAAATACATTATAAATCATATTTATAATATAATTATGAATAATTAGATATAGCTATCCACATTATTCTTATCCATAATAATTAAATCATATTTAATTATATTGGACAACTTATTCTCATGTGCCCAAATAATATGAATCACATTCACATTTTTCACATCTTTGATAATCAAATCACATTTAATTATCTAAGATAACTCTCCTTTTAAATATGAATCAAATTCATATTATTCATGATAATTAAATCACATTTAATTATCCATTTTCTCAATGCTCGGATACATATATCAACAATAGAATTATCCATGAACTCTTTCAAGGATAATGCGCTTTCTCCGCGAATACTTGGAGATAATGACAGGGTGATTGTATTGTTCCACGTATAGTGACATGGATATTGAGATCATATCTCAAATCCAGATCGTGGGCCACCCATAGATGCTTGATTAAGTCAAGACCGCAAATCTAATCTTCTCATTGCATCTGAATCACATTCAGATCAATGTCCAACATTTGGACTAAGATCAGATTACTTCTCTACTGAGAGGAGTCACTAAAATCCAGACCCGTTTCATCACTCCCTAGGAATGGAAGCGTCATGGTTATACAATCATTTATGATCACATCATCCTCATGTAATCCTAATACCTGTACATCCTGCATACTGGAAGACTCAGAATAAACCCGAAGTATTAGATCAACTTTACACTGTCTACTTCAGGATTTTATCAGTAGGTTTCTCATTCGATCATTGGGAGTCGGTATCGATCATATACTTTCCAAAGGCATATATCATACCTAGGTCTTGATCATATACTTTCCAAAAGTATATATCAAACCTACAAATTCAGTCAAGCTTCCAAAGCGAGACGACCATGCGCATGGAATTTGATTCTTCCCAATATCTCATGAGTGAGCTCATGTCTTCCGTTTCAGTAACTGAACCTGTATGATCCCTTTGAGAGATCGTATTACTCATATTCCCTTATATGCACCACCAGCGCGCCGGTGTATAGACCTTGGTTAGGTCATCAACCTATTGGTCTGCCAAATGTTCATACTCAGACATATAGTAACACATCTGTCTCCGGTCAGAGGATGTGTGGCCTATATCATGACAGCATACGATATATGACTTTGGTTATCTCGATCTCGTTAAGTCAACTCTTTGACCTAACTAATCTGACACCTTCGAATCTCTATTCCTATGTAGAGGACATGCATCAAGAAGTCGGTCAGATATCAGCCTAACCGAGAAAGGATTGCCATCTCCTACTCATGCTGGAGATCATCTCTTAATAATCATTTGACGGTGCTTGATGAGCCCTCAATCTAACTCATTAGATATTCATAAGCACCAGCCTCTATAATTCAATAATTGAATCAACAGCTGTATGATCATTAAGATGACCATGGTACATAACCCTAATTGTACTACGGGACCTATTATGCAAATTATTTATTCTTCATTTCAGATCAGGGAATGATATTCGCAATAACATTTATTGCATAATGGCTCGTCGTGGGCTCGCATGTCCAACAATCTCCCACTAGCCCAAAGAGCCATTAATGGGCTAATCATTTAAACCCACACTCATGTGACGATCATCGGCTATTTAGAAAATAGCTAGGTAAGCTGATCAGTCACTCTATTCCCAAGAGACTACGCCAAGTCCTTTTACGGTACTTGCATATCTCCTAGTAACAGTGCTCGCATCCAATGCGAATGTTGTATCTTATGCAACCAGTACTCAATTTTATCGGTTATAGTGTCCTTGACACTACATCTTATTAATTATCATAACCAGTATTCCCATAATCCTTATTAGAATACCTTCATTCCTGGAGATCTCTATCTCCTAAGGTTTCTACAGTTAAGACCCTTATAGATCACTATCTACAAGGTCTTAAACTTTTGAAGATAAGACTTTGAGATCACTATCTCTAAGTTTCATCATCTTTGAAGATGTTGTTATTACTGCAACCAAGTATTTTATTTCCAGATTAGGATTAGTAACAGTTTACTACTCCCACTGCATGGCAGACATATGGCTTTTGTACACATCTAGCATACACTTCAACTTCTCGTAACTGATGCACAAGTGCAAGCAGTTCTAGCATTCACTTCCTCAACTCTTTGAGGTGTTATCCCTTTAGATAGGTCAGTACCATATCTTAGGGGAAAGAAACCTTTCTTGGAATTTTTTAGAAAATGGAATAAGTCCAAGGTGTACTATTAATGTGACGGTCCCAATATCCTCTTCTCTTTGCTTCTGAACGACTTCAGAATTAAGATCTAAGAGGTATCCTTGAGATCATATCTCAATGTATGGAACAACCAAAATTTAAAACACTTATTATTATCCTTATATTATTCTAAATCATTAGAATAATATCTACATTTAGCATGATGAACACAATGGCACTCCCACTAACCTTCACATGGTTCATCAAGATTTTATCTGAAATCATAACATTTATAATTTCATCAAATCTTATGTTCCAACTACAGGAAGTTTATTTGAGTCCAAAGATGGAGTTCTTTAGCTTGCACACCTTGCTTTCCTCAACCATGAAGCCCTGGGGCTACTTCATGTGAATATCCTCCGAAAGGTATTCATAGAGGAATGCAATCTTGACTCACATCATGAAGATGTCATAGTCAAGTTGTGTAGCTATAGTTGGCAATATTCTGATGGGTTAAAGTAAGGTCACTGGAGAGCAAGTCTCATCGCAAGTGATGTCTTCTCTTCGGTGTGTAGCTTATGGCTACGAACCGTGCTTTGAAGGTCTCTACCTTCTCATCAGGTTCTCTCTTTCCCTTGAAGATCCATTTATACCTTAATGGGTCTGACCCTTATAGGTGGATCCTCGAGGGTCCATATACAAGACTTGTATATGAAGTCTACATTAGACTTTTATTGCTAACATCCATCTTTCCATGATATGATCTTTGGAAGCATCATCGCATGAAGTCAGATCATTGTCAGATTCAATTGACACATGGAAACCATCCTCAAACTTATTTGAAGATGTATTGATGTTTCATCTTTAATTATCTATTTAATTTCTGATTTCAGGAGCCTCATTATCTTCTCAAGGTTAAATGAGTTCCTTTACTTCATTTTCATCTTGATTCTTAAGAGAGTCATCCTCTAAGAATCACATTCTCAGAGATGAGATCCTTTAAGAATCTCAAGGTCATAAAGTAGGTATCCAATACCATCCTTTATTTTCCTAATGAAGTAGCTCTCTCTGGTGCTAGATTACAGCTTACTAGCTTGGAACCTTATTAGGATATACAATGTAGTTTCTACTACATATATATATACCTGGAAACCAAGAGATAATTATGCTAAGATTAATCATTGATCAAATCATGTCACACATGATCAATTGTATCTCCCTACAAACTCTATTGAGTTAAGGTTCATTAGGAGGGGTGAGGTAGAATAATATTCATATCTCTATAAGGTATTCTACGAATTCATCTAATAGGTACTGACTACCTAGATTAGATTAAATCCATTTAATCTTCCTTTCAACTTTGATTCTAAATCAAAATTGTGAAATCTTTGAACATTTCAAAGGTTTCTAAGTGAAGAAAAGAAATATCATATCATACATAATCATCAATATATATCACATATCCATAATGTTTACTATGATATATATGATTCACATACATCAATATGTATGAGATCCTGAATACCTTGACATCTTACACCTTTCCCAAAGAAGGGTGTATTGGATATTTTTACTCTTGAATACAATATTCACAAGTATGTAAGATTTGAACATTTAGACAATCTAAAGGTTCATCTCTTATCAGTCTATTGATCACATCAACAGACAAATGTCCCAAAACATGATGCCAGATCATTGTCAAATGATCCTTATCCTCCAATTGATCTTTAAAGGTTTAATTTCAGTATTAGAAATCTTAATAAATCATTCATTAATTTTCTAATTTAGTGGAGTCCACTAGATGTTAGATTACTATCTGAAATATCCCCATCATAACTCTTTATGATAGGGTCTATTCCAGAATTCATGCTTATTCCCAACATTTAGAAATAAACTGAGTGTATTCTAATATCCAAGTTACAGAGACATTCTCTACGACTAAGGGCTCCCACTGAAAATATGAAGTCTATTGAACTAATGGAAATTGTTGCAACAATTGCATCACTTCCAACATGGATGACCATTAAACTTTAAGATCAAATTTCTAATATTCTAATACAGATGCAACCGATTGCATGTGTCCATTAGAAGATTGAGATACAATTATTAGACTTTATCTTATCAAATAAGCAAGTCAATATCAATGATTATATGTAGATTAATCCGATGTACTATCTGATTCCTTCTCTAACGATTCTAGATAGATTTGATAGTCATACTAGCAACACATCAACTTATTGCAGTATTTGCATTCATCCAACTCTTTGGATGTCATATGGAAGTCACAGAACTACAATCAACTCTTTGACTATATTTCTTTCTTGGGTCCAACCCATGCTTCCACTGCGCTCCCTTTATCTATAAGCAATCATTGCTCAAGACCAAGGATCTCTTATGTTAAAATCAAAATTTCAATATAAGAGTATTTCAACATTTATACAAGCTTCATTCAATTCATACAATATGAATAATATGAAGTATCATGAATGACCAGAGTATAGATAGTAGAATGATGACACTCATCGTACCTACATCCATCTAAACTCTTAAAATATTGGTTTAGGTAGGTACTCAAACAATTTGAATACATCATCTCTTATAGAGCCACCATTCTACACGATGCGGAGAACCACATCATTCATAATTAAATGTCGAGAGCATACATGTGTGCCAGAACATCTTCTTAGAATTTTATAAGGATTATTTCACAATTATGATCATCATCGACACGTCACTTCCAAAGTACATTCGATGAGAGATCAAGACTATAGAGACATACAAACCCTAGGGTTTAGTCCTATTGTCTATTAATTGTCATTCCTCATTATTATGAGGAAACTTGCACATTGCAACCACATACATTATGTGTCAAATTGCAAATATAATATCTGGATCATAGGTCCAATCCATGATATTCAACTGGTTATTATTGAGTATAACATTGAGTGGAATTAAAGAAGGATTATCTGAAATAAGAAATTTGCATAAATATATAATTTACTTTGATTTAGTAATTTTTTATATCAAAGTTGTCTTGCCATGTCTACAACGAAAGTTCATTCCCTTAATCCACTTTCAATGTAAGAGATATACTTACCATTATATCTCAGCAAGATCTAGTATCTCCTTCCTTATCTTTGTTACATCCCAATAATATGAGAATCTGCAACTCTGATAAAAGAAGCGGGAACACATTCCGCCTTGCAAGTCCAACTTGCATCTCCCATTCGGTCTTTAACACCCGGGCCCACCACCCCTAAGGTGATGTTGACCCGTCGTTATTGAACCAACCGTCAACAGGAATAGAATTCACTACGCGCAATCCAATATCACCCCAATAATATGAGGATCCGATATTGGGGTCACTACGCATACGGCCTTACTCTTTCGAGAAGCAAAGAGCCCGATCCAGATGCGCTTGCATATAGGAGTTGTCACTTCGGACAGGCGTCTCCTATATACAATCCCCTGGCGACGGAATCCTTCGCCTTGACGGGAGACCATGGATGTCACTTATGTGATCTTCCATATCATATTTAAATTCTAATTAATTATCATGAATCATATTCACATAATTAATTCTTCCAAGGGAAATAGTAACCTCTATTCATAATAGAGTGTTCTTAATTGGATATAATTAACTTAATCATATTAAATTAATTTTCAATCCAATTCAATCAACAACCTTGATTTTACTTGAATATATGGTATTATCTCAAAATACATATTAATTCGAATTTTAATAATTAGAAAATACATCATGATCTCTCAGGCATCATTCCGTTCCCTACCCGCTGTCATGTCCAGTACCGGCAGGAGTGGGACGGACCGCATACGTTGCAACCCGCTACCCCAGCGATCCCTGACTAGACACCATATCCGCCTCGGGAAAAATAATGCCGAGTCAATCACTTTGTAATTGAGATGATCATCGGTTCTTCAACCGAAATTATACCATATAGTATAATCAAAACATTTTTTATTATAAGGAAATTGCTAGACAAATTACCAATCCTATTCAAGTAATGAGTTTGTTGATTAAGTTTCCAATTTTGATCTAGATCAAATCTAATCAATTGTTGGTTGAGGCCAAGTCAATTAAGGAAATAATTATCATCCAATATTTCTCAAATATTTTCCATAATTATTTCATGAAATTAACAATTAATTTCACTAATTGACAATCACATGGTTCTGATTAGGAAAGTAATTTCAGCCGTGACCCCTACTTACTAAAATTAGCATATCTCAATCTATTTAAGTACAAATTAGACAAAATCAATTTTCATAGATTGCTAATTTGATTTAGGACAGAATTCAAGTGATTTTTCACGCATTTTGAGGCAAGTCTAAACAGTAATTAACACTTTAATCACGTTAAGAATTGCAGTTCCCGTAACAGTGCATACATGTTCATTAAAACAACCATATCTCGAGGATATGAAATCCGATTTACGCAAACTCAGATCCTATGGTTTCCTTATTTAATGGGGAACAAAATCCAAGTAAATAATTCGGGCTTAAACCTTTTAAACATGCCAAATTATTTACTAAACAGATCTGCGAAATCAAATGCGATAAAAAACTTCGCGACCTTAACGAACCCAAGTCGTCCTCGGTTTGCGAATCATATTCGAAATCATCGACCTAAGGCTCTGATACCACTTGAAGGATATGGTTAGATCCCAAGCGCATCATGGAAGTGTGAGCATCGTATCGAATACGATGAGGAGAGACTAGTCGCACTAGTTGTTCGATGCAGCGGAATTTAAAAAATTTTCATGCGACGAAACCACATGATCCAAGAACACTTCTCGGATCGTTTCGTCTAAACCACAAATAAGTAATAGGATTACCTCTGGAAGCGTGGTTGCAATCGAGTCTCTAAACGAATAGACCTCCTGTCTCAAGTCCGATCCGACGGAGGAGACGCTTGCGAGCGCGGGGATAAACCGCGTGCTTCTCGCAATCCATGTTGATGATCCAAGCAGCGGATCATTGATCTCGACACACGAGATCTGACGTCTTCTTCACGAGCGAGGTGCACCGAAGGAGACGGAAATCCACGAGCAGACGATCGGGCAGCATAACGGCGACGCTGCGACGATGGAGAACCTCTCTAGGGCATCCATGGTGGACGACCACATGAGAATGAGAGAGAATAGACGTGTAGGGAGAAAGAGAGAGAGATTGGCTACAATAGCATGTGTAAAGAGAGAGCATGGTATGCCTCTCTATTTATAGGGTTTTTGGATCCATAGATCTTAATCCATGGGACATATAAAATCAATGGGTGAGATTGATTTTATGTCAATCGATGGTCAAGATTATTGTCGGTAAAAAGCCAACAACTTGTGATTTAAATTAGATTAAATATATTTGATAAATCAAATATACATTAATACCAAAATAAAATCAATCAAATAAGGAGTAGATTACAAAGGAGATCATCCATCCCCATGGAATAGGGTGGACGGCCACAATTCCATATAGGAATTGGGTACCGCCCCCTTCCTTCCAAGTGGGGAGGGCAATCTCATGGATTCCATGAGATTGCATATCTCCTTGATTTTTCTCCATTATTTATCCAACAACTTTTGTTGGGATTTTATTCACCAAAAATAATTCACAATTAATTTTGGGAATATTGCAATCTTGACATTGGAAAATTTTGAATCACATTCACAACCCAAAACAATATGTAATTTATATTTTCAGTTAATTAGACAATGTGTATCCAATACACATTAATAATTAATCAACAACTATAAATTATAATTAGCTCTCTCTAATACATTATAAATCACATTTATAATATATTATGAATAATTGGATATTACTATCCACATTATTCTTATCCATAATAAATAAATCATATTTAATTATATTGGATAACTTATTCTCATGTGCCCAAATAATATGAATCACATTCACATTATTCACATCTTTGATAATCAAATCACATTTAATTATCTAAGATAACTCACCTTATAATATGAATCAAATTCATATTATTCATGATAATTAAATATCATTTAATTATCCATTTTCTCAATGCTCGGATACATATATCAACAATAAAATTATCCATGAACTCTTTCAAGGATAATGCGCTTTTTCGCGAATACTTGAAAATAAGGACATGGCGATTGTATTGTTCCCACGTATAGTGACATGGATATTGAGATCATATCTCAAATCCAGATCGCGGGCCTCTCATAGATGCTTGATTAAGTCAAGACCGCAAATCTAATCTTCTTATTGCATCTGAATCACATTCAGATCAATGTCCAACATGTGGACTAAGATCAGATTACTTCTCTACTGAGAAGAGTCACTAAAATCCAGACCCGTTTCATCACTCCCTAGGAATGGAAGCGTCATGGTTATACAATCGTTTATGATCACATAACCCTCAGGTATTCCTAATACCCGTACATCCTGCATACTGGAAGACTCAGAATAAACCCGAAGTATTAGATCAACTTTACACTGTCTACTTCAGGGTTTTATCAGTAAGTTTCTCATTCGATCATTGGGAGTCGGTATCGATCATATACTTTCTAAAAGCATATATCATACCTAGGTCTTGATCATATACTTTCCAAAAGTATATATCAAACCTACAAATTCAGTCAAGCTTCCAAAGCGAGACGACCATGCGCATGGAATTTGATTCTTCTCAATATCTCATGAGTGAGCTCATGTCTTCCGGTTCAGTAACTGAACCTGTATGATCCCTTTGAGAGATCGTATTACTCATATACCCTTATATGCACACAACGCACCGGTGTATAGACCTTGATTAGGTCATCAACCTATTGGTCTGCCAAATTGTACATACTCAGACATATAGTAACACATCTGTCTCCGATCAGAGGATGTGTGCCTATATCATGACAACATACAATATAGAACTTTGGTTATCTCGATCTCGTTAAGTCAACTCTTTGACCTAACTAATCTGACACCTCCGAATCTCTATTCCTATGTAGAGGACATGCATCAAGAAATCGGTCAGATATCAGCCTAACTGAGAAAGGATTGCCATCTCCTACTCATGCTGGAGATCATCTCTTAATACTCATTTGACGGTGCTTGATGAGTCCTCAATCTAACTTATTAGATATTCATCTAAGCACCATCCTCTATAATTCAATAATTGAATCAACAGCTGTATGATCATTAAGATGACCATGGTACATAACCCTAATTGTACTAAGGGACCTATTATGCAAATTATTTATTCTTAATTTCAGATCAGGGAATGATATTCGCAATAACATTTATTGCATAATGGCTCGCCGTGGGCTCGCATGTCAACAATCTCCCACTAGCCCAAAGAGCCATTAATGGGCTAATCATTTAAACCCACACTCATGTGACGATCATAGGCTATTTAAAAAATGGCTAGGTAAGTTGATCAGTCACTCTGTTCCGAAGAGACTACGCCAAGTCTTTTTACGGTACTTGCATATCTCCTAGTAACAGTGCTCGCATCCAATGCGAATGTTGCATCTTATGCAACCAATACTCAATTTTATCGGTTATAGTGTCCTTGACACTACATCTTATTACTTATCATAACCAGTATTCACATAATCTATATTAGAATACCTTCATTCCTGGAGATCTCTATCTCCTAAGGTATCTACAGTTAAGACCCTTATAGATCACTATCTACAAGGTCTTAAACTTTTGAAGATAAGACTTTGAGATCACTATCTCTAAGTTTCATCATCTTTGAAGATATTGTTATTACTGCAACCAAGTGTTTTATTCCAGAGTTGGATTAGTAACAGTTTACTACTCCCACTGCATGGCAGACATATGGCTTTTGTACACATCTAGCATACACTTTAGCTTCTCGTAACTGATGCACAAGTGCAAGCAGTTCTAGCATTCACTTCCTCAACTCTTTGAGGTGTTATCCCTTTAAATAGGTCAGTACCATATCTTAGGGGAAAGAAGCCTTTCTTGGAATTTTCCAGAAAATGGAATAAGTCCTAAATGCTCTCTTATTGTCTACGGTGCTGCCCTATTCCTAAATGAACCTTTAACGAGTCGAATCGAACCTTTACGAACCTTATCCGGGTCGAACCGAACTTGATTACAATTTTCATTTTATCGAGTCGAACCAAACCCGAACATGACAGTATGCTAACCGAACCGAGCCGGTGTTGGTTCGCTCAAGTTCAACTCGCTTACACCCCCTAGTTATGATGTTTGATCGGAGAAGAGCATCTTGCAAATCAAATGGACTTCTTGACCTATTTGGTTGGTCTTCTTATATTCTTGGTATCTAATAGTGGGTATTTGAATACTCCAATTAAGTTATTTGATGGTAAAAGAGAGTGATATATGGAAAGAGAAAATCGTTTTTATATGTATTTCTTTAAATAAAATTTGGCATCCGGTGCATTGATTGTATAGATATAATTGTATATTATTATTATTATATTTATGTATATCTACTTAGTATCTAAATACAGGTGTCAACGTACTTGTAGTCAATGAAACAACTTTTGTTCTTGATTATAAATATGAAATACTTTTGATTTATTTGTTCCTTTAAATAAGTCATACAATTTTACACTATCCTCTTCCACACAATGACAAGTAAATAATCCATGTTGCATATAAAAGGTGGCTTTACTTTGTAACAAGATTTCCCCATATGAATATTTACTAGGAATTTGTGGCATGATTGATTAGATATTTAACATGAGTTTTAGCGTGACGAGTTTTTGCAATTACATCATAATCACAAAAATCGTCATATTTACCTCATGAGAATGCGGACTTATTAACGCTTATACTAAAATCTTCGTATAATTTACCCCATGGTGGTCTTTCCAACAAAATGTGTGGCAGGGATCCGAGCGTAAGAAGAATAAGATTACAAGGGTGGCATGTAAAAATGAAGATTACATGAGTTGTGATGTAGTTGTAAAAATTTTATGGGGGAGCTATGATGTAACTGTAAAAGTTCACGGGGTGTTATGACGTAAAAATTCATATTTTATATAGATATTATCTTTATAATTTCGAGTAATTTCATAATTACAATCATAACCACATGTGATTGTGAATTACATGAAAAACTTCAACCATCTCACACTCATAATAATTTTCCTACTAACCTGATACATCCAACCTAATCCATCCAACCTATTATTGGGTTAATCTACTATGGTCCATCCAACGGCTATTAAAAATTTTCAAAAAAAACCTTCCTTCAACAACACCGGACGCCCTCCCCCTCCCTCCCGCCCTCCGCCTCCGCCGCACGCCCTCCTCCTCCAGGGTGCTGCCCTCCGCCTCCTCCCCGACACCCTCCCCCGCTGATCGCCTCCCCCTCCCTTTCTTCCTCCTCTATCTTGCCCTTCTTCCTCCTTCAGCTCGCCCTCCTCCCATTCTTCCTCCTCCATCTCGTCCTACCCCCGCCGACCACTTCCCCTTCTTCCATCTCAGCCTCGGCCTCGGCCTCATCCTCCTTTTGTGACGTCCCTTCCTTCAACAACACCTTCCTCCTCCGCCCGCAACAACCCCCATCTAGACCCTCTTCCCGCAACCCCTGCCCTCCTTTGCCTACAACCATCCCCCTTCAGACCCTCCACCTGCATCCCCCACCCCTCCTCTGCCCGCAGCCACCCCCCTCCGGAACCTCAATCTGCATCCCCCGCCCTCCTCTGCATGCAGCTACACCCTCCATACCTTCCGCATACAGCCCGCGCCCCTCCTCTGCCTACAGCCCTTGCCGTCCAGCCCCTCCACCTGCTCGAAAGTCCTATGTGCTAAGCTTCTAGTATTAAACAATGATCTAATTTATCATGGTCTCCTAATTTGTGAAACCAACGCCAGAGCTCTGAGATGCCAATGCCACCCTCAGCTCGTACGACTAGCCACCGACCACATATCGCCTCATCCAAGATGTGTCAGGCTAGAGCCATGTTCTGAGCAGCAACCAGCTAATCTCTCTGGGCACCAGCACCTGCCCCTTCCCAATACCAATAAACAGACGAGCCGTTACTCCGGTAGATCAAGGGAACCTTGTTGTGCATCGTAGAGAGCTATGTCTGGCCGGCCCAAGTCAGCAGGCAGTCCTCGCCGAGCTGATGATCGATGAGGATGTCGAGGATCCAATGTAGATTATCTGTCTGTCATGCGATCTGTCGGGCAACAGTACTGGAGGAGCCTGGGACGGCTTTGGCGACATGGAGGCAAAGTTAGTGGAGGCAGCCTTCGAAGGCAGAATAGAGGGAGTCCCTACTGACGGAATCACTGCTCCGGCAGTGGCTCTCCCGGAGCATCTTGAAGAGTAGACCATTAATGTTGCGCCTCGCCTTCTTGTCCTTCCCGTCCAGCACCATGAAGAGGAACCACAAGAAGGTCGCCTCATGCACTTGTCGTCGACCCTCTCAGGTGGGTCGTCAGAGCCACACACGACGTAGGGCCTCGTGCACACGGGAAGGGCTATCAAGCAGGAGCTGCGAGAGGAGTTCTTTAATTAAAAAATAATTTATGATATGTTTTCTCAGACAGTTTTATACCAATGACATACTTTATAAATGTGATATGATTTTGTGGTAAAATTATCAATGTGCAACTTTTGCCATGAGAGTTAACGGTAACACAGGGTTATGAAATGTAAAATTTAAGCAATATTCAAAGTCCTGTGAGTAATTCACGATTACCCGGGAGTATGATTGTAATTACAAAATTACTCAGGATTGTAGGTGTTAATATCCCTATTTTATGACAGCTGCCTATGGGGATCTTGCAAAAAGTAACCATATGTTATTATCACTACAATAAGATGAATCTATAATAACATTTTTTTTCAAAAATCTGTCACTATATCACATGTTGTTTAATATATATTAAATGACAAAAAAGTTCCGAAACTATAAACTCGATTTCAATGTCATATCGGATATTTAAAAGTATTGTGATACTCAATCCTTTCATATTTGTCTTAATCTAATCCTTAACTATTGAAATTCAGTTGATTGTTTTGTTTTCTAACCTTGAATCAAAACAACACAAAACCATGCCGAGACCAATATTAAAGATCGATAACACATTATTACTACTTAAAATTCAGGTATGACATTGAAACTAGGTGTATGGTTCAAGAACTTTTGTTTAATTTACTCTAATATAATAACAATATTATTCTTTTTGAAATTATTTTTCATTCTTGAAATTCACGATGGATGTCGTACTAGTTGATATATAATAATTAGTTGTGATCCATATAACAACACTTATTTGTTGTTATCATTTATAGTTATGAATAATTGTTGCTTTCCAAATCAATTCTTTCCAAATCAAACTAAAGATTCATACAACTAAATAAATCAAGCAAGTTTTAAATTACAACAAGTTCCGGTTGTCTGTGATATAATGCTAATGTTATCATCACAGCCTTCTGGCCGCCGGGGCTCCCGTCGGCGCTCCGCCCGCAGAGGCACAGAAGCCCCTCGCCGCGCCTTCCCGGGCCGCCGGGGCTCCCGTCGGCGCTCCGCCCGCAGAGGCACAGAAGCCCCTCGCCGCGCCTTCCCGGGCCGCCGGGGCTCCCGTCGGCGCTCCGCCCGCAGAGGCACAGAAGCCCCTCGCCGCGCCTTCCCGGTCCTCAAAGTACATGTCCTCAGGCACGCGGAATGCCCCATGCACTCCAGTGATCCCTGCGCCGAGCATGAAAGCCGACACAAGCGTCGACCCCACCGGCGTCAGGAACACAACGCACACGCTCAACCCGATCAGACCGACGAGCGTCTCCCAGTCCGAGAAACGACGACCGAGCAGGACGAGGGGCGGGTCGGGGGGGCGGAAGACGTAGAGAGAGCACCAGGCGGAGAGGAGACCGAGGAGGGCGAGGAGGGAGAAGGGGTGGGAGAGGAGGTAGAAGGCGAGGGAGGCGGCGAGGACGAGGGCGTAGTTGCCGCGGAAGTAGGCGGCGTTCCTGCGTAGGCGGGTGGCAGCCTCGGAAAGGGAGTCCGGGCGGGAGAAGGCAGAGGGTTCGGCAAGTTCGTGCCAGGGGCGCTGGCGGTCGAGCGCGAGTCGGAGGGCGGAGGGGACGTGGGAGAGGAGGGGGACGAGGCCCTGCTGAGGGGAAGGGCCGGCGGAGGAGACGGGGAGCACGGGGGGGACGCCCATCTCAGCTGGCGGTTGGTGGATGGCTGACGGCGTATTCGCTCCTTATGAGGGGAAAAGTATGCATATTTTGCGGGAAGATCGCAAAATAGCAATGAAGGCCTACCGTCCGATGAAAATCTTCGCAACGGTAATAGAGACGTACCCTCTGCTTCGAAGCCCCCGACGATAAAGAGACCCCTCCCAACGGCGATCCCATCCGCAAAGAGCAGACCTCCGCACCCGCTTCTCCGGCGGACGATCAGGATGCGTTCTCGGACACCTTCTCTCTCGGAACCGGCAACAATATTTGAAGCTCGACCTCGAAAAGCTTAGCAGTTCGTTGCTCTATGTATCGGCTCTGTAGTTTAATTCTCAAGGGGTTTGCTATAGAGCATTTGGATTGCTTTCTGCATGTTCATGCGAGAGCAAACATTCCATCGCAATGAAAATACATGACATAGAATCTGAGGATTCTTATAACTTTGCAGGTATCAATAACTTAGAAGGATCGAAAACAGAGGATCGGGTCTCATCAGTAACTGTCCAGATATGCGGGAATTTGATGCGAGATGGTTGTCCTTGATTTCACGTGGTGAGGTTGGTGACATGTTCAAAGCAGACACTGCCTCCTCTCGAGCGACACCTTCGAATGCCAGCATGACGGCCACCCCAGGTGCCTCCTCGACGCCTCTCTCACGGACCTCGTCAGCATACCATCCTCTCACCGAGGTTTACCTCGCCCGAAGCACGTCTTGGTGCACAAATGTTGTTGGGTGAAGGGGATAAGAGGAGTGGGAGGCGGGTAGTCGGAGAACAGAGGAGGTTGAGGCGGCAAGGATTGATAAGAAGAAGGCAACAGAGAAGAAGAAAAGGAAAAGGACGATATTTAATTCCACGTGCCACTTTTTTATTTGACCGATTAAATCTAGGCGGGTTAAACTGGTAGAAGGTAATCCGTTTTTGTGTTTTGATGTTTGGATAAAGGGTTAAACTGGGGGTGGGTTAGAAGTGGGTTTGGGGCGATATGATTGTATTGGAGTTTGAAAAAGTGAGTAGTTATTGTGATGTGATTGTATTGAAGTTTGGAAAAGGGAGTAGAAATGGAGTAATTTATAATTTGTATATGATATGATGATATAATATATTATTTTTTGATAGGATTGATGATGTAAAATTGATTTATTTAATTTTTTAAGAAAGGAATAAAGTGGGGCCTACGTGGAGAGAGGGGATGTAGGTTAAGGGGGGTAAACTCCCCTAACCCACAGGTAACCGCGAACCAAACGCTACCTTAAGGTTGTTTGGAAGGGGAATGCATGGAAGAAAACCCAAGGGACACAATTGTTAACGGTGCAAGAAGGGAAGGCAGGTGCATAAATGATATTAAAAAAGGTAGGGGTATAGTTATAATTGTCGAATACCGGTGGAATGCAAGTGCGTAAAATTGTTTTGTAAAAGGCAAGTTGTCTAGATGCTCAATGTAGTATTATTTATATGTTATCTAAACATGTGTTGCATCATGGGTTATCGATTTTACCTTTGAGTAAATCGTTAATCTAACATGCCCAAAGGATGATAGCTAATCGATTATCTCTTTTTACTACTCTTAGTTAGGTCAAATTTTTACTGCAGGTGATAAAGCGTGTAATAAAAAGAGATTTTTAAAGCGTGTAATAAAAAGAGATCTTTACACCTATAATCTCGAAATGTTTTGTAATTACAATCATAACCCTGTATAATCGTGAATTACACGAGAAACTCCGAAACTCCGTCTCACACCTATAATCCTCCGTCAGTTTTCATGTTAACCCAACTATATCATTGGGTTGACTAATGCAAATATAAAAAATTAATGCAATCGTAACTCCTCTAGCATCTACTCCGGAGTCCGATCCCTCCCACCAACTAACAGAACACCCCCTCCCCAAGAGGCGACGAACTGGAGGAAGGGGGGCGGATGCAGGGGCAGGGCCTTCCCAAGCTGCTTCGACGCAACAGAGAAAAGGAGATGGACGGGGTGCAGGGTGCAGTGGGCTTCGATCGCAGTAGAGAGTCGACGGGTGGTATTCGATTGCAATAGAGAGTTGGGGGAGGGAGGAGGGGGCACTCAGTTGCAATTCGAGAAGGGGGTCTTCGATTGCAGGGGGCATCGGTAGGGGGAGGGGGCTTCGATTGCAGTTCGAGAAGGGGGTCGACGGGGTTGGGAGGCATCGATAGGGGAGGAGGAAGAGCAAGCGCGTGGGGCTTTGATGCAGAGAGGGCTGAGGAAGAGCCCGGTGCACTTCGATGCAGAGAGGGCAGAGGAGCTTGGGGAGGTGGGGCGGGGGTGCTTCGATGTAGTGGAGACGAGGGGCTTCGATCGGAGAAGAGGAAGAGCTAGCGTGTGGAGCTTCGATGCAGGGAAGGTGGAGGAGGAGCTCGACGCTAGGGGGAGGCTTCGATGCAGTGGTTGTGCTTCGGTGCAGGGGGCATCACAGATAGGGGAGCAGAAGGAGCTCAATGCCGGCTTCGATGTCAAGGTAGGTGGAGGAGCTCGGAGGGGCTTTGCTTCGATGAGGGGAGGGGGTGTCTGGCTGGAGGACGTTGGGGAGGAGGAGCTCGACAACGAGGGGGGAGGGGTCTGGCTGGAGAAGGAAAAAAGTGGTCTCCTTCGTAAATAATGTGAACTAAAAGGATATAAATGTAAAATATTTGACGGATACTATCATAGTTCAAAAATCGTATGGAAGTTAACACAGGGCTATGGGTGTAAGAGTTAAGTACTATTCAGAGTTCTAGATGTAATTCACAATTATATGAGGTTATGATTGTTATTACGAAATTACTCAGGATTATAGATGTAAAAATCTCTAATAAAAAAGCACACACAAATTAATAAAAATAATGCAATGTGGCAATTTGTTTACTTAACCAGAGAAATCCCAAGGGTCGCCACAAGAATACAAAAATATTGATTTAAGAATCAGTTCAAACTGAGCTGATTTTCAAAATGGAATTTCTTTATATTTTTGTATGTAAAAATGAAATGCATATAGAGTGTAAGTGAGTTCAGTTCTTAAGAAAATTGACAACCTAGCCAACAACAACAACAACAAAGCCTTTTCCCACAATTAAGTAGGATCGGCTACATGGATTCTTCGCCTCCATTCAGATCTATCTTGGGCCAATCCCGGTCTTACATCCACAAAACTAAGATCCCTTCGTATGGTCTCTTTCCAACACTTCTTGGGCCGTCCTCGCCCTCTCTTAACCGGCTCAACATCCCAACACTCGCATCTCCTAACTTGTGCATCAACTGATCTTCTTTGCAAATGTCCAAACCATCTTAAGCGATTTTCTCGCATCTTATCCTCGATCGAAGCTACGCCGACTTTCTTTCTGATTGCATCATTCCGAATCCGATCTTTACGTGTGTGTCCACACATCCACCTTAGCATTTTCATTTCTGCTACATTCATTCTCTGCACATGTCTATGGTTCACAGGCCAATTTAATTTAAATTCAGATTTAATACAAATTCCGAAAATCCCAAAAATATATATTTGCTTGCGAATTTTCTTTATATTAATATCTGTCTATTAACATAGATTTGAAGAATTTTTAACCTTATTTGCAATTTTTAATCTTCAATTATGTATATTTATTTAATCCCTGATTTAGGATATTTTTGAATTTAATATATATATATGTGTGTGTGTGTAGAAAAATTATAGAAAAATCATAAAAAATATTAAAAATTTATAAAATTCAAAAAAATATTTCCCGTGCTTTGTTTGTTTTTATTAGTATTTATAATTACTACACCATGTATTGTATATATAGACTTATATATTATCTATATCATATAATTAAAAGAAAAAGAAAATATAAAATCAGAAAAATATAAAAAAGAAATAAACATATAAAATTAAAATAATTTATATATATTAAAACAACAAAAAATGTAGAAAACTAAAAATCGATAAAAACACTAAAATGGACAAGAGAAAAGAACAACTTTTTGGGCTTCATTGCCCAATCTACCGTTTGCTCCCTGAGTTCAACTTTTATACATAGTTGCACATGTATACTTTGTTTTATAGTTATAATACATTTTAACTCACATTTTTGCTATTCATTGATTAATTGTGGGTTAAATGTTGATTGACTTGGGTTTATTAAGCGGTCAATGCATCGATTACGGTCTCGCCTTGTGAGATCGTGCGACTCTCTTGAATATCTTGATAATCACTAACTCATCCAGACGATGGTTAACATGCTTCATCTCAGTCATATATGTACTATGGAGTGTACCAATCATATCCATGATATGGTTTAATGCTTGGGACTATAAAGACATCTTAGTCTCAGTATGGAGTCCCTGACTGTCTACTCTCTCCTGTATAGGAGTGTGCTACTACGATGCAAAAGGCTGAGGAGACCTATGTGGTGTAAAAGAAGACAGTTGTTGTTGTTGGTGTCGGTAGGCATGTGGATGTGTAGCTGGATACCGATAAGAATGTTGTCTCTGATAGGCATGCTGGTGAGACTGTTGTTGCGTGAAGTGCTGACGGTGCTGGAAATATGGATACGAACATCCATGGTGCGGATGACTATGCTGCTGCTCGTGGTGTACGCTATGAGTAAAGTGTGCTGGCGACGGACTAAAAGCGTACCAAATCCCATCGATTTCAAGAGTGCAATGAGAATCATCATCATCATCTCAAGGGCTAGTGATCTTACTTATGTTGGCATTGGACGGAGGGCTAGTCGTGAATTACACGCCAAACGATGGTAAGATCTGTCCTCCGGTTACCTCGAAATTACTCCGAAATAGACCAGTTACTGAATTACTCCCAAATAAGCCACTTACGAATCCCAAATAAGCCACTTACGAAATAGACCAGTTACTGAATTAATAGTTTCATTTTTTTGAAGACGTGCCCTTCCCGTTATTATTTTTTGTTTCAAACTTTTTTATAAACAGACGTGCCCTGTGAGAAAACTTTTTATAGAAATGAAAACTTTTTATTGGGATTTTTTTAAATAATTATTAAAAAATTCGTAATTAATTAAATAAGCATCAAGGGGAAGAAATTAAAAAATTAGGCATCAATCGGCACCTGAGGTGCCGATTTGGGGCGCCCCCTCCAAATCGGCACCTCAGGTGCCGATTTGGGGTGGCCCCTCCAAATCGGATCAGGTGCCGATTTGGGCAGAGGCGCCAAATCGGCACCTCATCTGCCGATTTGGGATGGACAATTTACAAATCCAATCCCTTCAACAATGTAATTTAAGTTCAGTACTGCCGGAGATTATAAATTATTATTATGTTTATTAGATATGAATAATTTAAAAAAAAATATTGAGGAATTATGTAAATAATTTTACAAAATATTATTCTACAATTATATTTATGTTCATTTGAGTACATTTGAGTAATTACATAAATAAATTTAATAAACTATCAATATTTTCCTTCATCACACTATTTTTGATCTATCAGTAGAGCTTCGTGGTCCCATCTTCTTCCCGATAACGTTATTGTAAAATGTTAAGTATATCTCTATTTTTTTAGTATATTGTTCATTATTGATACATACTTAGAATATTTATAATTAACATGTCAACAATATTGTAGTAAATATAAAGAAATCGAGAGTGTGAACAACATCATTTATCATTGATATATGTGAACTCAACAAGGTACAACTTGACATGAATTAATTTAAAAAAATTACAAGTATTTTATTAAATTCATAAGAGAAGAAATATGAGTTTACAAATAATAGGAAAAAAATTTACAATAACTTAAACTTTCCATATCTTCAGAAATCCCTTCAGACCTCCTCCTCCACCTCCTGCACCACCTCCCTTGTCGTTTCCTTTCCCTCCATCTCCTAATTTTTTGTGGGTCTCCTCATGTGTTGTCTTCTTCTTCTTCTGCTTGGACATTTGTTCTGAATGTGTTGGAACGTGCCCTGGAGGATGCGGTCTAGCTGACGACCTCCGTGGCGGTTCGATTGTTTGTGATTCCTGATTCCTTGACGTTCGTACACTTGTTAAATGGCGAGGCGGCTCTGATGGAGGAGGCTCAGTGATCCTTACTCCGGGAGAAGGTCTTCGAGGCAGCTCTGGACGTTGTTGTGGTATCGTGGATATACCAAACAACTGTCTATCAAAATCAGTTACCTCCATTTGCCGAACACTATCAAATATCTGCGACTGCAAATCTTCTGAACTGTATTGAGTAGACGATATGAGCTGAGAGGGTCCAGAGTCAAATTGACTCGAAGGTCCAACAAGTGATGGTCCTACAAGATTTAGACATTTTCATTGTTATAAGTATCACAAAATTTAAACATAACGTATTGAATTAAGTTTGTATATTCTATAATATATTTATACCTGAACCTCTAAATCCTGCTTCACCGATTTGAGACCCTCTAAATCCATACTCGATATAGCTCATACCTAAAAGATGTTAATTACATTATATGTCACATAAATTACCTAATAAGTAAGAAGAGAATGCAATGTAATAAAGTACAATTTTACCTGTAGATACAAATCCTGGTTGAATTGGTGGAACTTCCTGTCCGATGTATCCCTGACTCGAAGGACCGGCAAATGATGATCCTGCAAATTGAGATTGACTAAAAGCTTCTCCACATCCCGCAGGAATTAGATATTCAACTTTTAGAAAATAATACATAAGATAAAAATTACTTATTTAATTTAGTTATTTTATTACCCGAAGCTCCAAATCCAGTTTGGTCATATTGAGATGCGAGTCCTTAAAGACCTGATGAGTACCCTTGCCCGCCATATCTTGCAGACGTCATTCCTGAAGTGCCAAATATTGACTCCTCCATTGTCTGACCCTGGGAAAATGCCTGCTCACCGAGTCCTGCTATATTTTATGAGGAGCTGTATTTATATGTCTAAAAATCGATATATGGATAAGAATTGAGTATACATAAACAAATAACTAAAACCTGAAGTAGCAAACATCGGTGGTGGTTGCGTCCCCTCCCAACCATATTCCGTGTACTCCTTTCCTGTACAATTTACAACATAGAAATTTATAAATTCACGATTTTAAGATAAGAAATTAGTTTACGTTTGTAAGAAAAAAATTACAAAACCTGATGCTCCCGAAGTATGATGCTCCTGTGATGGCATGAATTGTTGATGCCCATATTGGTGGAAGGGATACATCAAGGAGAACATGTTCAGTGTTTCATCGAACATGCTAATTGTATTTTCGACTGTCGTCCTCATGTCGGTAGGTAAGTCTGTTGATCGTCTAAGTTGTTCCATACTATTTCTTCCTTGTACAATCGTATCAACCTAGTCCATTTACAAATATGTTAAGAATAATTTAATTGAATCTCAATAGAATAAGTAGAGTTTTTAAACATACCAGACGCCTTTCCATTGGTCCGTGTGGTCGGTAAGCTACTACAGGAGGAGGAATCTGTGTTTGGATCCATCTTCTTGTTATATTCCAATACCATTGCATATAAAGATCGGTATCGGAATCCGGGTGCTCATGAACAACTGTGGCTTCCCTATCAGCCCAACGATCCACGTACTGTCGATGTATAGTAGCCCAGTTTAGGATGTCCCCACTTCGGGTTTTGTTACGCCTAGATATAGCATTTATCCTCTCCACAGAAACAGGAATGTGCTGACGCATCCCAAATTGTCGCATCACACGATCAGGTAGGTGCATCACTACAAGATCGTAACAAATAAGTGGAACACGACTCATCCATACATGTTGTCCACTTCTGCAGATAGGATGCAATTGTGATATCTCAACTTCAGCGTATGGTGTCCAAATCATCTGTAATTTAGTAAAAAAAAATTAGATATTATATTTTACAATAAAATTAATCAAATCTTACAGTTTTTATACCTGGTGAGGTTCTTGTGTATCGAGCTCGTTACGATAGAATGCTAATGTTGCCGTATGCACGTTCTCTTTGAAACTGCGCACTCCTATCCACTTCAATGCTAATGAACCTCCAGTTATCTGAGCACCAGCACGTACTATCGGTCGTCCAATATGTACATGCTCCCATGCCCAAACCTGTAATTAAAAATATTAGAAGATGCAAATAAAACAAATTGAGACATGTAGGAGTACTCTACATACCTGTAAAATTGAGAAAAAACCATATATCTTAGACATGCCGATCTTTGCACCCCTGTCGAGTTCTGAATACATATGCGCCAAAGCAGCAGCACCCCAAGCCAGTTGAGCACATTCTTGCAGTTCACGTAAGTGTAATAGGTACCTAAAAAATTAATCAAATCTAAGAATACAACAACAATTAGTAATGTAATACAATCAATCATTAACGCATACCTTAGAGGTACCATATCTCCGCTGCTGTCTGCAAGTACACTACATCCTATATGATAAAAGATGAGTGCTCTAACCAAACGAGTCGCTTGTTGTTCATCATCAATACCTTGCAACGGATGTTCTGTCCTAAAGAAGACGTCGCGTATCCAAGACAACTTCACCTTTCCACTCTTTACCCGAGTGGGTACTACTCCTAACAAACTCATGCACTCATGTCCATCATCTAAACTTAATGCCCAATATCTCTGATCGCCATTGTCCTGAGATCTGATCCACTCGAAAGCACTTCTATCTAGAATGAAAATTTCACCCATCATACTGTTGAACTTGTTCTGACATGGTTCTTGACCAGCAGCGTAGAATCGGGTTAGAACTGTACGATTTCTATGACCGGCTCTCTGCATGTTTGCACGCATGTGTCTGAGACAATGACGATGCGTGAATCCCTCTTCCGGTGGAAATAAACCACGTATAGTATTCTTCAAACCAGGAAATCGATCACTTATAAAACAAATGTCCCGACGATCGATAATTTGTTTTAATAAATTCAAAAACCAGCCCCATGCCGAAATATTCTCGTTCTTTTCAGCAATGGCAAATGCCAACGGAAAAAGGCCATTATTGGCGTCAATTGCTGTGGCTACATACATGTGACCGGCGTATCTCCCGTATAAATGTGTTCCGTCAATAGACAAAACAGGTCGACAAAATCTGAATGCTCTACGACACGCTGCAAATGCCACAAACACTCTCTGAAAATGTATAGTGCCGGCGGTTTGGCCTTCTACTGTCTTGAACCACGTATATGTGCCAGGGTTATGTCTTTCTAAAGCACGAATGAATCTCCGGAGATCACGATATGATTCAACCTCATTTCCGTAAACTATATCCATTGCACGACGTCTAGCATTCCAGGTTGTCATGTAGTTGATTTCAATTTTCAACTCCTCCTTTATCTTGTACATTATCGCTCCTGGGGTCATACTAACTTTTGCTTTAAAGGAAGATAAAATATACTGCGCTACAAAAATAGAGGTGAATTGACGATGTTTTACTAAAAGGACAGGATTTCTGCATGTGTGCTTCCCTCTATATCCTGAAACGTACCAATCTCCTCGCGATTTTCTTTCTGATGCATGTAAACGCCACCCACAATCATCATAAATACAAACAACCGTGAAAATATTCTTGTTTGATGCCTTGGGTTTGTATTGCACATGATTTTCCATGCTCCACTTTTGTAAATCGTATTGCAGATCTCTTTTCGACTTATAACTCCTACCTAACCAATAATTTAATCCGGAATCATCGGTGGATTCTGATTGACTCTCTACAAATACTACATCTTCTGCTTCTGCGATTTCATGATCAAAAACGTTCGGCAACTCCTCCATCGGTTCTTCTTCAGCATCATCGTTATTAGCAGAATATGAGTTCCCCCTATCCTCATCACCAAGGGCTAGAACTAACGAACCATAACCAAAATCATGACAGGTATTACCACCAATATTTTCTTCTAATGTTTGAGTATCATTTTCTGGCTCGTCATTTTCAGACTCCTCATTTTCATCTAATGTTTGAGTCTCATTTTCTGACTCATCATTTTCGGACTCCTCATTTTCTTCAGATGTTTCTACATTTACTTGTGATGGCCCTTCGATATCCGCAAATACGGTCTCATTTGTTGGCCTGATTTATTTAAATTTTTGTCAGTTTAAATATAAATGGTGAAAATGTTATATAATTTGAATGTGAATAATTTTACCTCGAAGATGACGGCATATTTTCCATATTAAAGGGAGTAGCTTGTACGAAAAGATGGATAAATCTCACATCGACGATTGAACTCAACATTGCTAATGTTGATTCATCATCGTCAATCGGTACTGCAAAGAAGGTTGATCTCTCATACAACCACTTACAAGTTAATGTAAGTATATACTTGTCGAGCGGGAGATCAGTGACTTCGGAAACTCGAGACAGTAAGCCAATGTAAGTTAATTGGCATGGTAATGTAACCATCCGTTTCTTGCCCCCAATATATTCTACGTGGTCATCAGAGACATTAATCGATCCTCCCCAATATACTAATACATGAGCGGTGTTGGGGGCCATCTATACGAATAAAATAATGATTTAATTAGTTTAATTACACAAAATAATTACTTAATAATCGGATGTAACAATTACTTTAATTAACATTTTAGTCGGATGTTATCTTTAATAATCAAGAATTCAATTGATATACTAATCACTCAGAAATGGAATCCAAAAGTCCGGTCTTGGGGCCTCATCGATGCTCACCACAGTGAGTCCTGCCAGCGCTGTATAGAGACCCTCTCGGCGCTCGATTCCAAATCTAAATAACATTAATTTTAACATGAATATGTGCACTTTTAAATCTAAATAAATGAAATGCTAATGTAATGTGTAATGTCCCCTATTTAATTCAACATCATTAGATTACTTCATAGACAAATGATTTATCATTAAAAAATAATTATTTTGAAATATATTTTAACTAATCATCAATTTTGCACAACTAATTACTTGTTAAATTTAATAAAAAAATCTTGAATAAAATTACCTGAAAGATGCGTGTCTTCTCTTCTACAAGAAATGTTATCCAAAATGTAATAATATAGCGTCCTCACTGATATAGCGTCCTCAATGATAGAACCCTGCAAAAAACACAGAACAAAATCTACAAACAAAAATATCTTATTCTTACTTGAATAAGATTAGTCGATCGAGAGCAGCAATCGCACTTCAGAATACAGAATGAGGGAACCAGAGAGAATGAATGGGGAGAAGATGAAGAATGAGAAGGAGAGGGTGAAATTGTGAGGAGGATGAATGAGGGGGGGGCGTTTTATATAGGAAATGGGGAGGAGGGGACCGTTGGCAAATTTCCAACAGCCCTCTCCCAAATCGGCACCTGAGGTGCCGATTTGGAGGGGGCGCCCCAAATCAAAGTTTAGGATTTGGGTGAGGGGGACAAGGCCCGGAGATGGTAGGAGGTGGTGGCTGAGACTAAGGAGGTCATGGGCTACACAGATCCACGGTGGAAAAGGAGAGAGTTGTTTGAATCGTCCAGGAGATGTTGTCCTCGGTCAACATCTCTTGGATCAGGTGGATAGAGCTTAGCCCATAGGAAAGAGGGACGGGGGAAGTGGGGTGGGGGTTCAATTAATGTCAACTCCACCCATTAGAGGTGGATAATTAATGTCAACTCCACCCATTGGATTTAAGCATTCCAACAAACATGCACACCAGCGTGGTGGTGCATAGACCTTGGTTAGGTCATCAACCTATTGGTCTGCCAAACGTACATACTTAGACATATAGTAACACATCTGTCTCCGATCAGAGGATGTGTGCCTATATCATGACATCATATGATATAGGACTTTGGTTATCTCGATCTTGTTAAGTCATCTCTTTAACCTAACTGATCTGACACCTCCGAATCTCTATTCCTATGTAGAGGACTTGCATCAAGAGGTCGGTCAGATATCAACCTAACTGAGAAAGGATTGCCATCTCCTACTCAAGCTTGAGATCATCTCTTAACAATCATTTGACGTGTTTGATGAGTCCTCAATCTAACCCTTTAGATATTCATCCAAGCATCAACCTCTATGATTCAATAGTTGAATCAACAGCTGTATGATGATTAAGATGGCCATGGTACATAACCATAATTGTAGTAAGAGACCTATTATGCAACTTATTTATTCTTCATTTCACATCAGGAATGATATTCGCAATAACATTTATTACATAATGGCTCGCCATGGGCTCGTATATCCAACAATCTCCCACTAGCCCAAAGAGACATTAATGGGCTAATAATTTAAACCCGCACTAATGTGACAAGCATAAGCTATTTAGGGCCCGTTCGGTAGGAGAATAAGCATGAATAAGGATGGGGAATAAGGGCAATAAGAGCCTATTCTCCGTTCGGCTGGAGGATAAGAATAAGAAGAATAAGGTGAAATAAAGGTAGGTAAGGTGGGATAAATATATGAATAAGAGTGAAATAAGATGGAATAATAGGGAATAGTCGTACCACTGGAAATCGTGTTGGGAGGAAAATTGACCCCTTATTCCTTGGCCTATTCTCCAACTAAACATGGCTTTAGAAAATAGCTTGGTAAGTTAATCAGTCACTCTGTTCCTGCGAGACTACGTCAAGTCCTTTTACGGCACTTGCATATCCCCAGTAATAGTGCTCGCATCTAATGCGAATGTTGCATCTTATGCAACAAATACTAAATCTTGTTAGTTATAGTGTCATTGACACTACAACTTAATAATTATGATAACCAATATTTCCATAATCCTTATCAAAATACCCTTATTCCTGGAGATCTCTATCTCCAAAGGTATCCAAAGTTAAGACCTTTTAGATCACTATCTATAAAGTCTTAATTTCTTGAAGATACGACTTAGAGATCACTATCTCGAAAGTTTTGTCATATTTGAAGATTTTGTTATTACTGCAATCAAGTGTTTTATCTCCATAGTAGGATTAGTAACAATTTACTACTCCCAATGCATGGCAGACTTCTGGTATTTGTACACATCTAGCATACACTCGGCTTCTCGTAACTGATGCACAAGGGCAAGTAGTTCTAAGATTTACTTCCTCAACTCTTTGAGGTGCTATCCTTTCAGATAGGTCAGTACCATATCTTAGGGGAAGGAAGCCCTTTCTTGGAATTTTTCAGAAAATGGAACTTGTCCAAGGTGTGCTATAAATGTGACGGTCCCAATACCCTCTTCTCTTTGCTTCTGAACACCTTCAGAACTAAGATCCAAGAGGCATCTTTGAGATCACATCTCAAGTTATGGAATAACCAGATTACGAAATACTTATTATTATCCTTATATCATTTTAAATGATTAGGAAATCATTTAGAACGATGAACACAAAGGCACTCCCACTAAGCTTTACATGGCTCATCAAGATTTTATCTGAAATCATAACATTTATAATTTCATCAAATTTTATGTTCCAACTATAAGAAGCTTATTTAAGTCCATAGATGGATTCCTTAGCTTGCACATCTTGCTTTCCTCAACCACGAAGCCCCGGGGCTACTTCATGTGAATATCCTCAAAGAGGTATTCATAGAGGAATGCAATCTTGACTTACATCTTGAAGATGCGATAGTCAAGTTGTGTAGCTAAGGTTAGTAATATTCTGATCATTTTAAGCATGGTTACTGGAAAGCAAGTCTCATCGCAAGCGATGTCTTCTTTCTTCATGTGTAGCTCATGGCTATGAATCGTGCTTTGAAGGTCTCTACCTTATCATCAGGTTCCCTTTCTCTTGAAGATCCATTTATACCTTTACAGGTCTTGCCCATATAGGTGGATCTTCGAGGGTCCATATACAACACTTGTATATGAAGTCTACTTTAGACTTTATTGCTAACATCCATCTTTCCATGTCATGATCCTCATAAGCTTCATCACATGAATTCCGATCATTGTCAGACTTAATCGACACATGGAATACATCCTCAAACTCAATTGAAGAAGTATTAGCGTTTCATCCTTAAATGTCCTTTTAGTTCCCGATTTCAGGAGTCTCATTATCTTCTCAAGATTAAATGAGTTCCTACACTTCATTTTCATCTTAATTCTCAAGAGAGTCATTCCTCTAAGAATCACATTCTCAGAGATCATTTAATAATCTCAAGATTATAAAGTAGGTATCCAATACCGTCCTTTATATTCCTAATGAAGTAGCACTCTCTAATGCTCAATTCCAGCTTACTTGCATGGAATCTTATTAAGGATATATAATGTAGTCTCTACTACATATATACCTGGAAACTAAGAAGAAATTGTGCTAAAATTCATCATTGATCAAATCATGACACACATGATCCACTCCCTATAACTCTATTAAGTTAAGGTGTGTTAGGAGGATTGAGATAGAAATGATATTCATATCTCCCTAAAGTATTCTCTGAATTCATCTAACAGGTACATTGCTACCTAGATTTGATCAAATTCATTTTATCTTCCTTCAAACTTTGATCTAAAGCAAAATAATGAAATCTTTGAACATTTCAAAGGTTTCTTTAGGTGAAGAGAAGAAATCTCATATCATACATAATCATCAATAGATATCACATATCTATAATGTTTACTATGATATAGATGATCCGCATACATCAATATGTATGAGATCCTGAATACCTTGACATCTTACACCTTTCCCAAAGAAGTTTGTATTGGACATATTTTACTTTGAAATAAAATATTCATAAGTATGTAAGTTTTTGAAATTTTAGACATTCTAAAGTTTCATCTCTTACATGTCTATTGATCAAATCAACAGACAAATGTCCAAGGCTTGATGCCAGATCATTTTTAAATGATCTTCATACTCATATTGGTCTTTTAAGGTTTTAAATTTTCAATATTAAAAAACTTATTGAACAATTCATTAATTTTTTAATTTTAGCAGAGTCCTCTAGATTCAGATTAGTATATGAAATATATCCATCACAACCTTTTATGATAGGTCTATTCCAGAATTCACATTTATTTCTAACATTTAGAAATGAACTATGAGTGTATTCTTGTATCTAGGTCATAGAGGCATTCTCTAAGACTAAGGGCTCCCCTGCTGAAAATATGAAGTCCATCTATCTAATGGAGCTTGTTGCAACAATTGCATCAATATCCATGTAGATGAATATTAAACCTTGAGATCAAATTTCTAATCTTCTAATATATATACAACTCATTCCAAGTGTTGTTAGAAGATTGAGATATAATTATTAGACTTTAATCTTATCCTATAAGCAAGTCATCTTCAATGATTAAATGTAGATTGTTCTGATGCTCTATATGAGTCATTCATTAAGGATTCTAGACAGACTCGATAGTCATACTATCCACACATCAACTTATCACAGTATTGGCATTCATCCAACTCTTTGGATGTCATATGGAAGTCACCAAAGTACAGTCAACTCTTTGACTTTCCTTCTTATTTGGGTCAGACCCATGCTTCCACTACGCTCTCTTTATCTATGAACAACCATTGCTCAAGACAAATGATCTCTTATGTTAAATTCAAAAAAATTCAATGTAAGAGCATTTCAACATTTATACATGCTTCATTAAATTCATTCAATATGAATATTATTAAGCTGCATGAATGACTAGAGTATAGATAGTGGAACGGTGACACTTATCATATCTACATCCATCTAAACTCTTAAAACATTGGTCCAGGTAGGTATTCAAACATTTTGAATACATCATCTCTTATAGAGCCATCATTCTGCATGATGTAGAGAACCATGTCATTCATGATTAAATGTTAAGAGCATACAAACCCTAGGGTTGTAGATCTATTGTCTATTCAATTGTCATTCCTCATTATTATGAGGAAACTTGCACATTGCAATCACATACATTACGTGTCCAACTACAAGTACAATATCTGGATAATGAGTCCAATCCATTATATTTTACTGGTTTTTATTGATTATAGCATTGCGTGGGTTCAATAAAAGATTATCTAAAATAAGAAATTTGCATAAGTGTATATTATATATATATATTTACATATTTTACTTTGATTTAGGAGTTTTTATATCAAAGTTGTCTTGCCTTGTCAACACTGAAAGTTCATTCCCTTAATCACTTTCAATGTAAGAGATATACTTTTTTTTTGACGCTGTAAGAGATATACTTACCATTATATCTCAAGCATGATCTGATTTTCTCCTTCCTTATCTTTGTTACATCCCAATAATATGAGAACCTGCACTTCAAATAAAAAGAAGCGGGAACACATTATGCCATGCAAGTCCAACTTGCATTTTCCAATTCAGTCTTTAACACCAAGGCACACCACTCCTAAGGCGATGTTGACCCGTCATTAATTGAACCAATTGTCAACAGAAATACAACTCATTATGTGCAATCCAATATCGCCCCAATAATATGAGGACTCGATATTGGGGTCACTACGCACACGTCCTTACTCTTTCGAGAAGCGAAGAGCCCGATCCAAATGGATTGAATGTAGGAGCTGTCACTTCAGACATGCGTCTCCGACATACAATCTCTGACGACGGAACCCTTTGCCTTGACAGAAGACCATGGATGTCACTTATGTGATCCTTCATATCATATTTAAATTCTAATTAATTATAATGAATCATATTCACATAATTAATTCTTCCAAGGGAAATAACATCTCTATTAAAATAGTGTTTAATTTTAATTAGATTCTAATTAGTCTAATCATATTAAATTAATGATCTAATTAATATCCAACAAACAATCTATATTGTTACTTGAATTATGGTATTATCTCAAATACGTATTATTTTGAATTTTAATAATTAGGAATACATCATGACTTCTTAAGCATTATACTAACCATACCCGCTGTCATGGCCAGTTCCAACGGGAGTGGGACAGACCGCACACGGTGCAACCTGCTACCCCAATGCTCCCCGACTAGACACCATATCCTTCTCAGGAAAGCATAATGCAAAATAGATCACTTTGTACTTGAGATGATCATTGGCCTTTCAACCGAAATTATACCATATAATAATAATCAAAACAATTTTGATTAACATTATAATGAGATTTGCTAAACAAATCCCAAATCCTATTCAAGCAACATGTTCGTTGGAATGTAGATCATGTAGATCATGTATCCAATTTTGTGATATAGATCACATCTAATCAATTATTGGTTAAGGCTATATCATTTAAGAAAATAATTATCATCAAATATTTTACAAATGTTTATGCACAATTATTCCAGGAAATTAAAAAATTTAATTTCACTAATTAATCAAATGTCAATCACTAGGTTCTTGATTAGGAAAGTATTTCCAGCAGTGACCCTCACTTACTAAAAATATCATATATCAACCAAATTAAATCCAAATTAAGTAAAATAAGTTTCTAAAGTTTGCTAATTTGATTTACAATAGGATCTAAGTGGTTTGCATGCATTTCAAGGCATTTCAAATATGCAATTAACATCTTAATTACGTCATGATCCGGAGTCCCCGAACAGTGGATACATGTTCACTAAAATGATCATATCTCGAGCATACGAAATCCAAATTACGTAAACTCAGATCATACAGTTTACTTATTTAGTGGGGAACAAAAGACAATTATTATTTTCATGTTTAAACAATTTAAACAGGGCCAATATATGAAACACATGCTTCTCGCAATCCATGTTGAAGATCCAAGCCACGGATCTCCTGATCTCGACAAACGAGACTACGACGTTTTCTTCACGTGCAAGACATGCCGAAGTAGACGGAGATCCACGAGCAAACCATCGGGCAACATAACGACGACGCTATGGTGATGGAGAATCTCTCTAGGGCATCCATGGTGGACGACCACGTGAGAGAGATAGAGAAAGTAGGTGTGTAGAGAGAGAGAGAGTTGTTGTCTCACTTGTGTGGTTGTAATCAAGAAGAGCAAGGGGTCCCTTCTATTTATAATATTGTGGGATCCATGGATCTCAATCCAAAGGTAAGACAAATCCTATGGCTCTCATTGATTTGTGTTTCTTTTAATGGTCAAGGTTTTTTTGGTAAAAAATCAACAACAATTAATTTAATTTAGATTAAATATATATTGATAAATCAACATGATTTAATGCCGTTACATTCATAAAAGAATTATACTTATTCTTCAAAGTTTGGTGATATCAAGATTATATGAATCTTTTGGGGAAAATGGACATGGAAATCTTGTTAGTTAGAATTTACGCCATACTATTAAATGAGTAAATCTTTATGATATAAATCATTTACTTATACACAACATCAACATTGTATCAGCCACGTTAAAATTTTTTCTTTGAAAAACTAAGTCTCCAAGTTACAACATCATGAACTATTACGCTTATGTTTGAACACGACTCGCATACTTTTTTGAGTATTTCAAACTATTACGCTTATGTTTGAACACGACGCGCAAGGCCAAGCCATACATTGTATTCCTAACTGTATCAATAATAATATCTCCACTCCAACATAGTTTCAAATAATATCTATGATTCCATTCTGGAGAGGCTCCTTGTATAACCTTTTAATTTATACATCACTACATTACTTTGATATAACATAAGCCAGTACATATAAAAGGTTCATCTTGACGTAAGTATAATTGTCTTGTAATATCCACCTAATGGACAAGATACACTATATCAGTGATGGAAATTATAGACTTAACTTTTGTGCATTGGAATTCTATATAGAAATTAGATGGCCACCAAACCTATTTAAGTAAAAAAATTAATTCAGTCGCACATTAAGAAGATTAACCTTTTCCAACTTATAGGTTTCTTATGCCTTTCTAGGTAGTTGCACAATCATAATGATATATTTTTTTGATAAATAGTAAATTGGTTTGCTAGAGAATTGGCAGACGAAGTTGCTTCCCTATGCATATGGGTAGATCTATTTAAAATCCCTTTTAATGTTCTCATAACTTTATATAGTAAGACCTGTCCACGATTTAATAATGTCTATTTTTTTTGTCAGATGTGCCTTTCTTTTTCATCCAATAAATAATGTCTATTTTTTTGTAAGATGTGCCCTTCCTTTTTATTATCCTTTTGTCTTCAACTTTTTAGAGAAAGGGATGGATTTCCTTCATTTTATAAATTTAAATATAGAGTAAGACTGGTAGATAGCCCCGTGCTGTGCATGGGAGAGCATGCACTGCCAAATGGCTATGTTTTATTCCAACTAAATTGCTTGAAGTCAATATACAAGTAAATGACATGGAAAGAGAAAAACTCTCTCATTATCATGCCTAACGAATTACTCAAATATTATCTATCGCGTTCATTTCTTCACTTTAAACTGCTATCTTTAACAATTTATGTGGCAAGATACTCGAAAAATAAGATCCGTAGATATACACGTGAGGTTTGTGTATAGAGAGTGCAACAGAAAGCCCGTGGACCAATAAGCTTTTTTGCAAAAGAAGTTGGGTTCAAAATATTGTTAACTCAACGATAACAAAAATGAAAATGCAGTAAAATTTGAAGGGACATAAGAAATAATGATTACATTAAACTCAGACAATTCCAAATGTAATTATGTAATATATCTCCAAATAAAATTAAAATGCAATAAAATTTGAAGGGACGTAAGAAATAATGATTACATTATACTCAAACAATCTCCAAATATAATTATGTAACCGTTACAGAGTATGCAGAAAACAGAAGCACATCACAAATAAGTTGCAAACAACAGAACCGGATTTCTAAAGTTTAAAATATTAATCGAGAAGCCACATCACGTGAAGCTCGAAAATAAAAGAAAGTTACAATCACAGTCTGGAGCAACACTTCAAAGAACATCGACGGGACAACACGGTTTCCTTTGTCATACGTACTGAAAGGTATTTTCTCGTTATAATTGAAAAGCCTCTGTAATTGAGAGCAAACTCCGACGCAGACTTTAAGGGTCCGTTCTGCAATTTCCCGGGTGCTCAAACTGGAGTATGGAACAACAACATATTCTGGCTTTAAGAACATGGAAATTTGAATTTGATTTAATGAATCAACTGCGAGACATAAAACAATAGAATGACAAATATAATCCAGAGCGACTTAGCTTGTAAAACAATCTCTGGTAGGCACATGACCTTCACGAACTAGTGCTTGATCCTTGGACTAAGATAGCGACGGAGCATGGTGAAAAGGGTGTGGAAAATCCTGGCGTGTAGATGTTCTCATGGGCAGGCTAGAGCTGGAGGAAGTCATTCCCGTCTCCAACAACTATATTACATAACCAAGTCCAAACATAAACCCAAACATAGAAATGAGCACACTAAAGATTTGCTTAGATAGACAGATGATCATATATATCATAAAGTTCCAAGTCCGTAAACATGATCAGAAAGGTCCATCACTAATCAAGAGCTAAGCAGGTTTATAAAGCATAAAGAAGAAGTTCAGAAAGCATAAAAAGAAGTTACCATTCAAATATGACTTAGATAATAATGTCGGATAGGTTCTTAATCAAAGCATCCAGATACACGGCAACTTTTTTGGCACCAACAATGACATCGCTCATGGCGAGCTTGGTAAGAGCAGCCTTGCCTAAATCATGCCCCCAGATAACTTTGTGTTCCGACGTGGGAACCTCCACCTCTCGGATAAGCTTCTGCTGAATGTCCTGGTATTTTCTAAAAAATTATCGAAACCAACATAAGGAGAATTGAATAGCTCGTACGCAGATTCGTAGTCATCCAAATATAGCAATGGTCCTTTAGAGGACGCTATAGCAACACATGACCGGATCAAGTCTAGCTCCATATCAGGTGTCCAGATGCCGTCACATGGAACCTCGTCACCACCAACGTCACCGCCGTCGCCTTCGCCGCCAAGGCCAAGGCCACCCACGTCGTCGCCGCTCCCGCCGAGGTCGTCCCCGTCGTCCTCCGGAAGTTTGTTGAGGTCGAAAGAAGCACGAGCCATTTTTGCATTAAGATGGACAAGGAAAGGCATCGCTATTTAAAGACAAGGGAGGAGAGAAAATCTCATGATTAGAAGAAATCCTCATTAGTGCTCGGATATGGGATGCAGAAGAGATGAAAAGGACCAAGGTCGTGCTGGAGGAGAGGATGAAAAAGATCGTTAGTGGTGGGAGAAGAGAGAAGGAGACGGAGATAATGACCCGATTGGCGAAAGGGGAGGGTATTAAAAAGGGGCGATTCTACTTTATATAAGAGGAAGATGGGAATCGCCCCTTTTTAATACCCTCCTCTTTCGCCGATCGGGTTGTTATCTCCATCTCCTTCTCTCTTCTCCCACCACTAACGATCCTTTTCATTCTCTCCTCCAGCACGATCTTGGTCCTTTTCATCTCTTCTGCATCCCATATCCGAGCACTCATGAGGATTTCTTCTAATCATGAGATTTTCTCTCCTCCCTTGTCTTTAAATAGCGATGCCTTTCCTTGTCCATCTTCATGCAAATATCTCTCGTGCTTCTTTCGACCTCAACAAACTTCCGGAGGAGGACAGGGACGACCTCGGCGGGAGCGGCGGCGACATGGGTGGCCTTGGCCTTGGCGGCGAAGGCGACAACGGTGACGTTGGTGGTGACGAGGTTCCATGGGACGGCATCTGGACACCTGATATGGAGCTAGACTTGATCCGGTCATGTGTTGCTATAGCGTCCTCTAAAGGATCATTGCTATATTTGGATGACTACGAATCTGCGTACGAACTATTCAATTCTCTTTATGTTGGTTTCGATAATTTTTTAGAGAAATGCCAGGACATTCATCAGAAGCTTATCCGAGAGGTGGAGGTTCCCACGGCGGAACACAAAGTTACCTGGAGGCATGATTTAGGCAAGGCTGCTCTTGCCAAGCTCGCCATGAGCGATGCCATTGCTGGTGTCAAAAAAGTTGCCGCGGATCTGGATGCTTTGATTAAGAACCTATCCGACATTATTATCTAAGTCATCTTTGAATGAGAACTTCTTTTTATGTTTTCTGAACTTCTTCTTTATGCTTTATGAACCTGTTAAGCTCTTGGTTAGTGATGGACCTTTCTGATCATGTTTCGGACTTGGAACTTTATGATATATGGTCATCTGTCTATCTAAGCAAATTTTTTGTGTGTCCATTTCTATGTTTGGGTTTATGTTTGGACTTGATTATGTACTATCGTTGTTGGAGATGGGAATGACTTCCTCCAGCTCTAGCCTGCCCATGAGAACATCTACGCGCCAGGATTTTCCACACCCTTTTCACCATGCTCCGTCGCTATCTTAGTCCGAGGATCAAGCGCTAGTTCGTGAAGGTCACGTGCCTGCCGGAGATTATTTCACAAGCTAAGTCGCTCTAGAATATGTTTGTCATTCTATTGTTTTATGTCTCGCAGTTGATTCATTGAATCAAATTTTCAGGTTTTTAAAGCCAGAATATGTTGCTATTCCATACTCGAGTTTGAGCACCCGGGAACAAGCAGAACGGACCCTTGAAGTCTGCGTTGGAGTTTCCTCTCAATTACAGAGGCTTTTCAATTATAACAAGAAAATACCTTTCAGTACGTATGACAAAGGAAATCGTGTTGTCCCGTCGATGTTCTTTGAAGTGTTGCTCCAGACTGTGATTGTAACTTTCTTTTATTTTCGAGCTTTACGTGATGTGGCTTCTCGATTAATATTTTAAACTTTAGAAATCTGCTTCTGTTGTTTGCAACTTATTTGTGATGTGCTTCTGTTTTCTGCATATCTGTAACGGTTACATAATTATATTTGGAGATTGTTTGGGTACAATGTAATCATTATTTCTTACGTCCCTTCAAATTTTATGGCATTTTAATTTTATTTGGAGATATATTACATAATTACATTTGGAATTTTCTGAATTTATGTAATCATTATTTCTTATGTCCCTTCAGATTTTACTGCATTTTCATTTTTGTTATCGTTGAGTTAACAATATTTTGAACCCAACTTCTTTTGCAAAAAAGCTTATTGGTCCACGGGCTTTCTATTGCACTCTCTATACACAAACCTCACGTGTATATCTACGGATCTTATTTTTCAAATATCTTGCCACATAAATTGTTAAAGATGGTAGTTTAAAGTGAAGAAATGGACGCGATAATATTTGAGTGATTCGTCAGGCATGATAATGAGAGAGTTTTTCTCTTTCCACATCATTTACTTGTATAATGAGTAAAAAACATTGCCATTTGGTAGTGCATGCTCTCCCATGCAGAGCACAGGGCTATCTACTAGTCTTACTCTATATAAATTTATAATGCCTCGTTGGGGCGTAACTGTTCATGACACTGCTCATCATGGATTGATTGTATCCCAGTGATGTCCTCGATCTATTTTTAAAATGCCTTGAGTGTCCTGACTGTATCTGCAATTCTTCGGTCTGTTCGGGTGGCGTTATATCGAAGCTTGTGAGGGTCTATTGGAAGCGTGCGATTGAGGGTTCGTCCAGGGTACCTTGCGAGTCCCTCGTCCAGGCTACCTGCAATCTGGCAGTGAAAGGGTCGGTGGAGACGACGAGTCAATTCTCGCACACGTTCCCAACCACAGGTAGGTCGTGGGTGGGTGAGCAGTTGAAGAGTAGATGCGCATGTGATTCAGGCGCACTCGAGCAAAAGTAAAATATGATGGGCTTGCACAAACCCATTCTTGCAAAGCTGTCCGAAATGGGAAGCCGCTCAAGGATAGCCCTATATATAAATATATTATAATTATACTTTTTTAAAAAGACGGATCCTTATTAATCTATTTTTTTCAAAAGATGGAGAAGAGTTGATAAATAAAAAAATGAACGAATGTTTATTCCACTTATAGACTCACATATTTCTATTTCGTTTCTTTTCATTCTCTCTTATCAAAGAATTCTCAAATTCGATATTGACTTAATTTCAATTCAATTAAAAAAAGTTCGATTCAGATTCGGTTTGAAAATATACGAATTGAACCTGAACACAATTTTAGGCTCGATTAAATAAATGAACCGAACCTAAAAAATACAAGTTCGCTCGGATTCGATCCGTTTAGACCCCTATATGCAACTATTGAAAAAGTCTCCAAACAATACACGGAATTCCTAAACCTTATACATAACTGCTATGTTATACTTGAATTTGAAAAAAATAAAAAGGTTGTCCTTGACATTTAAGGTTAGAATGACGAAAGAATAACTTAATCCCATTATTTTCTGATTATTTTGAGAGAACTCTTAATGATTGACTACCACAATGTTACTTTTCAAAATTTTGATACACGGTACAACATTTAAATCTGTTTGAACATATCAAGATGACATCGCGTCCAAAACGCAGGTGGCAGTTGCGCGAAGGCCGAGTCATGCGCGAGAGACGTTCGCAAATTGGGCATGGTTGGAAAGGAGCGGACTATGCGAGGAGCATTCACGCCGTATAGGGGAAGTGCACACGGACGAAGCACGATCTCTCTCGCATTAGGGAGCCCTCTCCCATCTCCTAACCCTATCCCTCTCTCGTTCTCGCTCCCTCAAGAGGAAGAAATCATGGAGTGGGCGGCGTACCTTGGATCTAAGACTGGTATCAGAGCTGGCCTTCTTCCTTGGTCGTCGTCGTTGCTCGCCTTTTTCCCGCCGATGCATGTCTTCTTCCCACTGCTCGTCGTCGGAGTTGGTTAAGTTTTTTTTTGTTTGGCACTTTTTTAAAAAAGGGGATTTTTTTAAAGTAGCACGGTTTGAAGTAGAAATTTCTCTTTTTTGTTTAAAGTAGCATAGTAAATGACAAGCAAGACTATTGCTACTGAAGTAGGGTAAATAGAGTACTTCAATGGTACTAATTATGAATTATGGAGTAGGAAGATCTACTATGGCCTATTACACGATAGCATACACTCCATCATAGACAAATCCGTCCCAACCTTATCTGAGAATCTAACTATGGAGGAAATTAGGTCCCGCGAATAGTAGGAGAAAATAGATAATAGGGCTAGGAGCTTTATGATGACCCACATGGATCTGAACATGATTCGAGTTTTTGAGACATGCGAATCAGCTTACGAGCTCTGGAGCGCAATTAAGGAGAAATATCACTCCAAATCCGAAGTGAGCATCCAACTTCTTCTACACAAGTACAACTCGTGTAGAATGGAGGAATCTGAAAGCGTGCTCGAGCACATGGACAAGATGATCGTGATGGCCAAATATCCGACGGTTGTTGATTGCGCGATTCCGGAAAGGATGCAGATTGCAGTCATACTAGGAAGTCTTCCACCGTCATTCGACATAATTGCCCCATCTCTGCGAATGAATGGCAACATTAAGTCCGTGACAGACCTACCTGCACAGTTGGCAATTGAGCAAGGCCTCTCTAAACAAAGATCAAAAACTGAGATCTTTGAGGTCGAGGAAGAAGAAGAAGCAAATGTTGCACACGCAAAGAAAATGCTAAGTCCTTCCAAAGCGAATTTCAAGGGAAAGAGTGGGAAATATCCACGTGGCTCTTGCTAGGGTTGCGGCAAATATGGCCATTTCAAGGTCAATTGCCCCAACAAGAAAATGCCAGGAAATTCTAAAATAACTGAAAATAAAGGCAAAAAGAAAATAGAATTTGCAGCTGTCGTGGAATGCAACTCCGTCATCACGGACAGTGATGGATGGTGGATCGACTCTGGAGCAACCAGACACATCGCGAAGACGAAGGAGGGCCTGGTGGACTTCAAGGAGCTGAGCAAAGGCGAATAGAGGATTTTTATGGGGAATAACACCTACCAGGATGTGGAAGGTGTTGGGACATACATACTTGACCTGAGGATAGCATTATGGTACTGAATGATGTACTATATGCCCCAGGGATACGTCAAAACCTGATATCTGTCCCAGTACTGCTTAAGAAGGATTTCGAAATCTGTTTTTATAATAAGCATGTTTCTATTGGCAAGAATAAGAAGGTCTATGCGATGGGAAAGTTTGTCCTCAAGCATGACCTATTTTGTCTTCCTGTAATAAACTCTAGTGAATCAATGATTGTCTCTTCTGAGTATTCATTGTGTTGTTTGTCTGACTATGACTTGTGGCACATGAGGCTGGGTCATCCAGGAAATTCTAAAATGGATCAAATTACTAAGGCAAATTTGTTACCTAAAATCACGGGTGCAAGGATATTGCCCTGCGAATACTCTCTGACCGGTAAAATGATGAGAAGACCCTTCTAAATAGGAACTCGATCAACAGAGTTACTGGGTTTGATCCATTCAGACATATGTGGACCACTGATCGTCAACACATATAGAAATAAGGAATACTTTATAACATTCATTGATGATTACTCAAAGTTCTCCTATGTCTATCACTTAGGAAGAAAGTTAGAAGCACTTGAAATATTTAAGAGATATAAGATGGAAGTGGAGACAAGATTGGGGAAACCAATCAAATTCTCAACACAGATAGATGCGGAGAATATACCTCAAAGGAGTTTGAAGATTACTGTATTCAGACAGGCATTCGTAGGCAGACTACAATGCCATATACATCACATCAGAATGGTGTAGCAGAAAGAAAGAATCGAACTTTGATGAATGCAGTAAGGTGTATGCTTTTATACTCAGGACTCTCCAAGAAATTTTAGCGAGGCAGTGTTGACTGCGAACTATATACAGAATATGATTCCCACCAAGTCCGTATAATCAATGCCATATGAAATATGGAATGGCAGAAAGCCCGAGTTGGGTCATCCCCGGAAATGGAGATGTGTTGCACATGTTCTGGGCTGAGTCAACTTCGAGACAAGCTAGACTTCAGGATATTAAAGTGCAAATTTATTGGATATAGCGAACATTCTAAAAGGTATAGGTTCTTCCATGAAACTAATGGTCTGATCGAAAGTCGTGATGCAACTTTTCTTAAAATTCATCAACAAAAGGAGTATGAAGTAGAGGAATCAGATCCTCTGATTGTCCTACAGGACAATGAAGATGACTTGAGCATTAGATAAGAACTTGAGGATGATATCGATCATCCAAATGTAGAGAATGAACCTATGGAATATGATTATCCTTTAGAGGAAGTGGGTGGACCCAGACAATCCACGAGTATAATCGGCAACAAGAGACCCAGAACATGACACGCATAGATGGAAGATTACCATTTCTATGGATGCGAGACGTCGTGTTACACCGTGGATGAGGATGTCGTGGATTGTACAGATCCCATATCCTTTTGTTAGAGTTATTAGATTTACATTTATATTTGTAACCCTTCAGGTTTCGTAACCTTCCATGACCCTTCGATTTTGTAACCCTCTGTGACCCTTCGTATTCCGTAACCCCCATGACCCTTCGGGTTGTGTAACCCTTGTTCTCTCTAGGGTTTTCTCTCTATATAAGAGACCCTAGCTCTATGGAATAAACATCTCATTCGTTCCTCTTTTCCACACGATATCAGAGCAACGATCCAAGATCGAGGCCTAATATCCTAAATCTGCCGCTACCACCAGTCCTCTCTCCGCCGACAAGGAGAGAGGGCTGGACATCCTGCATCTCTTGTGGATTCCATGGTCTCGCGCAGGTCAGTTCGAGCCCTCGGGAGCACTAGATGCCACCTCCAACGACACCGAAAGCGCCGCCCGAGTCTCCAACAGCTCCTGCCGCTCCTCCGACGTCGTCGGCACTGCCTGGAGACCCCCCTCCAACAACCCATGCTTCATCATGACTTGTTTCTCCTAATTTTTTTGTTTCTCCCAACTTCATGTTCCATACTTTTTATTCTATCACGTATGAGAGAAAGGGGGAGTTCGGTGATTCTTCAGGATGTCTATTGCCCTACCATGATTGATAAACTGCCGCTCCAGACTACTACTCAGATCATCCATCTTCACCAAGCATCAACTTCTTCGTCAGGACGTATACTTCTTCTTTTACGACCCGACTACTCCTCTGCAATGGACTTCTTCTATAGCGATTCTTCTCCAGGTACGACAGAGATATGTTCTGGTGTCCTGCAGGCACGACAGAGATACGTTCCGTTTACCTGATATCGCAACGACTCTACAGGCATGGCAGAGAAAACGTTTCGGTGACCTGAAAGCCGCAGACTCGTCCTCGAGCGAGGTCTTCTACCAGTAGCGGACATACGTTCTTATGATGCATCGTCGGACGATGTGGTGTATACTTTTTCTTTTTGTTACAAGCTGTAGCTTTCTCAGCTCCAGCTTGAGGGGGAGTGTTAGAGTTATTAGATTTACATTTATGTTTGTAACCCTTCGGGTTTCGTAACCTTCCATGACCCTTCGGTTTTGTAACCTTTTGTGACCCTTCGTGTTCCGTAACCCCCATAACCCTTCGGGTTCTGTAACCATTGTTCTCTCTAGAGTTTTCTCTCTATATAAGAGACCCTAGCTCTATGGAATAAACATCTCATTCGTTCCTCTTTTCCACATCTTTGATGAAGCTATGGCTTCGTCTTAGTCGGAATCATGGTGGCCGCCATGAAGATGAGTTGGACTCAATCGAGCGAAAAGGTGTTTGCGAATTATGTGATTTGTCAGAAGGTAGACAATCCATAGGATGTAAGTGGGTATTTAAGAAAAAGTGCCGAGTTGACGGTACTGTTGACAAATACAAAGCCAGATTAGTTGCCAAGGGTTATACTCAGCAAGCTGGAATAGATTTCCAAGAAACATACTCTCCAGTGGCTAAGTTTGCATCCATTTGGATGATCTTAGCTATGGTCGCATATATGGATTTGGAATTGTTCCAAATGGATGTGAAGACGGCCTTCCTTAATTAAGAATTAAAGGAAGATATTTATATGCGACAACCTGATGGTTCTCAGGTTGAAGGTCAGGACAAAAGGGTTTACAAGTTAAGAAAGTCATTATATGGCTTAAATCAGTCTTCACGGCAATGGTATCTCAAATTTTATGAGAAGGTTATTCAATTTGGATTTGTTTCAAATAAATTGGATAACTGTGTGTAAGCCATGAAGAGTGGGAGCAGGTTTGCAATCATGTCATTGTATGTACTATGTAGATGACATTCTGCTTGCAGGTAATGACAAACAAATGCTCAATGAAATCAAACAAAAATTGAGCAATGAATTTGAGATGAAGGACATGGGCGAAACATCCTATGTTCTTGGAATTCAAATTACAAGAGACAAGAACTCAAGGACATTGAGCCTTAGTCAAGAAAGATATTTGCATAATGTATTAAGGAGATTTGGAATGCTGATGGGAAAGAGACTCAGCAAGAGTCAGTATCCCGGAAAGGGGCAGAAACCTTTAGATTTACTATCTACAAATGATCTTTTGTTATTAATAAGCGAGAGTTAATGGTATTTACATGTATTTGGTAGGAGATTTTAAACTAAAACAGGTGAATAATTATAATGAATGCGTGATTCATCACATATACTGCATGTGAGTGACTATGTGAAAGTTCAACACATTATATGCCGCCACAATGAATTGTGCGGAATGACAAAAGTGGCATTTCGTATTGCAACTTATTTGTCTTCTTGAAAAAAACTAGAGACGAATTTTTAAGCGTTAGATGAGTGCATATTATTGACCATTTCTTATTCTTTAGGTCGTTATGGTATATTATCTTATGGTAAGTTAGAAAAATGTCGTGGACAATAAACTTTGGGTGAACATCGGTTGCCAATTCAACATTTATTAGTTGTCGGGTGCAACAAAATTTTATGCAATCTTTTATCATAATTGCCAATATTCCTTTGAAATGAACACATTTAATATAGGATTTTTATCAGTTGTGCCCCTCTGAGATCTTGCAATTTCAGTTATGCCCTTATCTTTATTGGTAATATCAGTTGTGCCCTCAACTTTTCGCCATTTTTTCAACCGTGTCCCTTCGGTTAGTTGCCGTTCATTCCCAATGTAAACAGACGTTAACTTTGGGACATAATGGAAATTCAATTAAAAGTAAAAGTTGAAAAAGGTCATTTTCTCATCTTCCTCCTTCTCCATGCTCTTCCTCCTCTCCCATCTTCTTCCTCTTCCTCCCTTATGCTGCCCCCGTGTCCGTCCACCTTCCCATTTCAGTTATGCCCTTATCTTTTTTGGTAATATCAGTTGTGGCCTCAACTTTTCGCCATTTTTTCAGCCGTGCCCCTCCGGTTAGTTGCCGTTCATTCCCAATGTAAACGGACGTTAACTTTAGGACATAATGGAAATTCAATTAAAAGTAAAAGTTGAAAAAGGTCATTTTCTCATCTTCCTCCTTCTCCATGCTCTTCCTCCTCTCCCATCTTCTTCCTCTTCCTCCCTTATGCTGCCCCTGTGCCCGTCCACCTTCCCAGAGCTCCTCCCTTCCGCCCCCGCACCCTCCGCCCCGACCTCCCCCCGCTCCCTGCTTCGAGCTCCCCCCCACCCCCTACCGCCCTCGCACCAACCCGCACCCCCCCCCCCCCCCCGTGCTGCCCCCTAGCCCTCCCCCTACACCGCACCGCCCCTGCTCCCCCTCCCCCTTCCCCATGCCGCCCCATGGGCCTCCCCCTCCCCCTGCGCCATGCCGCCCCTGCTCCCCCTCCCCTTGTGTCGCGCCGCCCCTGCTCCCCCTCCCCTTACCCCATGTCGCCCCTCCCCCTGCCCCGCACCGCGCCTCCCCCTGCTCTCTCTCCCCCTGCCCTGTGCCGCCCCTCCCCCTGCCTTGCACCGCGCCGCCCCCTGCTCCCCCTCCCCCTGCCCCGTGCTACCTCCTCCACCAGCCCTGTGCTGCCCCCTAGGCCTCCCCCTACCCTGCACCGCCCCCTCCCCTGCCCCACGCCGCCCCCTGCTCCCCGCCACGGTCCGCCCCCAGCCTCCCTCCTCCTCCCAGACCGACGACCTCTCTGCCCCCAGCCTACGGCCTCCTCCCTCCTCCGCTCCGTCCTTCCTCCGCCCCCTAGCCTCCCTCCTCCTCTCAGGCCGACATCCTCTCCGTCCCCAGCCTTCCCCCTCCTCCATCTCCAACCTTCAGCATTTGTTTGTTTAAGATAAATTTTTGATTAATTGATTCATAAAAGTTCATCAAAAAATGGAATAAAAATCAACATTTGATCCGCGATGAGTGATATATCTGTGAAAATGTCCAAATTTTAATGATTTTATGGATGCATGATGGTGTAATTAAGAGAGAAATTATGGAGGGGAAGACGAACAAATAGAGGAGGAAGAAGATGAAGAATAAGTCTGGAAATTATACCCCTCTTAACTGCACCATGGTTTGAAAAAACTATGGCTAAGTCAACTCATTGACGGTTAAACTAACGGAGGGACACAACTGAAAAAATGTCCAAAAGTTGAGAGCACAACCGATATTACCAAAAAGATAAGGGATAACCGAAATTGCACGATCTCGGAGGGGCACAACTGATAAAAACCCTTTAATATATATCTTTCATAAATATTGCGAAACAAAAGTTTATCTAAAGTAATTTGTGCTATATTTCTCCTAGTTATACATGTTCCACATGTAACCATTTTATATTTGTATCCATCTTTAATAATGGGATAATGATTTTTCCCATATCTATCAACACAAACGAACTCACATACACGTCTACGTAGGAATTGAAAGTTACATTTTAAAAAGTAACATAAGAAATATTATGTCGATATTGGTATGTAAACATTACAAGGATAATAAACCAAGTGGTCAATGTAGTGCTAATTTAGTCACTACCACTACCATGTTCTTGATATAAAATCCTTGGTGTTCATGAAGTGCTAGATGAATTCGTCGTGAATGCTAATGATCAGAACATCTAATACCGGAGTAATATCAAATAAAGATAGGTTATTCCATGATTTCCAACGGAAGTTAAAGTTATCGATTGGCATTGATTTGTGATTAAAAATATAATTTCACCGTTAGAAATTTAAAGGGAAAATCATATAAAATTTATAAATGTTAGCAACATGTTTTTTTCCCATCCTCCCTAACGCCAATTCTCCACTAGTTAATAGCAAATGCTATATTTTCATCTATTCTGTGGTATACGTTTTTTTCTCAGTAGATTCATACATATCTTGACATAAATTAAATCCATATATGGCCTTCTTCCTTTTCATACCATAGTCATAAAAAGTCACGCCATCATCCCTTAATACCTAGGAGCATTTTATGGAAAGATGCCTCCTCTCTTTTCAATAGCATTGCCAGCTTTTTTTTATAGGAAGACATGTTTTTAATGTTGGCTATTTTGAGATGACCGAGTGGTCATCGGACTTGGTAAAACGCCTCGCACTAGCAAGAAGTTGTTAGCGAGAAAAGGAGATAGGCAGTTAGGGTTTTCGGGGCGTACGAGTCGTGCGCATGGGCCTACAAATATTGAATGGCACACTGACGGAAGCCCCAAGCCCGAGCATCTCACCTTCTTTTGTAACGATCCTCCTCCCTCACTGGTATCAGAGCAGTCGTTGATGATCCGCCGCCGCGGGTTCCTCGATCCGCCCTTGCGAGCTCTTCGATCCGAGTAGCGAGTTCCTTCGACTGCTGCTCTATCAGCGGTCACCGTTGCGATCATAACCTTCACTTCTCCTCCAGGACCCATCGGAGCCGCAAGGAAGGAGATATTGGGTAAAGTTTTCTTTCGTACAGAACGTTTTTTTTATCTGACAGCTGCAACTTTTTTGCGTATGCCCCAGGGCAGGGGATCCTCTACACACCACTGTTTTTGTCCATATTTTATATTCGCCATTCACATGGTACACCACATGAATGACTTGATATTTTTTAAATCGTTTGCCTTACGTACATCATCATTTAGAATCTTTAAAAATATAGCGAATTTTTTATATGACATGTGGAGTCGGAAAATATTATATGGTCTAATGCATGACAATTTGGATAGCATCTTTGACACCCCTCCTCCTGAACTCTCCATAGAAGCCACTGATGTTGAGAAAGTTGCTCACAAGAATTTTTTTGAACAGTGGGAGAAAACATATAAGAAAGCTCGTAGTTTCATCCTCATACATATGGAGGATGATTTGATTAGGGTTTTTGAAGCTCATAAATCCACGTACGAGTTATGGAGAGCAATCAAGGGGAAGTATGACTCCAAGACGGAGGTGAATGTGCAGCTTCTGTTGCATAAATATAACACATGTAAAATGAAGGAATCTGGTAGTGTTATTGAATATGTCAATCGGATGATAGTGATGGCAAAAGATCTGCAAATAGCAGGAACCACTATTCCTGAAAATTTACAGGTGGCAACTATATTGAATACTCTGCCATCTTCATTCGATATGGCCGCCACCACCCTGAGGCTAAATGGAGCTATAAAGAACGTGATCGATTTTCCCACTCAACTTGCGATTGAGCAGGACTTACTGCCAGAAGGAAGAAGACTGATGTCTTCGAAGTTGAACAGGAAGAGGCACATGTTGTTCATCATAAGAAATACATGGGTCCCACAAAAGTTAAAATCAAGGGCAACCAGCAGCAACGTGGAAAGGGACCACGAGGGTCATGCTATTCTTGCGGAAAGTTTGATCATTTAAGGCCAATTGCCCCATTAAAGGGGTGAAATCGGAACAGGCTAAGGTCCCGGAAAATAAGGGCAAGAAGCCCGAATTTGTTGGTGTGGTTGAGTGTAACTCTGCCACAACCGACTGCGAAGACTGGTGGGTGGACTCTGATACCACCCGACATATCACGACTTCAAAGAGCTCAAAAAAGGCAAGCAGAGGATCTACATAGGCAATAACACCTACCTAGATGTGGAAGGCGCTGGAACTTATAGGCTGGATCTTGGGGAGAGTGTGATGACCCTCCAAGATGTATTCTATGCTCCAGGGATCCGAAGGAATCTGATTTCAGTGGCAGCTCTCCTGAAGAAGAATCTGGAAGTTAGGTTCTACAATAATCGTGTCTCTATAGGTCGAGATAGAAAAGTCTTTTTAGTCGGCAAATTTGTGCTTGAACATGTCTTATTTTGTATCCCTATTTTTTCCGAATCAATAAATGGTGATTTGAATTATTCTTTGTGTTTATTGTCTGATTTTGATTTATGACATATGAGACTAGGGCATCCAGGAAAAAATAAGATGAATCAAATAATAAAGTTAGATTTATTGCCTAACATAACAGGAGCAATAACATTACCCTGTGAGCATTGTTTGACCGGAAAAATGACTAGAATTGATTCATTCAGATATTTGTGGTCCCCTCAGTGCAAAAACATATTGAAATAAGAAATATTTTATTACCTTTATTGATGACTATTCGAGGTTCACCTTTGTCTATCTCTTGGAAAGAAAAGTTGAAGCTTTTGAATTTTTAAGAGATATAAGGCTGAGATAGAAACTAAATTGGTTGATCAAAGTACTTAGGACGGATAGAGGTGGCGAATTTAACTCGAGAGAGTTTAATGACTTTTGCATTCATGCATGCATTGTTTGACATACAACAATGCCATATGTGCCACAATAAAATGGGGTGGCAGAGAGGGAAAATCGAACATTGATAAATGCAGTCAGGTGCATGCTCTCACATTTGAGACTCCTAAAGAATTTATGGGGTGAAGCAGTACTGACTGCAAATTATACACAAAATAGAATTCCCACGAAATCCGTTGAATCCACACCATATGAGATATGGAATGGAAGAAAGCCACAGTTAGATCATCACTGTAGATGGGGATGTGAAGCACATGTCTTAGTCCCATATCATCTTCGAGATAAGCTTGATTTTAAGATAATGAAGTGCACTTTTATTTGTTATTCAGAGAAATCCAAAGGATATAGGTTTCTACATCAAGAAAGAGGTCTAATTGAGAGTCGTGATGCTACTTTTCTCGAGAATAAAGAGGATAAGGAAGCGGAATCTGAGAATTTGAACCTCTAGTTGATTTCCATCCAGACACTCATTTTTTAACGGTCACAGATTTGTTGTATTTTACATGTTCTGGATGGAGGTCGTAGGAGTCTCGGTTTCCGACGAAATTTGAATGACATATTAGAGGGACATAATTATAAAAATCTACGGTAGTATTTTTCAAAAAAATAAAAAATTTGCAAAAAAAATAAAATGTGAAGTAGGTAAGTTACCTACTTCACAAAGTAGGCTCCCTTTCCTCATAAATATATACAATAGTTAATCTATTTTTTTAGAATTTTAATAGGAAATAAAATAAGAAAAATACATAGAATAAAAGAGAGTTGCTTTTATACAGTAATTAGGGTTATTTACAAGTTAGAAGTCAATTGTTAATAAACCAGAATAATGATGATTTTTATTAATTTATTCAAGCTTAGAGGATAATAAAGGAGTATAGTGGTGATAAATTAGAAATTCATCACTACACCACCTCTTTACTCCCGAGTCGACGTTCTCCTCCACCGAGTCGACAACGTCATTTCGTGCGACGAGGATGATTCTCCCGATGAGATCTGTCTCTTTCTAACTCTCTCTCCCTCTCTCCTCTCTCTCTCTCTCTCAAAGGCAGTAAACCAGAATAATGATGATTTTTATTAATTTATTCAAGCTTAGAGGATAATAAAGGAGTATAGTGGTGATAAATTAGAAATTCATCACTACACCACCTCTTTACTCCCGAGTCGACGTTCTCCTCCACCGAGTCGACAACGTCATTTCGTGCGACGAGGATGATTCTCCCGATGAGATCTGTCTCTTCCTAACTCTCTCTCCCTCTCTCCTCTCTCTCTCTCTCTCAAAGGCAGAAAGGAATGGGGGAAAAGTGATTTTGGGGACTGTAAATGTTTTTTAAAATTTCCAATGAGGGAAAAACAATGAGCCATTAATTTTCAATTTTATGGGTATTGAAGTGTCATTCAATCGGCATTAAATTTCTTAAACGTGATTTCCTTTTTTTATTGCCTTGATGGTACTGATCAGGAAATAAAGAAAGTTGGGTTGTGCTAAAATTCCAGCTATTACACTTTCTTATATCAATAGCATGTCTCTCTAGTTGTAAATACACAATGGGCCTATAATAATAAACACTACATCATTGATACAAACCTAACATGCAAGATCCAAACCACGCGGATTCACATAAAAAAAACTACACTAAAAAGATCCAATCACATTAATTCACGAAATAAACTGTGCTCGTCATTAATATTAAAAAAAAATACACATTGATCCAAACACAATGATTCACATAACAAACTACCCTCGTCATTAATATTAAAAAAATCCACACCGATTATCTGAGTACATTATCCATCAGCTCAGGGCCTACCGATGCTTATTGTTGTCCTCTGACCCTACGAATCAGAACCACCACTAGTTACTTCAAAGTAATCATCATCGCACCATTTGGCATTTTTTAGGATAAACTTATTTTTCCCATTTTTATCATCAAATACTGAATTCATCTCGTCAAAACATCGGAATCACATCGAAAATTTCCACTTTCTGCATTGCCCTAATCCTCGCCGCTTTTCTTATCAATAATCATTTTTTTGCTGATCAAAGAAAATCCAACATATACACATCTTTTGTTGCAACCAAAATTTAGGTTGAACATCTCTCTCTCTCTCTCTCTCTCTCTCTCTCTCTATATATATATATATATATATATATATATATATATATATATATAGGGTTTATCCAGAGGGCACTGTGCCGATTTGGGTCGTGGTGAGCACCAAACGTGGGCTCGCCACGTGTATGTGTCGGTTCTATTTGGAAGGGGACGGTTTTGGCAATAACAATGTGCATGCATTATTAACATAATAAGAATTCGAATTAAATCATTTCCTTAAAAATAGGTGGTCGGTTTTAGTAAGATAAAAAATACGCATTTAAATTATTGTCGGCATATATTCTATTTATGGAATGATCATTCCACGTTTGGATTAAGAAAGATAAATTACTGATTATAATTATTGATTACGTCAATTACTAATGTCCATACAATAATTACCTATTACAAATATACATATTACTGAACACATTATGATTGTTACTGAATCTATAGTTATTTTACATCTGTAATATTAAATTGTACAGAGATCAGTAATTCATTCATGTTACTCAAGTAATATATATTCAATTCTCAAGTAACTATTGTTGTGGAATCAGTAATTAAGTATGTGAATTACTAATGTCCATACAATAAGTACTGATTACAAATGTACATTTTACTGAAGTCATTTTGATTGTTACTAATGTTATAGTTACTCAATACTTTGAGTCTTACTGAAGCACCTCTTATTTACTTATATAACATTTTTAATTACTTATAATGTATCGACTGTTACTGATAGCAATACATAAGTTACTGGTTACGTGATTTTTTATACTTATTCCAACTTACTTATTCAATTACCTTCTTTTACCTACAATTTATTATATGTTACTGATGCTTCTATGTATCTTACTTGTTTTATTCTTTGTTTTGAATTACTATCGAATCACACATTCTTTACTTATGTAGCCTATTTAATTACTTGTAATACGTCAAGTGTTACCGAAAATCACACATAAATTACTTAATTATAGTTATATGGTGAACATCCAAATGTCAACTGTCTTCTAGTTCATTTAGATGATGTTGTTTTGCTCTCGCTCCTCGGCATAACAACAGCTTCTTCAAGACACCAAATTGTGCATTGTTCTGCAAGAAACAATAAGTTAATTTATATCCGTGAATAGTAAGAATTGTATAAAGAAAAGTAATTCAGCAATATACTCACTTCAGTAAGAATCATTGAATGACAAGTAACTTGTAATGAATTGTTAGTAATATTTATTATATGACAAGTAACTTGTAATGATTGTTAGTAACTCAGCAATATACTCGCTTCAGTAAGAATCATTCAATGACAAGTAACTTGTAATGAAATGTTAGTAACATTTGATTATTGACAAGTAACTTGTAATGAATTGTTAGTAACTCAACATTATAGTCAGTATATCTTCAAAGTAACACATTAAAAGTAACAATTTTGATAGTAGTAGTAACATAAAATATCTTATAAGTAAAATAAGTAGATATATCAGTAACTCAGTATATATTCAAAGTAAAACATTAAAAGTAACAATTGTGTTATCATTAGTAACATAAAATATCTTATAAGTAAATTACTTAAATACATCAGTAACTCGGTATATTTTCAAAGTAACACATTAAAAGTAATAAGTGTGTTAGCATTAGTAACATAAATATATCTTGTAAGTAAATTACTTAAATACATCAGTAACTTTTTATTGTATGAAATCAAAATACCTTCGAAAAGATTCAATAGACTACAAATCGTGTATCAAATTCAATCAGATTCAAATCAGTCATAAAAATACGATTCAAATCGTGTATCAAATTCAAATCAGATTCAATGGACTACAAATCGTGTATCAAATTCAATCAGATTCAAATCAGATTCAATGGACTACAAATCGTGTATCAACTCATGATCCAGAAACATAAAAAAAAATCAAAATATGGTCTATAATCAGTCAGATTCAAATCAAAATATCCAAAAAAAATTCTTTCTACATATTATAAGATTCAAATCAAAATGCGAAAAATAAAAATCTAATCGAAATACAATACCTTGCATTAGATAAAAAACGATCGCCTCTCTTTACATGATTCATCGCCTCACTTTGCAAATCGCTAAATCGAAAAATGCGAGATCAACCGCCTCTCGTTGATCTATCAACACATGTTTCCATAAACGTATACTAATTTAAGAATTGCTTAATATTTCCAATTAGCTTCTCTTTCCATTTTGGTTATGGTTCCTATTTTTAAGGGATTGAGAGATACAAATCTGACGGTTGGAATTAGAGGCTCACCACGACCCAAATCGGCACAGTGCCCTCTGGATAAATTTCATATATATATATATATATATATATATATATATGTTGACCATTGGAACCTCTCTAGCATAAAAATATGCGTCCCATCTGTATGCACTCATTATGCCCTAAATATGTTAAGGAGCTCCAACCCTTTCATTGTCACATACTTTCAGGGAATCATTATCTATGATCATCACATTCTAGTGAATGAATCGGAGAAGGTCCTTTTTCCTGCAAAGTCTCTTCCCAGGAGCATGGAGCATACAATCATCCATCTTTTACTCCAGAGAGATCGTAGCAAATGTGCAGATGTTTTCAAAGTGAATCGAAGCAAAGACAATGGAGCCGAAGCAGATCTCATTCAATAATGATAAAATATAGGGCATGATTAAATAACTTCCATAACCGAATTGAGAGGAACTAACATGGAATGTCGAAGCGAGAAGACGATTAGTGTAAGATGAACATAGCATCACCTTTGCATGAGATAAAATCTAGGGCATGCTTTCTCTGGACGATGGAAGAATCAAACTTAATTGTCAGAGGAGGATAGGTTGGAGGTCGCTGATCATGATTACGTCGACGATGAAGCGTGCATTGAGATGAGGTATATGGGAGGGGTACAGACATTGAAACCGTGACCATAGGTGAAGCATTGAGATGGGGAAAAGGTTGAAGGTCGGCAGAGTGTAGAGACAGATGAGAGAGGAAGATATGATCACCATCAAGGGAAGGGCCTTCAAGGAGAATATCGTAAAGTGGGGGTGTGAGGGAGAGGGCCAGGGTACCGCCGTGACCCCTAAGATCTCGAACTGACTATAGGACTAGGGGGAGGCCTCTTTCCCAATTTCTAGAGTTTGGAATGGGGGAGTGAAAATCGTGTGATGCTCAGAATGGATGAATCAACAGAACTGCACCCGCTTATCTGAGACAAAACATGAGATTGGAGTTACTCCAAAAATTCTGACCACTAAGGAAATCTTCAACATGTAGGCGTTAGCATGTATAATCAAGGCTCGGAGAAGAGTTTGGTATTGGAATAGAGGCGAATGACAGGTCGTCGCAGCAGAGAGAATGAAGCCCTAAGTGGGTTCTTCTCCTTTGAAAGGCGAAGAATGGATCAAGTTGGAGATGCTCTAGAGGAGAAGGAGGAAGAACTGAGATCAATCTGGAGAATGGAGAAGGAAATAGAGGGTGAATGGAGCCCTAGGAGTGAAGCATTGGAGCTTTGGGTTTTCGCTCTACACTTCGACAACGAGTAGAGCTTGAGTAGCACCTAGAATGAGGGTTGCGACATGGTCGAGGCAGTCGCGGATCTTATCGGAGAAGACCTAGGTCTTTGCATGACCTGTCTCTCTTTCTCACTATCAACGGAAGGGGGAAGAAGCACGTAAGATTCTCACACAAGGGAGGATAGATTGGAATGGAGGTTGAAAAGGATTTTTGTTCGGGAAATAGGTGGTTGACGAAGGGAGTTTCAACCGGTTATGAAGGGCTTACATGAGGAGGAGATCGAAGGAGAAGGGTCTAGTGTGAAAGAGGGATTAAGAGTCAGGTTGCATGACTCCACTAGAAGGAGCCATGTGGTCCAGTTAAAAAATAGATAAATGAACAATCCGTATGTAATAAAAATAAAATAATAAATATGGCTGAAATAAAAATGTTCTGCATGAGAGTTGTGTACTTCTTTTAGAGCTATAACTTTTATGTAGAACCCAAAATTAAAATATTACAATTTATATTTATTATTTTTGTAAGTATTTTTTTAAGTATAAAAATCTTCTTTTATTTTTGTTTTTTGTATTTTTGAATAATAAATAATATACAAGATATTTTTTACAATATTAGACTAATTTTATCATTTTTTGAATAATGAAAAACACTTAAAATAAAGGAACATTAGACACATACATACAACATTTAGACACTTTATTCATTTACAATAATTAGCTATAATTAAATGCAATGTATAAAATATTAATTTCATCAATTAATTGTTAGATTATATGAATAGTTTAAAATAGAGGGCTAAATAATGAGAATAAAGATGATGAATCTAAGATTCATCAAGCACAACCAAATAAGGTTGGCTTAGTGAAAGAATTAGTTGTATATGTAACATCAAAGACGAGAACATCACCAAAGTCAAGTAGGCTATCTTAAACCTTCCATCTGCCCAAAAGATGTTGGTACTTGCTATTCCATTCTCATCAATTTAATTGTGAATGTAAAAGCAATCATCTCCTGCCCTTTTAGAAAAAGAAGTTTATTGTAGCCAAGCATTCCCCATTAATGTTGTTCTTATGCCACATCCTTAGGTGATCAACACAAGCTTGTGTACAAGCCAAATCTTCACTGGAGACATTAAGAACTGTCTTAATCTTTGAAGGGTCAACACATTCATTGACTGTATCAGTTAATTTTTTTGAAGTATCCGATATTTAATGATGTGACCTCAACACTTTATCTTTGACGGAGATGTCAAAGGGTGTGTGTGTGTGATACTAAATTTTTTTTACCACCCACAATCCTTTATCATTTACAGAAACATATAATCTAACCTTTTAGTTTTCTCTTTTTCTCAACGTTGTTGAATATCCATCGTCTGTGTTGATCATTCATGTCATTTTAACAACACCACATTTAATTAAACACGTACATCAAGTTGGTCACCGAATGGTTTGCTAATTACTTGTTATCTTTTCACTGCATAGATTCAAAGAGAAAAGATGTATTTAGATGAAATGAAATAAAATTTACTTGACCGTACAAAACAAGAGATAATAACCAAAAACAAATGATTTTACCTCAAAGTATAATGACAAATGCCAACAAAAATAGAATTTTGTCGCACTACATATTCAAACTCTACCAGGAATCCAACATTTGTTCTCATAATCAATTTCGTCACTTTCTAACTTCCTCATGAAATCTGCTCAAACATTTGACTTCCTTAACTCCTTTTATCCATTGAGCACTCTCTTCCACTTCCATTAAAAACAAAATGCTAATAAAAATGTTGAAGGTCCTTGGAGCAGAAATCTAAACTTTATAAAAAATATAAGAAAGTATATTCTATGCATTGCCATTAATTTTTACTCATTACATACTCATCCAAATATTTTCTCCAACGTTAAAGATATATGCAAAAAATTTAGCAAGACAGACATCTGTATGCATTTAAAATTCAGACATGACCTAACTAATAGAGGATAGGGGAGTATGCAACCAGGTGCATGCAATTTTACATGTGTCTGGGTCTATAACTTCCACTTTTTTACTTTTTTGAAAAATACTACCATGTATATTCATATATATCCCTCCAATATTTCATTCAAATTTCATCAGAAACGGAGACTCCTATGCCGTCCATCTAGAACAAGTAATTTTAACGGTCATAGAATTGTTGTAATCGTCCTGTTCTAGATGGAGGACATAGGGGTTTCTGTTTCTGATGAAATTCGAATGACATATTGGAGGGATATATAGATAAATATACATGATGATAATTTTCAAAAAAGTAAAAAAAATAGAAGTTATAAGCCCCGATGCATGTAAAATTACATGCACTTGGGTGCATATTTCCTATCCTCTAACTAATATGTGGATCGATATATCTTTAACATCTAACTATTGCTCGCAACAAATTTAAAGAGGCTTAAGGTGCAACAAATATATGAATCTAGCGAATGTTTAAAGGAGATTCTTGAGGAGTACCTTTCGAGGAGGCGTCAATATGGTGTATGAAGATAAATTAATCAAGCCGATGAGCCTCGATTCAGAAGATACCAATGGAGTGAACTTCTGTCTCCTTCTGACAAAGATATCGTCAGCCTGACTGATGGAGAGGATTAATCTTGAGGAAAGAGATAAAATTGAATGGTCATCTCCACCAATAAACAATTTAGGGTTTGTTTGCTAACTGAGTTGGGCTAGGTTGAAGTATCCGCATGTGAATAGTAGTTGTTGGGAGGGTTGAAGAGGGTTGAAATTATAAATGTGTTGTAATGTGACATTGATTGTGTTATTTAACTTTTTATAACAAAGAAATTGCATGATTCGTACAACTAATTCCAACTCAAGAATGCAGGGATACATCAGGAGATATGCCATGTTACTATGAGGTATGTGATGCCTTATGTTCACGGAGTACCATGAAGGTAATAGGATACAAATAATGGAAAATCCCCCTTGTGATGTTACCATGAAAAAAATTAGTTCATGATCTATAACACCCAAAATTTGTTATCTTCTTGTAGTATCCCATTAAACAATAAAAAAGAAGACATAAGAAAGATAAATATAAATTGAATCTCTTAGTACATGAAAGAGTGTCCTCAAGTCTACCGAAATACAAATTTAAATTAAAAGAAAACGTTCATAGGATAAATATTCCCCTCCAACGGTCTATGCATATCAGAAAGTTATGCGAATATCCGATCCGTTATCGTATTCATATTTGTTATAAAATGGATGCGAATATAGATATCACTTTAACATTCGTTAACATTCGCTAATATTCGTATTTATAGATTCATTTTCGTACATAAGTATAGTAATAGATTTATTACAACTATGTGCAAAAATATTTTATAATTGCATTAACCATTATTGATATATTATGAAATTATTATATTTATATTTAAGTTAATCTATTAAATATTTATGTTATTATTCGTATTTGTTTTACATTTGTATTCGTTTTTAAGGATATGATAACACATTTTTCACATCTATCAATATTAGTATCCGTATTCGTATTCGTATTTTAAAATATATAAGGATATGATTATATCTTTATTCGTATCTGTATCTGACCGTTTACATCTCTAATAAAAACAATGAAGATGAGAATTTAGCGGCATTACCGAGCTAATGCATTCGATTTTCTCCAGCTACAGACATCTTCAACTAATTAACATAATCTATCTTTCTAAGATCATGCTGGATTCTACTGCAGTCTGTTAATACTCACTAAATATGGTCACTCAAACATAAGAAAACCGATTTCGTCCACTCAAAATTGGGAATATGCAAAATAGTTGAAGAAGACATGAAGTACCTCTGTAAATAGATCACATGGCAATGACTATTCGTGATGGAGCAAAATGTTAAAATGCGGGCATGAACCATGTTGACCATAGGTGATCAGAAATGATGGTATAAGTACGGTGGCATTCCACGAGATGCTGAGCTTCCAAATCAAACATGACCAAACCTTTGACAAGGCAATGGCCCATTTCAGGATAGACCACAACGCGGCAATCATTGCTGAAGTAGATGGTGTTGGGTTTCAACTCCGGGAACTCCAGTGTGGACAACACGATCGAGCAGTGCTCATCCAAGAAGATGGCACAGTCACCGATGCTTGTTATGATATCTGCTTCTTCCTGCAAGTCAGTTGGCATCTTGTAAAGCTTGACAAAGGCGGTGCGCGGATAACTTACAGAAGCACGGCACACCACGATGAGGTCGCCATTGGGCAAAACCACAGGGTAGTAAATGGCGAGGCAACAAAGTCTGAGGCAGTCGCTTGTACATTTATATCTTCTGTGAACAGGAATTGAACCTCCAAAGTCGGACAGAGACCAAGGATAACAGTAGAATTTGAAGGTCCATACTTTGAAATCTGTGGGGTCGTGGAGATCACAGGTGAACAACTGCAAGCAGTCATCCACCCGAAGGTGACTCCCACAGAAGAATCCATAGATCTTCTTTCCGCATATGTGGAGCTGTTTAACATAAACTAGGGTCCGCGACACCCTGCCCCAAGTGCTGAGATTTCTGGCGTCGGCAAATGCCGAGAATATTTCCCGTCAGCCTGGACGAAAAATAATGGCGGTATAACCAGTGCCAGTAGTTCCTTCTTCCGCACAAGAAGGGGAGGAAGAGGAGACGACGGAAACTCGAAAGACTCCGTGCAATCGACAGGGGAGGGGCGGGAAGCAGATGGTTGCTCGAGTGATGGGCTTGATCACCGAGAGGCTCTTCGAGATCTCGTCTGCATAGACGAGGAATCCGTCGTCGGATTTCCCAACGAGACGCTTCTGGTGGAGCTCGAGGAGGTGAATGATGTAGATCTCACCGGTGCTGGTGTCCACGAAGCGCGAGCAGTGGTCATTGCTATCCTGGAAGCGCATCAGCCATGGGCGGATCGTCCTCGGTAGAGGTTGCAGCGCCCTCCTCGTTTCCACTGCGGACCTCCATGAAACGCAGACCGCGCCGGAGCGTATAAGATCCACTGCCGTCAATCTCGCGAAGATGACGAGCAGAACGTCCATGGGAATGATCGACCCCATCCCCTCCTCGTCAAGCTTCCGCCGCTTGCGATCGGCCAGATCGGCATGCTCTTCCGCCGACCTCCTACAACGGTAGGAAAAGGGGCGGAGTTAGGAGAAGAGGCCACGGGAAGTAAGGGTGCGTTCGGGTTAAACCACCCCAAGGGTGTAACTCCCCTACCCCATATTTTCTCCTTCCACGTGGGTCCCACTTTTTATCTTTTTTAAAAAATTAAATAAATCAATTCTCCATCATCAATTCCATTAAAAAATAATATACTATACCATCATATCATATAAAAATTATAAACTACTCCACTTCTACTCACTTTTTTAAACTCCAATACAATCACATCACAATAACTTCTCACTTTTTCAAACTCCAATACAATCACATCACCCCAAACCCACTTCTAACCCACCCCAGTTTAACCCTCTATCCAAATACCAAAATCCAAAAATGGGTTACCTGCAACCAGTTTAACCCACCTAAACTCACTATCCAAACACCCCCTAAGGGTTCAAAAGTCTTTTATACTTACTTTTTTAAAAGGGATTTTTACCTGGGAGGCTCTATAAACTTTGCCAATTACTTCCATATCCTTTGAAACAACCTAATTCCCCACTCGACCCCGTAAACTTGCCAAATTTTACCCCATGAACCCTCCGGGTAATCTGTTTGAAGCCTGTGGAGGTTCTTGGGGTAATTTACAGGTCGATGGGGGTAACTATGGTGTGAAAAATGTCGTAGAGGTAATTGGCAAAGTTTATAGGATCTGTCGGGTAAAAGTCCCTTTTTAAAACGAGTAAATGATACACAAATTATTTGATAGACTTTAAATAATGATAAAACTAGGATGCAACTTCGCTATAAATGCTTTGTTTTTCATTACATTATCAAGTTAAAACATCATTGGAAAAGATTATGGAAAATGATTCTACAAATAGATAACATAGGATTTATATTTTTTTATCTTGAAACGTGACTTAAATGCAGGCCTGGACAATGGGACGAGGACCCATCCTCTCAATCCGTCCATGAGTCTTGGGTCAAGAGAATTCAAAAATGGATCGGCTTGGCACGACCTGCTCTTTGGTCTGCCTATCAACTGGGCGGGTCGTGGACATGTGCCATAAAATCTGGTCCGGCACGGCCCGCACATATAAAAATATAGGTTTAAAAATTATATGTAGATATATTTACTAAAATATACTTCAAGTTTTTTATTTTACATTATCAATATTACATCTTATTTTATAGTTTACATGTAAAGTAACACATATGGTTACTTAGATTTAGAAAGATTAGATGATGCTAAAAAAACTTAATTATCTTCATAAATTTGATTTAAAAAAATACTATACACTCGGCCCATGGCCCGGTCTGACCCGACCCAAACCTGGGTTGGATTTGGGTCTTGAAGTGGCACGTGGATCAGACCGGGCCGGGTTGGGCCTTGGATAGGGGGTTTAGAACCCCGGCTCGTTTGATCAGACCCATGACTCGACCCACACTTTGGCCAAGTCTACTTGAATGGACATCTGTAGAATATTTAAAAATATAAAAAATCATTTATATTTAAAAAAAATCTTACAATAGGAATATTTGTAATGCGAGTAAGTGATCGATGTTAGCAAGTCCATAAGTGTGCATAATTCCGAATTACATTCAATTCAAGTAAGTGATCCATGTAAGGAAGTCCATAAGAGTACATAATTTCGAATGATATTCAATACCTTCCCATTGATATTTAATGTGTTCATTACAACGGAGGAATTTGACACATTAATGTGTTCATTAGTGTGTCAAACGTGAATCTACCATTCTAGATCACCTCACATGCAGGTTATTCGTGACCTGAGAAGAGCACACATCCTACGCACTTTCTGTAATGAAACATGCCGTGCTAACCAACGGAAGTATGCAACACTTGATCGCACGATCGAACCGTTACCGAGTAATGCATGGTAATTAATTAGCAGAGAAAAATATCATTTTAAACTAAAGTTCGGTCGACTCAATAGTTCTCTTATTACATCTCCATCATGGATAGCATTGCAAAAAGAAACCAACGATTAAAGTAGCATAAAAAATGTCCCAATGGGCATTGTGGCATCCTTCCATAATCAAGCCATCAGTGGTCCATACCGATTCAACTTCACAAAGACAGGTAGTTCACCTTGAATTGAAAAATAAATCAATACTCATGTCCCCTAAAAAACAACACATGTTATGAGCCTAACGCGCAGTATGTGTCGAGTTGGAGTCAAGCTGGCTAACGCAAAAAGAACAAGCCTCCCTATGTTATTTTAAAATATTTAATCATAACCTCTTACATGCATTTACATATCAAACATGGCTATAAAATTTGCACCTTATCTACTTGCTTATGATATCTAACTTGTTCTCGTATAATCATTATGCGATTCGTACATTAAACATGCATACGAAGGGTGTTCCTTTTAAATCCATCTATTGAAGCCATATTTTCATATATACTTTTAAAATTTACCATTGTTTGCATGTACACCTTCACATTTTTCATATTTTCACATATACCCTTAGAATTTTTCAAAATTACACATATGCCCCTTACAATCATAACACTTGCACAATGGCATAACATTGCTATAGTTGCACACATATGGCTTGGCATTTTCATAACTACGCATATACACGTAATTTGTTTAGTGACTAAAGTTGTCTTACTTATTAAATCCTTCAACAGCTTTGGTGTCTTTGTCGGTTTCGGTGGCTTTACCGTCGGCACAAGCGGTCCATGAAGATGGCATACATGACAATGTAACTACAACTATAGAGGACTTGTCTTTTGCCTCAATCAGTGCATTGAACTGTACGTCCTCGGAAGACTTTAGCCCACTTTAGGCTTATGATAATTGGACTTCAAAGATGGCTCCCACCGTTAGGTGTAGCACTTAGCTCTGCTTATTCTAATCGTGTCATTTTCCATGCTAGAGAAATTTCAATTATATAAATGCAATCTCCTTTTCATACAATAGTGATTCATGTGAACATTTCAGTTACACTATCTTCATGTCAACTTTTATGACTTGATAGCTTCAGTAATTACCATATGTTATAATACGCATAGTTGTTCCTTATTAACTGTAAACAATTTAACGATTATTTATTACATACACAATAATTCAGTGCTTTGAGATATCAACTCATTAATGGTGAACAATCGAATATTATTTCCCTAATATCATCCTAATTGTGTGGATTTATTATTGTAATTAACCGGTTGTGAGCCATCGAAAGAAAAACAAATGTAGATAATACGATGACAATGCCACATTATAGCGATTATCCGTACTTGTGAATTAATGAAATCTAAAATTGTATATGTAGAAAGTCTCTATTGTTGGTAAATATTTTGAATTGAGTTGGATTCTGAAAAAAAAAAAGAAATGCTATCAACCTTTATCAATCGAACATATTGAAAAGGGAAATTTGTCGTACAAATTATATGCTTATAAGGAAACTAATATAAAGATATTAGCATCATTGTCATTAATTTAATAGTCCCACTAATCATCATGATGAAGGCATGCCTACAAAGGTTTCGGCATATTGATGAACCGTGAAAATCATCTCTTTAATAATCTATGGTTGTAGTATAGGAGATGAAAAGCGATCGATCAAAAAACACTCTTCGAATATGTGGAAGTTATTTACTTGGTAAGTGTACCAACGTCGAACACAGGAACACGAGCCTCTTCGTCAATTTATTTAAAATTATTGATTAAATAATGAGAGATTATTTTCTAAACATAGGTCTTCGTATGCAAACTTAAATGCACAATACATAATGATATGCAAATATATATCATGAAAATAAAATGAAGCAGAAATAAAGTGATATGCAAAAACAGAATAATATAATGCATGTATTTTTTCTTTTTATGCGATTAAAAAGATATGCATTATGTTTGATATGCATGCGTATGTGTATGTACAAATATACCCCATGAATAAGCAAATCATTGAGCAATACAATAAGGGTTTATTTCAGTGATGGAGCATAAAAATTGAGATCAAGCATCCATTAATGGTAAATATTTATAGAGCAAAGGACAATATATATCATCAAAAATTAGTGCATATAATTTAGTGTCAAATCATGAAATTGAACATGCCACAGATAGAGGACGAAACAAGCTTCTAAACGAAACTGAAATCAATTGAATTTGAGATCATATGCTCAAGATATGAAGAAAATAGTGCAAGGGGCATAATTGTAATAAAATAAGTAAAAACAAAAGATAAATAATCATAAAAATGCCTCTAGAGGGGCATTTTCGCAATAAGCAAAAATCATAGGGGTCCATTATAAATTTTCCTGAAGCGTGGGCCTTTTGTAATTTTTAGAAGTCAGCGGGGCATCGATGTAATTTACCCCATGCACGCACGTGAAGCACGCGCTTGGAGGACCTAGATGTAATTCCTGAAAGTTTTGGGGTCTTCAATGCAATTAACCTAGCCCCTCACGGGCGGGGCACATGAGGGGCAAGGCTCGGGAGGCGTGCGAAGGCTCGACCCACATGGATGGATCTAAAGCTTCAGGTGCTAGCTCAGGCCGTTCGAGCCTCCTTGCCTCAGCGTAGCGTCATGGCTGCTTCTAAGCCATGAGATGAACACCGGAGGGTGCCATCCAACGACACCTGTACGTCATGCTCGTCCTCCTCCTCCATGCGGAGACGACACGTTTAGAACTCTGACGAGGATGCCCAACCTCCACCATGTTCCCTTACGCATCCTGAAGGACCATACATGATCATGGAGGCTTGATGAAGAAGATCTAAGGGAGAAGAGGGCACGAAGCCTTCTGGAAGTCTCCGACGGTGAAAGCTCATCGGAGGCGAAGCTCGAGAACCGAGCTCCACCCAATGTCCGACTATTGATGAATTCAACATGCAGAATATGTTAGTTTAATAGCCGAAGCGTGCTTGATGCAAAGTGGAGCGAATGGAGGGTTGTGGGTGGTCAGAGGTGGAGCCCTTGATGGGTTCTTCTCGGGCATGCCTAAGGAGAAAAATGCAGAGCAGAGAGGGGTTCTGGAGAAGGGACACGATGAGCGGAGGGTGGCGCAAGGATGGGCTACGTGCGGTGGAGCTTAGCAGATGATTAGATGGAGGTGGGAGATGCTCTACGCGGCAGAGAAAAAAAGTGAAAAATCAAGTGAAAAGAGGAAATGGTGTACCTAATCAGAGAGTGTAATTGGGTGAAGAAGGAGCTTGTGTTGAGGTTCTAAGTGAACCTCGGGTTGTCGCACGATAAGGGCAGCCGGGCCTTTTGTGCTCGTCGGCGTGCAGGGCAGTCATAGCACGGTGGAATCACCTTGGGTCAACACCTGGAGAAAAGCTCCACGATTGCCCTCAATTTCACTTCCCCCTGTCACGGAGGGAGGCGGGACTTGGAGAGACCTCCGTAGAATGGTGGACAGGAAGAAATGGAGGCACGTGTATGATGAACTCGAAATTTACCTCTTTAATAATTAGGAATAGTCGTAGTATAAGAGGCAAATTCAGTTCGTCAAAAATCAGAATCTTTGAATGTTGTGAAGTATTTTTCTAAATAAGTGTATCAAGGTCGAACACAGGGAACGATGATTTTTATTTGTGTAGTTTTATATTACTTAGAATAAATAATTGTTCGATTAATTTCTATGTCAATAGAATTAAAAAAGAAAATACGATGATGCAATGATAAAAATAACAGAGAGATATTAAGCGCTGGATATGTGACTAAAATCTTGAATTCAAATAAATTAATCAATCTCTTCAAAAAGAGTCATAGATCGAATAAATCCAAATGCAGGTAAGAGTCCAAATATACCTATGATCAATCCTGCAAAAAATAATCCTCAATGATCCCAAAATTCTCTTCAATTTAATTCTCAAGTAAATCGAATTCAATCACATAAAATATTGAGGCATAAATTCATTTCTCGTCAAATGATCCCCTTGCCAAAGTTAAATTCTTGAAGAAAGATAATCAATTATCAACAGAGAGTTAATCAAATTTAATAATCCACACTTGAATCAGATCAAATCCTCCTCGAATAAATCTTCAATAATAATGGTTAGGAAATTAATCCTTAATCTTCTTCATGGGCGTCCCTCTAGAAATTATTTCCTTAAATGATAAGAATACAAAAGAATAAAATCACATTCAACCACTTTCTGCAAAACAAATCATGAATTTTCTCCAGGAAAAGGTGGTACAAATATGTCAAAATTTAACCTACATTGACCAGATTGAATCTCAAATATTAATCATCAATAAATGTTATCTAATCAATTCACGAAGTATAGCATATGATAGGGTATTTAATAAGCTTCAAAATGACATTTTGTGCACTGAAAACAGCGTTCGTATGAAAAAGATATGATGAATTGAAATTGTAGGGACTAAAATACAATAAAAGATAGAGTTTTTATCTCAAGAAAGTCCCTAGAGGGATTTATTTGTAAAATCAAGAAGTCGGAGGGCCTCCTCTGTAAATACACAGGTGGGGGTATATCTGCAATTATCTAAAGACACGAAGAGCTGTATGCAAATTGTCCAAGGAGGTACGTGTGTTACACATGCTTGGACTGGCAGGGTTCCTTCTATAATATCCTTAAATTACTGGTCTTTTGTGCAATTTGTCCGTACATCACGTGTGCAGCACGTGACTTGGGCGATGGGACATTTTCTGTAAGGTCTGGAATTTCCCAGAGGCACTGTTGAAGTGGATTTTGCGAGGGTCTAGAGGTCTCATTGTTGAATGGGATTTTGCGGAGGTTGTGTCAATTCACAAGGCGAATCAAAAATCGTTGAGTTGACCTCGCAAGAAATCCTAATTCAAACAACAATTAACCCATAATAATGATCAAACAATGAAAAGTGATGCAGAATTAAAATTTATTATAACTCTACAACAAAGACGTGTATAGGTTACGTATGTGTAGAGTGTCGAACACAGGGAACAAGCAGGTAGATCAGAGCAAAGAATGCTAAAAAAATGATTGTGATGTGTATGTCTATATGTGCTATTTTTTGTGGGTTTCTAATTTTATATTTTTATATTTTTGATTTTTTTATTTTCTGATTTTGTATTTTTCTTTTTATATTTTATAAGTTTATATTTTCTTTTTCATTTGAAAAAGATATAAAACTATATAGAATATATATAAACAATATAGGTAAGAGAGAGGTAGTATATATATAAGTAGGTAAAAATAAGCAAAATACAGGAAATAAAACATTTTTGTGATTTTTATAGTTTTCTAATGTTTTTTTGATTTTTCTATATATTTGTTTTTTGGTATTTTTAAAGTCACAAATACTCAAAATAAGGAATAAAATAATTAGTTGAAATTAAAATGGAGATGAAAAATAATAAACAGTATCAAAATTCCCAAATTAATTTTAAAACAAAGATAATAATAACAAGAAAATTCAGAAATAGAATTTATATTTTAGTGATTTTTAATAATTTTATATATTTTTATAAAGGTTTTAGAAGTTTGTTAATTTTTATGAGTTTTCTTTTATATTTTTTTAGTGATTTTTGGTCTGAAGTTGTAAAACACTTAAATAAATAGGAAATTTTTTTTTTGGAATTTTCAAAAAGGTTTTATAATTTTTAGGTATTTTTTAATGCAAACAGGGACAAAAAAGCATGTTTTTGATTTTTTATAAATAATAAAATGCTCAAAAATGTAAAATAAAAATATAGCGTGACTGTTTAATGCAGCAGGAGCTTACTATTTTGGGGGATTTTTTCGATTTTTATAGATTTATGAAATAAATAACAATAACAAAGAGAAACTACACTACTAGCAACGGCATATATGTAAATAGCAGAAACTTCAGGGGCCAAAGTGTAAATTTCACAAAAGCATATAACAGGTTCAAAAAGTACACGACCAATTATAAATACATAAAGCCCCGAGGTTATCCCTGCAAAAACTCCAAAATCACGTGCATAAGCGTGTGCACCTGATAGGGACCAAAATGTAATTTCTAAAAATGTTGTGGTCTAACTTGCAAAATGTCCAGGAAAATTATAACTGTAATAAACTTTTTCTGCACTTAACCTAAATAGTCAAAAGCCGAAGGGCCTGACCATAAAAATGCCATCTCGCATGAAGTGTCACGTGAGGTGACGTGGCCAGGACCAAAATGTAATTTCCAGAAAGTTCAGGGGTCGAATGCAAATGTTACAAAAATATAAAACAACAAATGAAAGTTTGAGTTCTAATAAATAAATTACATTATGAGCTGGGGTAATAGTGCAAAATACCCAACTCCAAGCGTGGATCGGACAGCTTACGGCGCTCTAATAATCCACGTGGCACGCCTAGATGTGACGATGGTGTTTCGATTCGGACGGCCACAATTAGATTAGCTTCGACGATCGAACGGTATAGGCTGCACGAGATTCGACGGTGGCTGCTTCTCTAGAAGATCAGGGGAGATCCAACGATGGCGGGTGTATCTGGATGAACGCTCGAAGAACTCAAGCTTGGCGAGTTTGAATCCGCCGAAGCTCGAGTCTCTGTGCACGTAGAACTCCTCCGACGGTCTCTTTATGCTCCTACAGCGATGGTGAAGCTCCCAGGTGGCTCCAAATGGCTCCAGAGACCCTTGGAAGAAGTTTCTTTGGCAAAATCGACCCGTAGAAGGGTCCTTCCAGACCTGCAATCACACAAAATGGCGGGGCGCGGGGCAGGTTCTGGGTCTTATTGGTAAACGGGGATGACGGGTGGAGTGTGGCGAAGGTTCGTCGGAGCCCAGTTCTAGTGAACTTTGAATGGAGATGGATTAGGCGATTCACGCGATTAAATGCTAAGATAAAACTAGAAATCAAATGCAGGAGTTAAAATGCAATGAAAAGCAGTCAAAACGACCTCAAACGGAGCTATGTCGTGAGATAAAACCTCACGGTGGCGTAAACCGCCGGAGATGGGTGGAGCCGGCCACTCGATGTAGCCGGAGCACTCCTCAAGCTGCTGGAGGGGACCTGTCACATCCTCGGTCCTGAACAAGGCGAGAGAGGGCTCTAGGTCGGTCAAAATGGCGTTCAAAAATCAGGGGGAAGTCAGAGGGGTGGTTTCGTACAAGGGATGATGGGTTCCAAAGGTCGAGGCGTATCTCTCTATGCAACGTTGCAAAGATCTAAAAAATGCGTGGGCATGTAAGATCAATAAACGAGGAAGAAAAGCTAAGAAGGAGTCGACATGAAAGGGTGAAAGGTGCGGTATACAAAAAATCACAAAATCGAGGAAAAACTGTAGCTCTAACAATGCTGCAGGGCGGGTCAGAGAGTTGACATGCGATCAACTCTCCGCGCCCCCTGGTTGGTCCATGTGGACCAACCAGGAAAACCCTGTAAAAAAAGATTTATAAAATAAATTAAAAATAATAAACGATTTTATTAATTTTAGGTTACTAAATAAAAAATATTTATTATTTTCTGAAGTATTTTATGATGATTTGTATTTATTTTTTCGAGGTCTGGAATCACAAGTTACCTTGTAAGGGCTATATATAGGTATATTCATCTATATATTTTAATGTTTTATTTTTATTTTGTATATTTAATTTTACTATTTTAGTTTATTATTTTATATATTTATAACTTAATTTTATACACTTAAATATATTTTTATTTTATTTTCTGAAGTATTATATATAATTAAATAAATAGCTATATTATCTATATAGGTATAAGTATAGGCAATTCATCTATATATTTATACAAGTATTTTATTTTTATGTTTTCTTGAACATTTTATTCATGTTTTAATATACACATATATTATAAATAATATTTACAAAATTATAAAAATATAAAATTATAAAATAATGAATAATAAATAAAATGAATATTATAATCGGTATAAATATACAATATGGGTCCAAAACTTAACTTTCAAACCGTAACTCTAAAAAAATATGAAACCACCTTCATTAAATAGCTTATTAAAATTTATATATAATTAAAGGATGATTTTGATATATTTTAAGTTTTATTTGTGAGATATGGGTCTGGGAAGTTGGGATTTTGGAATCTTATTTAGAGTATATTTTGTACACTTTATATTATTTTTGTATGAAATCAATTTTATATTTTTTTCTATATTTAATTATCTACATTTTTATGTTAAATGTTTTTTATTTGAAGTATAAAAAGTGGAACTAAAAATAGGTCCCAAAAATGAATAAAAGATGAATTAAATAAAAAGGGATTTTTATTGTATTTCGGCCCTTATCTCCCCCCGCTTTATTCCTGGTCGACCTAGTCATCAAGATGCCTAGGTCTCAGGGTTTCGGGTCATAAAATATTTTCAATATTTTATTCTTTTCCTTTTCTTTTCTTTATTCTATAATTTTGGCTTTAAAAGATGTATTTTATACAATATTTACAACACAATGCATGAATGATAAAATGCCTAAATTAAGCATATTCACACGCATTTACTGGGGTTTTTAAGGCCAAAATGATATAATAAAGATGATGAAATGGAGATTCATCACTCATAAGGCGAGAAATCCAGTCGATGCGTTGACTGCTCACGAAACCCAACTTCATACAGTAATTAACTCACAAATAATAATCAAGGAATGAAAAGCAAATGCGGAGTTAAAATTTATTTTATTTAACTCTACAATAAAGATGTGTATAGTGTTCAATTATGTATAGAGTGTCAAATACATGGAGCAAACAAGATAGATCGTGGCAAAAAATGCACGAAATGTGACTGTGAATTATCTGTCTATAAGTTTCTTTTTTTTGTGGGGTTTTCATTTTTAATTTTTAATTTTTAATTTTATTTTTGATTTTATATTTTTGTATTTTGATCTTTAATTTTCTGTTTTTATATTTTATTTCTATATTTTTATATTTTTATATTTTCTTTTTCATTTATGAGATATATAAAGCTATATATAGGATATATATAGTATAGATAGATATTAAAGTTAATAAAAATAATCAAAAATAAGAAAATAAAATATTTTTGGATTTTAGATATTTTTTACTATTTTTCTGATTTTTAAGAATTTCAGCTAATTTTTACATATTTTGAAAGTTAAAAATACCCTAAAACATGGATAAAATTAATACCCAAAATTAAAATGGAGATAAAAAATATCAACTAGAATAAAAAATTCTCCAAAATAATTTTATATATTAATAATAATATAGAGAAAAATATAAAAAAGAAAACATAATTTTTATTTTTTGAGAATTTATATATTTTTATAAAAGTTTTAAGGATTTTTCAATTTTTATGAGTTTTCTTTTGTAATTTTTAGGGATTTTTAGTTGAAGATTAAGAATACAAAAATAAAGAAAATATATTTTTTGGGGAATTTTTCAAAATATTTTTATATTTTTTATTGCAAACAGAGATAAAAAGGGATGTTTTTATTTTAAATAAATAATAAAAGGCTTTAAATTGCAAAATTAAAAATATGGTGTGAAAGTAGATGTAATCAAGAGCAAAACCTATTTTAGGGGGGATTTTTGGAATTTAATTACTATTTAAAATAAATACAAATAATAAAAAGAAACTATAGTGTTGGCATGGGTATTAATGTAAATAAAAGAAAGTTCAAGGGCCAACATGCAATTTCACCAAAACTATATAACTTAATAAAATAGTTTATGGTTAAATGTAAATACACTAAGCCGTAGGGGTAAGATCGCAAAACTGTAGACGAATGATTATAAACTATTTAATAAATACAAAAATCGCGTGAGGTGAAAAACGCAAAATACCCAAGGCAAGGGTGCCATCGGACAGCGGTTGACCTCTCACTTGTGCCACGTGTCATGGCCAGAACACCTGATACCCCTTCAATTTGGATGGTTGCGATTAGATCTCGGCTGAAGATATGACAATGAGGGTCCGCAGAGATCCAACAGCTGATGTGCATCTGGAACAAATGGCGTGGATCGATGGCAAAGGAGGGTCAAGGTAGAATAGGGAAGATGCCACGCTGCGATGAGCTTCCTCCGGCCAAACCCCTCCCCTTCGACATGCTATGAAGCTCCAAAATGGCTGAGTAGCTTCCTGAGATGGTCCTCTGCCGCTTGAAAGCTCCAAAATGCACCGGTGATAAAGGCGAGGACCTCCAGGTATCTCCTATGATTCCAAAAACGGCTCCCTCTAGAGGGGCTTTGGCTCCAGAACCTGCAATAAGCTCGTACAAACAACACAGGGGTATTCTGGGACCTTATTCGCATGGATGGACGGCTGGTAGGCAGCTCCGACGTAGGCGGAGGAAGGAGCATCGGGGAACTCGATCTAGATGGAATCGAGAGGGTATGGAGGTGGACGGAGGTGAAGAATGTGAGGGGATGGCGAGATGAAGTTATTTGGCTGCCGGGAATGGATGGAGCAGACCGGTGGGCGGTTTGTAGGAGTGAAGCTCCAGCGAACTTCGAATGGGGGTGGACGAAGCTAACTAATCGATTAATGCATAAAATAAATTCGGTAATTCAATCTAAGGTCCAAGATAAGCTAGGCAATGCAGTAAGAATGGTACCTCAACTGGACAAAATTGGGAAGAAGACCTCGACGGTCGAGGTTGGCTGGAGATGGTGGTGGACGCACCTAGAGGCTCATCAGAGCCCGCCTAAAGATGTTGGAGGGGAGTTGTCACCTCCCCGGTCCGGAGCACGACGAAAGGAGAGCCAAGGCAAGGTCAAAAGGTGTTGAAAAATTGAATGGAGAAAGACAGGGGGTTTTGTATAGGCTGGTCGAGAGGCTACAAAGAATGAAGAAATGGTAGTGATGCAGCGTCCCTCACCCCAGTGAAACATCCCGGCATGAATCCTCGATATACGAGGAGGAAAAGTCGTGAAGAGCTTGTCGCGAAATGGTGCAAGGAACGGGCTCCAAAAAATCGCGAATCTAGGCTAGGAACGAGGTATGACAAGGCGCAGGGGAAGTCAGAGGAGCTGACCGTCGAACAACTCCAGGCTGCACCTGGTTGGTCCACGTGGACCAACCAGGAAAAACCCCTAGAAAAATAATTTTAAAATACGTAAAAAATAATAAATGAATGTATTAATTCTAGGTTATAGAATAAACATTGTTTATTATTTTCTAAATTATTTTATTATGATTTTTATTTATTTTTTAGGGCTTTATAATTACAAGTTACTTTTTAAGGGTTACATATAGGTATATTCATTTATATATTTAAGTCTTTTATTTTTATTTTGCATTTTTTATTTTATTAATTTAGTTTATTATTTTATAGATTTACAACTCATTTCTAGATACTTAAATATATTTTTTTATTTTCTGATATAATATATATACACTTAAATAAAAAATATATATATATATATTATTCATATAGGTATAGATATTGTATATTCATATATGTATTCTTGTATTTTATTTATTTTAATGCTTTCTTTAGTGTTTTATTCATGTTTTAATATGTGCATATATTATAAATAATATTTACAAAATTATAAAAATATAAAATTATAAAAAATAATGAATAATAAATAAATTGAATATTTTAATTGAGTATAATATACAATAGGGGTCCAAAATCTAACTTTCACACCTTAGCTCCAAAAAATATGAAATCACCTTCACTAAATAGTTTATTAAAAGTTATATATAATTAAAGGTGTTTTGATATATTTTGAGTTTTTATTTGAGAGATATGGGTATGGGAAGTTGGGATTTTGGATTAATATATAGATTGTATCTTTTTCACTGTATTATTTTTGTATGAAATCAATTTTGTATTTTTTTATATTTTATTATCTTCAACTTTCATGTTCAAAGTTTTTTTTATTTGAAGTATAAAAAGTGGAACTAAAAAATAGGTCCTAAAATGAATGAAAATGAATAAAATAAATGGGAATTTTATCGTATTTTGGCCCTTATCTCCCCCTACTTTATTCTTTGTCAACCTAGTCATCGAGATGCCTAGGTCTCAGGGTTTAGGATCATAAAATGTCTTCGATATTTTATTCATTTTCTTTTCTATTTTTATTCTATAATTTTGGCATTAAAAATAGTATTTTATACACACTTTATACAACAATGCATGCATGCTAAAATGCATGAATTAAGGGTATTTACACGCATTTACTAGGATTTTTAAGGCCAAAATTATAGAATAAAGATGATGAAGTGGAGATTCATCATCCCCCTATACTTGCCTTTGCTAGTCCCTAGCAAACACTTATGCAATAAGTGAAGAAAAGAAAAACAAAGAAAAGAAAAAGAGAGAAATTGGATTAAGTTTAATTATCAAACTAGTTTTCACAAAATCAAAGTTTGGAGCTTAAGTCAGATCTTTAGAACTTTAATGCGGGCAGAATCTTATTGAGAATTGGATTTAAAATCCAACAGCCTTCGAGAATTCCAAAGCTCTGCTCAAGTCTCCTCAATAGTCAGGTCCGAATATTTCAACTCATACGTAAACCCTTATGAATATGAATTTGACTCGTACAGTGTATGTGATAGTGGCTCTCTCCAACTGAAATGATAAAGATACTGACTTCTCCAGCATGACAACCCAGTGATTCCCCAATCCAGTAACTCCTTCCTCAAGGAGCGGGGTATTCCCTTCTAAGTTCAAGTGACAACTAGCTCAAGAGGAGGGGGTGGAGAAAATAATGAACGATAGCCAGTGGAGCTACCTATCCTAAGATGCAAGATCAGTGTAGTCAAGTCATCTAGCTGCAGGCTCACATAATTTGACTTTGAAGCTCAAGCTTGATTATTGACTATACAAATATATACACTCAGACAGGCATTTTATCTTCAATCAGACATGTCCAATTTTTTGGAGTTTTTGCTTTTTGCTTTTTTTCCTTTTTTTGAAATACTATATGCAACAACATTTACACAAGAAGTTTTTCCTCTTGAGCTAGTAGATTATCCCTCTTTTGAAGCATTATTGCAACCCACACTCTCTTGTCTTCAAAATTCATTATCAGTGGACAGGTGGGGTGCACTTCCCTCCCTAGAGGAGGACTAATGTTTCCACTTGTGTGCGTCGCATACTGACAAATCCAATCCCCTCACCACTCCAACTGAGTTGAGTCAAGTGAAAGATGTATGTGTCCAAGTTATGTCATTATCGACATGAACCAGGCGTGTGCTCCGAAATACGCTACTTAGGCAGTTAAAAATCCATTGAACAAAGTCTCGTGATCCTCAAAGAATTAAGTCAACTAGACTTGAAGTACCTCAATTCTAGCTCCTATAAGGTTCATGTTATTAGGTAGATTTAAGGTCCGACCAAGCTCTGATCTTCGGATTTTACTTAGACTTGTTCAATTATCAAACTTAATCCGAAAAATGTGAATGCTATGCAAATGATATGATCAATGCAGAAAATATTTTTGTGATGCAATTTTCACAATTTTGAACTTTTTAAGGATTTTTGAAAAAGATGATGCATGTGCATTTTTTGTATTTTTCAAAAAGATTTTTCAAATGTTTGGTATTTTTAGTTTTGCAAATATTTTTGGTATTTTTGAAAATAAAAGATTTTGATAAAAATTAGGCACAAATATTTATGTGGTGATGTATCTTATATTTACAAGAATTAGATTTTAAGAATTTACAAGGGGTAAGTGATCGATTTTATAGGTATATATATAGTTAATAAAGAATTTTGGTGTGATGTATATATTTCTCAAACTTATTTGAAAAAAGTTTTTTCAAATATTTTTGAAAACTATAGTCCAAAATAATTTTTGAAAAATAATTTTTACAAACATTTACACACATTTGAAAATCATTTCGTAAAGGTTTTTCAAACAGTATAGATAGATTTTTCAAAACAATTTTGCAACTATTTTCCAAATATTTACAAATAATTTTTCAAATATTTTTATTTTACACAAAGAAAAGAATTTTTGCAAATAAAATATTTTTACAAAGGTTGAAAATATTTAACAAAAGTTTTCCAAATAGTTTTCAACAGTTTTTTCAAAAAGATTTTCAAACTATTTTTCAAACATTTTGCAAAAAAAAAATATTTTTACCTGATTTATTAATCAGTAAGTACAAATCAACATCTTTTTATTAAGTGTTTTGATGAATTTTAAAGGTAATTTTAGCCATATTTATTAATAAAAATACGAAAGTACGAGTTATAGCTAAAGTATATATGAGGTATATACGACCCCCCTAGGGATGAGCATTGGGCTGGACTGGACCGGCATGGACCAACCCGAAGCCCAGCCCAAAAAGCCCAGCCCGGCCCATGCCCAAATGAATGTCGGGCCGGGCTTGGGCCCAATATTTAGGCCCAAATTTTTTTTAGGCCGGGCTCAGGCTTGGCTCGGCCCAGTCCGACCCGGCCCAACGGCCCGACCCGAAGTGGGCCTGAACCCTTTCCCACATCCTACATGCATGAAACTCCCGCCTATTTCATGTGCACTCTCTTCTTGTATCCTATCTTCATACAATGTTTGTAAATCAAGAAAAACAGGTGTGTGACATGAGTTGATGATCATTGTATTACAATTAAGAATTAATTTTCCTTAGTTAGTCTTTGGTAGATTATGTTGGTTATTCTTGAATTTGTTAGTATTTATTTTTTTCAATCAGAATATTTTCTATTATTGTACCTTTACCCAATATGGACCTTATACCCATTTTTAACATGTAGGGTCTGGTGCACATATTGTTGTTAACTGGGTAAGTTTGTTTCACTCTTTCAATTTCTATAAATGAGAGGCATTCATGGTATCTAGCATTGAGTGCACGCGTGTAAAATGAGAAATCTTCGGATTTGGTAGAATTGAATTTTAGTTGTTTCACCAGTACATGTTTTAAAAATTTTGGCTTGTTTAACTTGAGTTGAGTTGAAACAAAAGACTCAAAGTTAATAATATCTAATTGGTGGAGATGGGTCAGGCCTGGGCTTGGGCCGAACAAAATAATTTTGCAGGCTTAAGCCCAGCCTAAAGCCCGAATTATTTAAACGGGCTTGGGCATGGGCCCTTCAAAGCCCGGCCCAGCTCGACCCATGCTCATCTCTAGACCCCCCTATACTTAGCTTGAGCTATGTACTCATAGATCAGAGGAAAAAAGAGAATACTTAACTCGTACTAAGTATTCAAAAGTCTAAAGAATAAATGAACGAAGAAATGAACGAATGAGAAGTTGACAGTCCACCTATACTTAAGATCAAATAATCCTAAGTATATACTGTACACAAAGCATGGAGGGTCAATGGTGGGAATGAACATATCGTACTCAGATTGTCTCCCCCTATACTTAGGGTAGGATATCCCTAAGTATAGACAAGAAGAGGAGACAATGAATAGGATCAAAGAATAGAAGAAATCAGGGTGCACACCCCCTATACTTAGGACAAAGTACATCCTAAGTATAGAAGACTAGCAAAAAGGGGCGATACCTTTTTCGGTAGAAAAGGAAAATAGAAAAGGAAAAGAAGAAAAGAATAAAAGAGAGTATGTACGCATCACTCCCACTATACATAGTGTAAAATAAGCCCTAAGTATATGCAACAACAAGAGTAATGAAACAGAATGAAGGATGAATACTCGGCTCATCCACCCCCCTATACTTAGGACAAAGTACGACTCGGCTCATACACACATATCAGACTAAAGATCTGGGGAGTAGGACAACAAAATAAAGGTAAAATGAAAGGTGAAACACATATGTACAAAATACGAGGGTTGTTGAGGTGCCTCTCAACAAGCGCTAGGTTTTACACCCCTATCTCGGCACAAAAAATAGGATAACATCATGTCAAGGTTCAGATGAACATCTATTAGACGAATGTTGTACTATTGTTGTAGTCTCACAGTGAGAACGACGACGAAATCATTAAAAGACCTGCATATGCAATCAAGTGGGTGTATACCACTAGGAGAAGATTATAAAAAACTAAGGCAATGTTCGGTGGTTCAAAGAAAATTATCGGCTTGTAAGGGTAGAGTGAGTGATCAAAGCTGACAAAATCAATGCAAAGAAGGATGGATCAATGATAGAATCCTCCACATCAATCACAGTTTCATGAAGATACAAGCGGTCAAGATCAGGAGACTCTCTAAGTGGATGGTCATCCGATGAACATATGGTCGGAAGATCAAGGAATGCATCGAATGCCTCAAAGCATGACTCATCCTCACGATGGTCATCAAGGAGAGAAGACTCAAAGGAGCCACAAACATCAATCGACTCGATCTCTACAGTCAACAGACCAGCTGCATAATCAGAGATGGAGACCGAGAAACTGTTGCATCCACCCACAAAAAACCCTCAGGGCGTAATGCAAGTTGATCAATGGAAAACGAGGTCATGCTGATGTCTAAACTCTCATCCTCGAAAAAACGGTCACACTCATCAATCAGGAGGATGTAGGGTTGATGAGAGGGATGCCAATATGTGGCATATGATAATGTCAGTCCTATCCTAGCAACATCAACTAGTGTGTCTTATGTTATTGATCAAAATACTCTATGTGCTCTACGAGGATAGGGAAATCATGAGGAGGAAAGTAGATCGGCGAATATGATGAGTGACATAGTGCAGGTTCCGAATCTATCTCATGGGTCACCAATAGAGGTGGCACCATAGGCTCTTGAAACAAGACGTGCGCAACTGACTCAAGGGTTGGTATTGGGAAATGGAAACGTACAGCATATGTATCATCATCCTTAGAATGTATTGCCTCAGAGATCACATCCTCAACCTGATGTGCTAAAGAAGAAACCTCAATAATAGAATCACACAATACAAAATCCACCAAATGAAGCACACTCATTATAGCCTTAAATCTACCGGACTTCATAATATCAACAATATTCTCAATGCTGACCTCATTTCTTTGCACATCATGCCTAAGGATAGGAGAAGGTGGACCGAAGAGGATGCTTGAGACAAACGAGACGAAATTCCGGATAAGACTCCAACTGCACGAGGGTTGAGGTCAAACCGAATGAGGTAAAATTGTGGCTTAAGAAGAGAGTCATCTTGAGCCGGACCAGGGATGCAGACTCTACGGTGATATGGGTGAAAGGAAGTAGCAAGATCCAATTGAAGATACAAATATATCCCATGATCACCATGCATATGACGCTGGACAAGAGATAGGACTCAAGAAATGAAAAGAAAAAAAGAAAAAAGAAGAAAAGAAGAGAGGACTCGAAGATTGCTAATTCGAAATAAAGATGAACGTACTTGGATCCAAAATCAAAAATCAAACACAAAGCCAACTCTAATTCACTAACTCGACACAGTAAATATCGTAAGAGAGTGGTTAATTATCTTTTTAGTTTTAGAGTTAGGTGAATTTCAAACAATTGTACAAGCTCGCATATGTAGTCTCCTAGAGTGGTTGTCTTCTAGTCAGTGTATCACACCTATTAGATCATCGGGACCACTTGTATGGTCGAAAGCAAGTGCTTCCAACAAGCATCATGGACCAAGAGCCAACCTAAGCGCTCGGGGCATAAGTCCAATAATGGGGGCTCTAGTCCTTAAGTGTACTTGCATTTCTCATTATGAATACACCCTGTGTACAATGATGGAGTTGTCTTCCCAAGACAATGAGTCCAGCTACATTTAATTTTAAGGTCAAGTGAAATTAACAATCCTAATTTTAGTTTGGTTATCACTTTTTTGGATATTTTTTCATGCACGATGCATGATGAGGTTTCAATTTCCTTTGGAGTCTTATGGTGATCAAAATTAGAGGGAGAGAGTCAGAAAATCAATGCAAGTGATAATCAATGATGCATGCTAAGATAGATGATGCTCACCTTGCTTCCAGCTCTCTTCGTTTAGGATGCTAGTCATGAATTAAATCTTACACTATATGCAAATGCAAGTTAATGAAAGTGCCCTGAAACATGAATTGTTATTAAGCATAAAGAACCAATGCTAATCACTCAGAGGTATTCTTCGATGCCTTCCATAACGGGTCCTACAAGCGTTGTGTAGAGTCTCTCTCGGTGCTCGGTTCCAAGTCCAAGTAAGAAGCAATTAATCTTGAGCAAGTCCAAGCGAATATCTATAGGTACATGTAATATTCAGGGCTATAAACTTATTATGCGGGTTAAGCAATCTTATGCAAAGGCTCAATCACACAAAACAAATAAAATAAAACATAAAACTCAAGATGTGGAAAACAAAGAAATGAAAGTTGAAAAATGCGGAGAAAACTAATGAGGCCTCCAGGTGAACAGACACTCGAGCAATGAACATTGTCAAATGTCTGAGTGTCCTTGAGAGTTTAAGATATTCCACGTTTTAAGTCTCTCTCTCACTTAAAGTACAAGAATAAAAGGAAAATACAAAGGCACTATCTTAAAAAATCTCCAAGTCTTCTTTTGTAGTTCTCTCCTATCAGCTTCTGCTGAAAGGTTGACTCCGCTTCACGTGGGTGCTTACGCTTCCTAGGAGTGCCTCCCTCAATATGTTGTACGTCACAAAAAGATCAAACAATGAAGATGGTTAAACAGTTCAGAATAAAATCAAATAAAGTGAAAAATGAAAATAGACAAGAGGAATGCAAAATATGTCTATACGATGTTGCTCCCCTGCAACAGCACCGTTTGAAATCTCGGGTTTTGTAAGGGTCTATTGTGGGCGAGAATACAGTCCTTGTGGTGACCACTCATGAAATCCGGATAATTCAACAATTCACCCACATTATGGATCAAACAATGCAAAAATAAAAAATGTGTAGTTAAAATTTGTTGTAACTCTACAAGGATGTGTACATGTGAAGTGTGTAGAGGCCTAACACATGGAGCAAGAGGGATATACTACTAAAACTGACTAAAAAATAATGAATGTTTATGTGCTTTGTAGGGATTTTTTATTTTTTGTGGGTTTTTAATTTATGTATTCTTTGTTTGTTTTTAATTTTATAATTTTTCCCTTTTATTTTTTTGATTTTTTCTTTTTTTAATATCAAAGTAATACGTATGTATGTATATATATAGGGATACTATAAATAATCTAATAGCTAAATAGGATATAAATAAATAAATATAATATAAACCAGAAAATAACCCAAAGTACAATCTTTTTTTCTTTCTAAGGGTTAAAAATATTTTTGTACTTATAATAAGGGGAAAATGGGGTTGTTCCATGCCATGTTCCCACAATTTTTTTATTTTTTGAAAAATACCACCATGTATATTAATCTATAGGGATTTTATCACTTGTGCTCCTCCGAGATATCGCAATATCAGTTATGCCCCTATCTTTTTGGTAATATCAATTGTGCCCCTCACTTCTTGCTCCGTCATCAGTTGTGCCCTTCCGTCAGATTGACCGTCAAAAAATTAAAATAACCATGGTTTATTCAAACCATGGTGTGGTTAAGAAGGGTATTATGGTCCATGCATCTTCTTCATCTTCTTCCTCCTCCATTTGCTCTTCTTTCTTCTCTTCATAATTTCTCTCTCTTACTAACACCTTCATGCATCCATCGAATCTCTAAAATTTTTACATTTCCACGGACATATCACTCGTTACGGATCAAACGATGAATTTTATTGAATTGTTGGATGACTTTATGAATCAATTAGTCAAAATTTTATCAAAATTTAACAAAAAAAACTCTAACTCCAGTTTCGACCACAGGTGGAGGAGGAGGGCGGAAGGGGCCAGAGGATGGCGTGCTGCCGGAAGAGAACAGGGGCGGGGGAGGAGCAGTGGGAGGGGCGGAAGGGGCCGAAGGATGACGTGCTGCCGGACGAGAACAGGGGCGGGGGAGGAGCAACGGGAGTGGGGTGCGGGGATGGCGAGGGCGGGGGGGGGGGGGGGGGCAGCAGCGGGAGGGGGCGCGGGGGGAGCAGCAGCGGGAGGGTGGCGCGGGGAGGCGGGGGCGGGGGAGCGTCAGCGGGAGGGGGGCGCGGGGAGGCGGGGGCGGGGGGAGCAGCAGCGGGAGGGTGGCGCGGGGGGGCGGGGGCGGGCGGGGGCGCGGGAGGCGGGGCGGGGGGGAGCAGCAGCGGGAGGGGCGCGGGCGGGGGGCAGGGGCGGGGGGAGCAACAGGCGTGGGCCGACGGGGGCAGGGGCGGGGGGAGCAGCAGCGGCGGGGCGCGGGGGTGGGGCGACGCTCGGCAGCAGCTTCTTCGGTAGAGGAGAAGGCGAAGGTGCGTGCGGGGAGCAGGGGGCGGCGTAGGGGGAGGCCCGGGGCGGCGGGGAGCAGGGGGAGGGGGAGGCTAGAAGGGAGGAGCTCTGGGAAGGTGGAGGAGGACAAGAAGGGAGGAAGAGGAAGAAGATGGGGGAGGAGGAAGAGGATGGGGAAGGAGGAAGATGAGAAAATGGCCTTTTTCAACATTACTTTTAATTTAATTCCCATTATGTCCCGAAGTTAACGTCCGTTTACATTGGGAATGAACGGCAACTAATCGGAGGGGTACAACTGAAAATATGACAAAAAATTGAGGGCACAACTGATATTACCAAAAAGTTAGGGGCATAACTGAAATTGCACAATCTCGGAGGGGCACAAGTGATAATCCCTCTCATATGTCATTCGAATTTCACCAGAAACAGAGACTCATATGCCTTCCATATAGAACAGATAATTTTAACGGACTCAAAAGTGTTGTAATCGACCAGTTCTTGATGGAGGGCATATAAGTCTTGTTTCTGATGAAATTTGAATGACATATTGGAGGGATATATAGATGAATATATGTGGTGGTATTTTTGAAAAAAAATCGTAAAGAAAAGTGGGGCATCCACATTGAACTTGTTTAATAATAATGATAGTAATAGTAATAATGTGAATATAAATAACTATATAATATATGCTAATATATATATAATTATATATACTCAAAATAGAAGAAATAAAATCTTTTTGGCTTTTTACATTTTGACCTATTTTTGTGAATTTCCAATTAATTTTTTTATATTTTATAATTGAATAAAAATGGCAAAATAATGAGTAATAATATATAGTTGGATTGTTCAGAAATTTAAAAAATAACTAAATTGCTCAAAACGTTCCAAAGCTATTTTTAATATATAATATATAGTATAAATTAGCTTCACAAATTTGAAAAAAAATACTTTTTTTTTGAATTTTCCAGTATTTTTTTATAATTTCTTTAGGGCTAGAGAGGGTTTGCAATTTTTTGGTTCTTTTCATTTTTTAGTGATTTTTGGTATGTAGGTTCAAAATCTAATAATAAACAACTCTATTCTTTATAACTTTTTAAAATATTTTTCTAATTTTTTGTATTTTTTAATGCAAATAGGGAATAAATGCAACATTTTTGAATTTTTAAATATAGACAATATTTTAGTTAGCCATGCAAAAATATATGTGATTTTATATCATATCAGGCACTTAAAATAAATTTCCTACAGATTTTTAATGCAAAATGCTATTTTAATGCAAGAAATACAAGGAATAAACATTACACTATTGATAGGGACTTAATAACATTTAAAAAATAAAAATGCAATACATAACACAAAATGGAACTATAGGGCCTATGTACAAAAATTCCATGAATATTTAATTCGATACATATGACAGTGGTAAAAATGTAATATCCAAATGTTACAGGGCATACGTGCAAAATATCCAAAAAGTTTAGAACTAGAATACAAAGTTTATATACTAGACATTAATGATAAACTACAGGGGGCCCTTATAAAAAGCACACCCCTCCTGCGTACAGATACGTAAGGTGATGCGGCGAAGGACCTGGTTGCAATAACTGAAAGCTTGGGGGTCCTATTGCAAATATTACAACAATTTTTAACACTTCAACTTGAACTTTCTGGATTGAAATAAAAATAAAAAAGTCAGGGGATAGGTAGCAAAATTACCCTCTTGCACACTGATGGACGACTGATCTAATTCCACTTGCCACACGTCACGCTCCCAACGTCCGATGTCTCTTCGACTGCGGGTGTATGAGATTAGATCTTAGCAGCTGATCGGATGGTCGAGGGCATTTGCATCCAAGGGAAATTGCTACTTCTTGTGACATGTTCTTGATCCGACGGTGGAAAGGCTACCTGAAAGAACATACAGGGAACTCGCCTCCTGCGAGCTTCGATCCATCCTTCAAGTCAATTTCGACCACCTGGGAGGCTCCCGAGTGGTCCAAAATGTTGATGTTGATGGTCTGCATTGGCTGGGGTGCTCAGATGGTTGTGGGACATGTCGAGAGGGTCCTGTAGGGTCGATGAAGCTCAAGCACATGAAAGCCCTTCAAATGCACAAAAATCAGTGTAACGTCCCGGGCTTAGGTCCCCGATCCGTTAACGGAGCATTACTGGCCCTGACAACCTCTTGAGATCGGGCCCATACGGACCCGATTAACCACCCCCAAAATGCTTAAGCCGGGTTATCAGGTATCTTAACTTATGGGCTTGAAAATAAGGTATATGTTATAGGAATGAAAAATAACCACAAGATTACAGCTATTCGATTGAAGTTGGCCTAGCGCTTAAGTGATCTCATATGAACCAACTTGAGTATTAAGCTTTTTGGTAAAAATAAAAAAACCTCCAAAGGAGAAGCATGCCTTCTTGGAAACTCGGATAGAGCCTTAGACAAACCGTAAGAACTCGGTCAAGATATTAATGTTGTTTTAGCTCACCGTGAGTTGTGTGCGCTGCTTAGCGCTCCTTTTGGCATCTTAGTGATTTTTCTGCCATGGCGTTGAGTGGGTTGCGCCTTGTGCTTTGTGCTGCGCTTTAGGTTCTGTGTGTTCTCCGCCTGGCGATGAGGCCTACGGGCTCTATGTGACTCCTCTTGAGATCGGGCCCATACGGACCCGATTAACCACCCCCAAAATGCTTAAGCCGGGTTATCAGGTAGTAACCTCCTCACTTTTTATCCCAACCGGAAACTACATGTTTCCACGGTGTGGGACTTTGTTGGGGTTTTACAATCAGCCCCGACGAGGTCCTTCCAGCCCAAGGCCTATATTGTTATCTTTACACAACAAAAATGAAGGTCCAAGGGTTTTATTGAGGGTGGACGAAATGATATGAAGTCCAGCAGAGGGCCTCCGACGAGCAGAAAAGTTAGAGGCCCGATCTTCTGATCCAGAGAGGATCGGGATGAGCGAAGATGCGTGGGGCATAGAAGAATTGTAGGGGAACATGATAGCGTTGAAATGCATGTCGGAGAATGATCAAGGCACAGTGGAGATGACGATCGGAGCTAAGCTCCATCTAACTTCATGTAACGGATTAAATGAAAAATAAAGCGAAAATAACTGAAAAGAAGAGCTAGGCTATGGTAATCTAAGTCCTACGAATATAAAGCAAGCTAAAGCGAGGGCTCAACCACAAGAAATGAAGGAGCCTGGAGGAGATCCTCCGCGGATGGCCATCGAGGCTCGGATCGCAATGCTGCAGACCTCTTCCTCCGCGCCAATTGACTTGGCTCACTTCCTGTTGTCACCGAGGATCTTCAACAATGAGTATTTTGATGCTTAAGAGGTATCAAACTTGAATCTAAGTAGGTGGGGAACTTGAATCTAAGTAGGTGGGGGTATGCATACGGGCATGCCTTTGACCATGGATCCCAAACGCAGCAGTGATCCATCGATCGAGGAACTGAAATGGTGTGAAAGATCGAGGATCGATGATAAAAAATGTGAAGGAATCAAGTAAATGGATGAAAGCATCATAGTAGAAAATCGAGGAACGTGGGTGGTCATCGAATTCTGAGAAGCCTAGGGTGAAGGGGGCCAGTTGACTGGTGAGACAACCAAGGCCGAGCCCCCCCCCCCCACACACACACATCGGGCCACATCGGTCGCTAAAGGACAAACTAGAAAATAAAGTCAAAATAATTTGAAATAAAATAATAAATGATTTATTTAATATTTGGTTAAAATATTAAAATAGATATTATTTTATGTTGTATTTTAATATGGTTTTTATTTATTTTTATAAGTTTATTTATTGCAAGTTCGAATCTTTTAAACTTAAGTGATCTTAGCTTTTTAGATATAAGCTCGATAATGACCCAAGATAGACCTTAACAGAGGCAAAGAATCCATGTATCCGACCCTACTTAACGTGGTAAAAGCCTTTGTTGTTGTATTTATTGTAAGTTACTTTTTTTATGTACATTTATAGGTATTTTTACCTATATAATACATATTTTATTTATTTCTATTTAAATGTCATTATTTTATATACATAATTTATATATTTATAATTTACTCATATACACCTAAATGTAGTTTTATTTATTTTCCGAAGTTATTTGTATACTTAGATAAATATGTGTATTTATAATATGGGTATATGTATGAATAATTCATATATGCATTTTTTGTATACTTATTTATCTTATTGTGATTTTCATGTTTTTTTTGTATTCTAATGTTTTATATGTATTTCATATATTATTTACAAAATTAAAAATATATAAAAATATGAAAATATGAAGAATAAACAAATGGTTATTTTATTCAAATAAATTGCACAATAGGGGCCCAAAACCTGACTTTTGCATCTTAATTCCAAAATTGAATTAAATCACCTTCATTAAATAGCTTATTAAATTTTATATACAATCAAAGGCGACTTTGGACATTTTTGGTATAGGATGGAGAAGATACATGTCTGTGATGTTTGGATTTTGGCTTTTATTCCAAGTGTCTAGGGAACACTGTACATTATTTTTATAAGAAGTAAATTTTGTATTTTTCTATGTATTTTATGTACAACTTTCATATACAAAGTTCGTTGATTTGAGATCTACATAATAAATAATAAAATATGTCCCAAAATGAATTATCGGGAAATTACAAATTAGGATTTTTATTGTATTTTTGGCCCTTATCCCCCCTACTTTATTCCTTGTCGACCCCGTCATCAGGATGCCTATGTCTCAGGGTTTAAGGTCATTCAACACCAATGGTATTTCATTTATTTTTCTTTCTTTTCTTTTCTTTATTCTTTTATTCTGGCATTTACTAGAGTCTTGTATACAATATTTAAAACATAATTAATATATGTTATTTTGCACAAAATAATGTTATGTGCATGCATTTAGCTAGGGTTTAAAGGCCAAAAATAAAAGAATAAAAATGATCAAATGGATATTCATCAATCAACCAACTCGATCTCAGATGATGAATAGTCTCCTGAAGATGTATCCAACTGGTCATATCTTATTACATCAATCTGTGTACCCTGAGGAGGAGTCCTCAGAATAATTCACATATATGTGTTGTAATTAGTCGATTTGCTATGACCTGAAGCAAGGAGAAGAGAAGAACCATAGTGCTTCTTCCCTCCACTACAACTAGACTAGAGGATATGTCACTTCTAAGTTGAGTATGTGAGGTGATGGCCATTGGTTCTTCATTAGATGAATTATAATGTATATTGTATATCTTATACAAGGTCAGTACACATCTTGGGTATATGATATCACTCTGAGTTGATTTGGGTTTTAACAGCTCAGGTGATCGATCACAGTAATGATCAAGGAATTCCGAAATGAATGTATCCGGATCTGTCGTATTGGATGTGTCCAAGTTAAGTTCATTCACCTTGGTAGCAGCATGGGTAACCTCGACAGTCAGATCCTTAGGTGTCTCTCCCAGAGTTGTATATGTGGTCTATGGAGAGGTATATTTTTGTGAAGGGTCTGTCTGGGTGGTTTCCTCTTTGTCACGACTATAGGTTTCATGTTCGGTTGTCTTAGGGAAAATTTTGGTCAATTTGGTCTAAGTTCGGGAATCTTATGTCTTGAGTCTCACAATCAATGGTAATTTTAGCAGAAGCTAAGAACGATTTTCTAAAATAATGGGAGACTCAGACAACTCTCATCAATGCTCAATGTCAAGGATAATGAAGTCCACTCTATGTTTGACACCTTGGAATCTCATGACAACTGAAACAATTCCTCTCGCATTTGGTGGATCAATATGGAAATTGAACGATAACTCTAGTCTTCTTAGAGGTCCGAGTTCAAGTCGTTCAAATACAAACTTCGGGAGGATGTTCATGGTAGAGTCATCATCAATCTGAACATGGATAAACTCAGCGTTCACAGTCTCACAGTTGACCTAGTCAACCATTTGACTTTACATCTTTTTCTTTTCTTTGTCGTTACCATTAAATTGACCACAATGATTACGTGATATTTAGTTCTGGATCGCTTCTTGTTGTCTTCTTAGGTGATGAACGTGAAATCTGCCTCTTTAATAATCTAAAATTGTCGTAGTATAGGAGGCAAATTCGGTTCAGCAAAAAACACAATCCTTTGAATGTTGTGGAGTATTTGTACTTGGTAAGTCTGCCAAGGTCGAACACAGGGACACGAGCTACTCTATTTAATTATTGATTTTTGATCAATAAGAGCAGTGTGAATAAATTCTCCATTTCAGATCTTTATGAAAATGCACGATGCACTATGTAGGTTATAATGCAATAAAATGATGCATGTAATTTTTAGTTGATTTTTATGTTATTATAAGATGATGCATGAACAATGATGCAAGGTTACATATATGCGATGATAATGCAAACAATTACGCCTAAGAAATATTACATGAACGAGCAACAAAATATGGTTTGAGATTAGAGTCAATTTGAACAAAAGAATAAGAGCAATCATCTAATCAGGGTACACGCATATGGAGCACAACATCTCATCTAACATAAAAATTCACTTCATTTAAAAAGGTGACAGATGAGAAAATTGAACATGCCATGATGTAGATGATGAGACAAGGATCAAAACGACACTAAACTCATGCAATTTGGACCTACGATGCTCAAGTTATGTTAAAAACAATGCGAGGGCATAATTGTAATAAAAATACAAGAAAATAAAAAGATAAATATTACATTTAGGTCCCTGGAAGTACCTAAATGCAAATATTATAAAATCGATAGGGCCCTAATGTAATTTCTCCATATGCACGGGGGCAATTTTGCAATTCTGAAAAGTTGCGAGGGCATCCCTATAATTTACCCAAAAACGCACGTGAGGCACATGCCTGGGGACCTGTATATAATTATCAAAAGTTCCTGGGTCCGTCGAGCAATTTACCCAGGCCCTCACGTGTGTCGCACGTGGGGGCCTAGGCTCGGGGCTCGCTGCTGGCTTGGGAGACGTGGCAGCGTCAGATGGCTCGGCTCGAGGTTCGGTGGACCCGAAGCTGATGGGTTGCTTGAGGCTCGACTAGCCCACGTGTCAACATCCTGGCCTTTGATGAATCTCCATTTCATCACCTTTATTCTATCATTTTGGCCTTAAAAACCCCAACAAATGCATGTAAATAACATCGATTTGTTCATAATAGCTTATATTATTTACTGCATTTATTGGACATAAAATAAGGTTTTTAATGTCGAAATTATAGAATAAAGAGAATAAAAGAAAAATGAATAAAATATTGCAAATATTTTATGACCCTGACCCCGAGACCAAGGCCAGAATGGAGTTGGTCGCCAAGGGATAAAGTAGGGGGAGATAAGGGCCAGTAATGCAATAAATACCTCATTCATTCATTTATGCATTTTGACACCTATTTTGTATATAATTATTTATTCATCAAATAAAAATATGTTGTACATGAAAGTTGTAAATAATAATAATGTGAATAAAAATACAAAATTAAGTTTGTACAAAAATAATACACAGTGTACATTTTATACACATAATAAAAAGCCAGAGTCTTAACTTCACAGACCCATATATTGCAAATAAAAACTCAAAATCACCCAAAATCACCTTTAATTGTATATATCTTTCCAAGAACTATTTAAAATTGGTTTCATAATTTATGGAGTTCATCTGTGACAGTTAGATTCTTGGCCCTCATTGTATATAGTACTGATTAAAATATTCATTCTATTTATTATTTATTATTTCTATAAATTTATATATTTAGAATTTTGTAAATAATATATGTAATACATGTACATATTGAAATTAGAATAAAACCAAAAAGAATTTGTAAAATAAAATAAGTCTATGCAATATATAGGCAAAATACCTATGTTATTTATGTACATAAATAAAAAGGGAATACATTCTTTAATCATTTTATTCTTTCATATTTTTACAATATTGTAAATATTACATATAATTTATTAAAATTACAAATCCAAAATAAAATCCAATAAAATTAATTAATTAAATAATATATATAAAATATAGGTAAAATACCTATAAGTATACCTACATACTACATATACCTATTTATCTAAATATGTAAATAAACTTATAAAAATTAAATAAAAATATACTTCTACTTATAAAATTAATTTATAAATATATGAAATAAGAAAATAAAATAATAAAATAAAAATATATAAATTAAAAATAAATACATGTAAATACACTTATAAATACATTATTAAAATAAACCCATAATAAAATACATTGAAAAAATTAAATAAAAATCATAAATAAATACTACATTAATTAATACACATTTTTTATTTTATAAGCAAAGTGTAATAAAATCATTTATGGGGTTAAATTAATGAGTCAATAATCGAGCTGACGTGGACCAATCAGAAGCCAGGGAATGTTGACCCCCGGTCAACACCCCCTGCGCCTCTGACTCCCGTTAGAATTGTCTTTTCCCTGATATTCCTCCATTTTTCCCGCTTGACCCATAGCTCAATCACCCTCGATCCCTTCACGGAAATTGCTCCTAGGACAATCATGACCCACGCCAGATCTTGTGACACATTGTACATAGATCCGATTCTTTGATATTAGCCAGTTAATAACGGTGCCCAGGGATGTTTATAAATAAGCTCCTCCTCCTCCTTGGCCGAATTTGGCCAACTTTACTTCCCCTAAACGCCTTGATTGATTCTGTTCCTGGACGAGCCCTTGTGAAAGGAGGAGTTTCCCAGCAGCGTGAATCGGCCGGAGGAGGGAGGAATTTTGTCGCGGCGGAGCTCCGGCATCCGTCCTGCTCCCTGGAGGCCCCCAGGTATAAGAGTTGTTCCTTTACGTTATTTAGGTAGCTTTTCGTCTCTGCATTTCATGCATGCCGTTTATTTCGCATTTAGATCCTTAGTGTAGCCTAGGTTAACCAAATCGAAGTTCGTCGGAGCTCCGCTCCGGCGTCTTCTCCACGTTGCTTCGGACTGTTTCCAACTCCCCTTACCATTCCAATTCGTTCCCCATCACATTCCCCATCTCCCGACCACCCTTGTTCAACTGGAGACCCTCGGTCTTCGAGAATCGGAGCTCCACCTCCACCGTTCGTCAGAGCTCCTCTGCCTCGCCTCATCTTGTGTCACAGCTTCAAAATCCACGGTCGAGGAGAAAGCCCTTGTGCCCCTTGTTCTTCCTGTGCAGGTACAACGAAGAAACGAGCCCTATGGGACTCGAATCAAACCAGGAAGAGGTCCCTGGAGGTCCAAAGCTCTTCCGACCTCGCCTGAACATTTTTATTTATCTTTCTAAAAATGAAACAAGGTTAAAAACTATAGGTACTGTCCAGCCGGGCTTAAGGGACTTAGATAAAATATCTAAGAGCCCCCAATGAGCCTTGAGGTATTTTTCCTGTAAAGAGAAGAAAACAAGGAAAAATTGGCCACCTAAATTATTATTTTTGGATTTTTAATTTATTTACTAGAATTTTTATAAGATTTTAAGTGTTTTTCAATTTTTAGGTGTTTTAAGTAATGAAAAATAGCCAAAATTGGCTAGAAAATCAAGCAAGCAAAGACAAACAGTAAGTAAATTTTTTTGTAATTTTTAAATGAGTTTTAATATTTTTTTGTGGTTTTTCAACTCAGACAGTAACAAAAAAAGATGTTTTGAATTTTTAAAAATATCAAAACAAAACAAAAATGTCTCCAAAAATCCTAGAAAATTTTACACTATGGCAGGAGCCATGTATCCAATTTTCGTTGGATTTGGAAATGATTTTCTATTTTATTTAAAATAGAAAGAGGGTACTGTGCACAGGGACCTAAGTGCAAATACCAGAAGTTCTGGGGGTCCTGGTGCAAAATTGCCAGGTAAATACGCGCGTGGCGCGAGCCTGGGGCACTCAGGGACCCAAATGTAATAAAAACTACTTCCGAGGACTATTTGGTAACAAGTACCAAAAGTCCAGGGGGTAGTCTGCAAATAACCCACGAATATACGCACATGCACTAATAAATCACGCACAGGGGTATAAATGCAATATCCAAAAAGTATTCATTCAATCCATAACATCCAGAACTACAGGATACAGAATGCAAAAAGCCTAGATAATCGCGTGTCAATGCACGTGTCACACCATACACAGGGGCATAAATGCAAACTAAATAAAGAGCAGGGTCCTCTATGCAAATATCCCAAAAGCTAAACAACTAGATTAAATATTTACAAGACTAAATGCGAAATAAAAGAAACGAGAGGGCCTAAGGGTAAATTACCCTTTATTAATGCGGGCCGCTGGATGGACGCCACGTAGCAGATGAACAGTCTGGATGCTGGTGGCTCTCCAAGGCTCAGCTACTCGCGATGATCAGACGGCTGAGGCTACGCCACGTGGAGGATCGAACGGTGAAGAATGGCTGGCGCTAAACCTCGCGCATCGGGCGGTCCAGATCTCCTCTCCAAGGATCTGGCGGTGACGGGATCTCCTCAGGTGGACGGTCGAGATGCAAACTGGAGGTCGAGGACGATCGGACGGTCGGGGAAGATGCTGGAAGAACAGTTCGCTGGCGAGCTTCGTCGGCCTCGTGCGTGCGCTGGGATCCTCCCATGCTGCTCTTGAAGATCGGAAAAGCTCCGTGATGAAGCTCAGCAGCTGATGGTGGTCTCCGATGACCCAGCCGAGCCCTGGAGGGCTCCGGCGAGGTCGGCGGAGGTAGAGCTCCTGGACCGAATGGTCCAAGCCCTCAGATGGGCTTGGATGACCCTGCAAAATAGACCAGAAGGCTCGCGGGTCGAGGGCAAAATGCCTCGACCCGGTTAGGCGGGGTGAAGGTGGTCGGTGGTGCGATATGGGCGAGCTCCGGCGAAGGTGGGGACGGTGGAGCTCGAACCCCAGCTCCTGTGCGAGCTGGGTTGGATGGGAGTATGGAGAACGTGCGCGAGAGGAAGGCGGAGGTGACGGTATGGTCCGATGATCGAGTGAAAGGCGGGGGTGGCCGGAATCAGGGATGAACGGCGACGGTGAGATTTGGGGGTAATCTAAAATTAGCGAAAAGGAAAAGGCAAAGGGTCTACTTGGGTGGCTGAATAGGTTGTGGGCGAGCTTGCGCAGCTCTGGGTCTTCGCCTCACGGAGCGCCGACGTCCGAGGCTCGAGCTGCAGCTCAGGGCGGAGCACGACGGTGATACTCGCCGGATCAATGGGCTCGCACTCCCTCCTCGCTTCGACAGCACCTGGAGTGAGCTGTCACTCTCATGCACGCACTGGAGCTCACTGGGGGGTGGAACGAATAACCAAAGATGCGAATGAAGGTGGCAGAGCTGGGACTATATACGCTGGAGGGTCCGGGAAGACGAGCGCGGGTAGGGCGTTCTGGAGCGCGGATCCCGAAGCGGTGGCTCCGGCGAGATTCTCGGATATGACGTGAGCAATTCGGACCCGGGGTTTAGGCAAGAAGGAGTCGGGTCTGCATGGGAAAAATCCGAGAAGATGGGTCGGGCGTCACATACCCGTGAGAAGTGGTCCTGGGGGGGGGGGGAGTTGACCGGGCGGTCAACATCCCCCAGGGCCAATAGGAAGCTGCCACCTGGAAAAGATTTGTAAAATCATTTATAAATAGTAGATGGCCGATTTATTAAAAAGTCAAAACACAAAATATTTTTGTTTTAATTTTTTCTATTTTTTGTGATTTTTTAATTAATTTTTCAAAGTAAAAATAAGGTATGTACATAGTAGGGATATATATAGGTATATATACAATATCTAGGGTTTTTAATTTTGGTTTTTAATTGTTATTTTTATACAATTTCATTCCCATTTTATATTTTATTTATTTATATCATAAAATAAGGAATAAAAAGATATTTTTATTTTATTTTTATTATTTATATACATGGGTGAAATAAATAGATATGTACATTTATATACATGGTCTATTTACAATGTATTTTTATGTTTTTAATTTTGTTATTTTTATTTTGTTTTTGTTTAAAGGGTTTTTATTTTATTTATTTACACTATGTAACATAGAATATTTACAAAATTTTTAGAGACTAATTTTATTTATTTACAAAGCTAAATAAATAAAAGATGGATGGTCTATATACATGGTGAAAGTGATGTTTTTGTTTTCTTTTTAATTTTTATATTTTTATCTTGATTTTATATTTATAAATATATACAAGTATTTACAAACCAATTTGAGTCTATTTTTGTGAGGAAAATGCTTTTATTTTATTTACATATATATTTACACACATGAGCCCCTATCTCCCTCTACTTTGGCTTTTATGCGGTCAGGCCCATGCTGAGCCCTCCCTTGGGTTAGGTTGCTCAATATTTATTCTAAATATTTCCCTCTTTTTCTTTTTAATCTTTATTCTTTTATTTTTGCACAAAAACATGCTAATTATAGGTTTTTACACAATGCATGCTTTTGGTAATTATTTCTATTTACAACTATATACATGCATTTGCAAAGGTTTTTGTAGCTAAAATATAAGAATAAAGAGTGATGAATGAGTATTCATCACCCCCCTATACTTAACTTTGCTAGTCCCTTAGCAAACACTTATTTAAAAAAGAAGTGAAAAAGAAATAAAGAAAAAGAAAAAGAGAATGTACATGGATCAAGGCTGATTATTAAACTTGCCTTCATTAAATTAAGGTATGGAGCTCGATCAGATCTTTGGATTATTAATTTGTCGGAACCTTATTTGGACTTAAGTCTAAAACTCAACAGCCTCAAAGTTCCACTAATCTATAACCAAGACTCCTCAATGCTCCAGATCAGAACAAGTCATCAATCACAAACCCTGAAGACCATGAATCTTTTCTTGTCCTGTGAATGTGAGGTCTAAGCTCTCCACCTCAGAAATGGCAACTTGACAACCCTCCCCAACAAGGTAACTATATGACCCCAATCTGGCCACTCTTTCCTTGAGGAGCGGGGTATTCCCTTCTAAGTTCAAGTTCAACCGGCTCAAGAAGAGGAGGAAGAAGAGAATGGGTCAAGGCCAGTGTAGCCATGTACCCTTGGGAGCTTGACCAGTGTAGCCAAGTCTCCCTGCTGCAAGCTACATCAGGTGGATCATGAAACTCAAGCTTTGCTTATTGCACTCTATATACTACTCCGGTGGGATTATCATTTTCTATCAGACCCACCATTTTTTTGGAGTTATTTTCTTTTTGCACATTTTTTTTCAAGTGCATCTATACAACATATACATGTGCAGCATATATACAAGGAGTTTTTCCTCTTGATCCTGTAGACTATCCCTCTTTTGAAGCTTTATTGCAACCCACAACTCCCGTCGTTAGACCTCATGGCAACCAGACCAAGTTGAGACGCACTTCCTTCACTAAAAGAAGAAGAGAGGTTCTGCCTAGAAGTACTACCCTCATATGCTACCCCAAGTCAAGGAAGACTGCCTCCTCACCACCTCATCCGTGGAGAGCTCGGTGCATAGTGCTGGTGTCCAAGTAAAGTCATAATCTATATGAGTCATGTGTTGTTGTTAAATGCTCTACTTAGGCTCACTGAGATGACATGTGATCATAGCCTAGTGGACTCAAAGAATTAAGTCACCATGGACCTGAAAAGCCTTAAACCTAAGCCATATAAGGTTCCTCTTAGAAGTTAGGTGGATTAAGATCTTAATCAAGCTCCATTTCTCAATTTGATTCCAGGCTAGTTTAAATGTCAACTATCATCCAGAAAAATTATATACATCTATACAAAAGATGTTATTTACACAAATTTACAAACGTGTAAAATTTTTGAAAAATGTTTTGAAATCATGAATGGATGATGCATGAAGTGCAAGTTTTGCAAAAAGATATTTACACACATTTACACAAGATTTTTGCAAACTTTTGATTTTCAAAACATTTTGGAAAAATTTTGTACTATATACATAATTTTGATAAGAAAATATTTACACAAACTTTACAAAAAAGATTTTTGAAATCATTTTTACAAAAATAATTTGTATACTAGCTATTTATGTGCAAATAAAAGAATGTTTATGTACATGAAAAATTTTTAATTTTTGTGATTTTTAGGGTTTTTAGTCATTTTATTTATTAACACACTCACACAAAGTACGAGTTATGGCTAAAGTATATATGAAATATATACACACCCCCCTATACTTAGCTCGAACGATGTCCTCAGAGTCAAGAGCGATGAAGAAGACATAACTCGTGCTAGATATAGGGAAGTGAAAAGAAAGGCTATATACAAAGATGAATGAATAAAATAGAAAAGTCAAGAGGGTCTCGTGTCTTCCTCCTATACTTAGGATCAAGTAATCCTAAGTATAGCAGGCTATATACTAAGGGAAAACCAAGAGGAGAATGTACAGGGTATACCCCCCCATACTTAGGGTGAAATATCCCTAAGTATAGGCAGCAAAATAGGGGTAGCAAAAACACGAAGAAAATCAACGAATATATACAAGGAGGAGAGGACATTACTCCCCCTATACTTAAGGTGAAGAACCTTAAGTATAGGCAACAACAGAAGTGATGGAACAGAACGAAGAACAACCCGGTGTTTTCACACCCCTATACTTAGGATGAGTAATATCCTAAGTATAGCAAAGATAATCCTAAGCGAGACCTGGGGTGAAAACAGGAACGGAAGAAAGAAAGATCAAAGTAAGACGAAACACGTACATACAAAAGAGTACAATGTTTAGGTGCCTCTCAACAAGCGCTAGATTTTACGCCCCTAGCTGGGCGCAAAGGCTAGGACAAAGCTGTATCTAGGTTTAGGACGGCATCGGTCAGTTGAATGCCGTACTGTCGTCGCAGTCTCGGTATGGGAACAACGATGAACTCAACAGTGTAAAGGACGACACCCAGGTATGCAATCAGGCGGGTGTCTGCTACCGGCCAAGGATATGGGAGTAAGTATTCGGGATCCGGTAGCACAAAAGAAATCATCGGCTCTGGATCAGAGTGGAGTGAGAGTGTGGAGCCGAAGAAATCAAACGTGGAGAAGGATGGATCAGTAATAGAATCCTCCACGTTAATCAATGTCTCAAACAGGTGTAGACAATCAAGATCAGGAGACTCTCTAAGTAGACTGATATCCGATGCATGAAATAGAATCAGATCAGGTAAATCATTGAATATCTCCAGAACGGGCTCATCCTCGCGAGGGTCGTCGAGGTGAGAAGACTCAGAATCAGAATGATCAAAAGACTCGGTCCCGTGTTCTGCCAGATCGGAAACACTCTCAGAAGGTGAAACCGAGTACTCATCGAGTGCGGCATCCTCCCGCAGATAACCCTCGGGGATAGATGCAAGATCAAAAGTGAGAAGAAGAGGATCATGATCTAAATGGGTATCTGCACTGCTATCAAGTATCCTCTCGGTGCACCAGGCTGCATCATCATCGGAAGTGTAGCGCTCGGCAATCTGGAAGCAGGAGAAGGTACTAGTCAACATCGCGGAAGCCGGCAAAGTGTCTGCGGCTGATCCTCGCTCTGCGGCTATGTTGGCTGCCAACTGGTCCTCAGCAAGTGTATCTGTCTCAACAAAGTGGAGGACAACAGGCTCGAAGACGGGACTCTCTGTGTCTGTACTCTCAAAGTGGTGTCCCTCATCGATCTGTGGCTGCTGGGCTGAGTCCTGGTAGCTGTCTGCATCCAAAAAGTGTCTCTGCAGAAAGGAGACTGACTCCTCCGGGACTGGAATCTGAAGTGTTTGAATCAATGGCTGCAAAAGCGGGGGCTCCTCCGGCTCATGGAGTATCAGAAGGTCTAATATCCAAGACTCGTCAACTAGGAACTGTGGGGCTGACTCGAACTCCAACTGGAAAACCAACGAGAACTCAAGTAGACTCGGGGTCCGAACCTCTGCTATGACAGTCATATCCTCTGTCAGTGGTGCTGCATCATCCAAATCCTCGGGCTGGTGTGTAGAAACTGTATCATCATGTAAAGTGACACCACACTGGTACTGCATCATCCGCATGTGTTGTTCAGACTACGGCATCTCGTGAAGAAGATATCTGTGAAAGTAAACTCGAGATGGTGTCCAGGAAGTGAATGTCGGAACTGCGGTGTGAACCGCCATATGTGGTAATCACCAGTGCTATCTGCTCTGCAGTCATCCCCCGCATGGAGATCTCTATCAAGTCTGTAAGTGGAAGTCCGTGCTCAGGAAATCTCCTCAAAAGGTCAAGAAACCTCGGCCATGCCTCCTGCAATGGCTCCTGGGGGTCAACGGAAAAATCTGTGATCAAAGACCGCATGAAATCTGCTCTACGTGGAGGGAAGTATCTCTGTAAGAACTCTCGGCGTAGCTCTCCCCACGTTTCGAATGTCCTCCCCAATCGTCGGTGCCATCTCATGGCTCTGTCCTGAAGCGTGAAGGGGAAGGTCCTGCTCATCAGCTCCTCTGCAGTGACATCTGAATATCTCTGTGCTCTACAAAACTCCTCGAAAGCGGACATGTGAAGATAAGGCTCCTCGTGCGCTGATAATCTCGAAATTCGATGCGGTTATATCGACTCACAAGGCGAGTCAACAGTCGGTGTTTGACCACACAAATTCCGAAATTAATCAACAATTAACCCACACTAAGATCAACAAATTAGAAACAATGTGGAGTTAAAATTTATTTTTAACTCTGCACAAATGGTGTATAGTGTCAAGCATGCAGAGAGTTCGAACACAGGGAACAAACAGTGTAGCTCAAGCAAAAATGCTAAAGTGTGTGAGTGTGTGATGTGTCTACACTAAGCAAGAGAACAAAGCAATTTTTGTGGGTTTTTAATTTTTATTTTTTTTATTTTTATTTAATTTTTAATTTTGTATTTGATTTTTAATTTTCTGATTTTTATATTTTATATTTTATATTTTATATTTTATATTTTCTTTTTTCTCAATATTGGAAAGTAAAGGCAATATAATAAAAGGCAAGGTAAAATATTTATAAAAATGCTCAAAAATACTCAAAAATTCAGAAATAAAATGTTTTTGGTATTTTTAAAGTTTTCTACTGTTTTTGTGATTTTTGGGGGTTTTTCAAGGTGTTTTTGATATTTTTAATTAATGAAATAAAGGAAAACAGTGGAAATAAGGCTGGCTGTGAATAAAATGCAATTTAAAAATAGCAACCAGTACCCAAAATGTTTCACACTATTTTTCTACTGAAAAGAACAAAATAAGGGATAAACAGAAGCTGAGTTTGTATTTTTCTGATTTTTCTACTATTTTATATATTTTTTGAAGTTTTTGAGAGTTTTTAATTTTTTAGTGTTTTTCTTTTGAAATTTTTAATGATTTTTGGACTGACACTAAAAGACAATAAAGTAGACACTGGGTGATTTTTTTGGAATTTTTGGAGGGGTTTTAATATTTTTTTGGTATTTTCTAAGCTAAACAGTGCACAAAATAGATGTTTTTGATTTTTTATAAATATGAAAATAAAATAAAATCAAAAACTAAATAGATGGCGTTAAAGTACACGTGCACAGAAGCCTAACCCTAATTTTGTGGAATTTTTGGACTTGAAATGATATTTTAAACAATTAGGACAAATATCCAAACATTAAACAGTCCTAGCAGGGGTATATATGCAATATCCAAAACATCCAGGGGCATACATGCAATTTTCCACAAAAATATACGCTGTATATTCAATTTTTAGCACCAAAAGACAATTACAAAAACCGCCTGGGCCTAATCGAAATTTTCCCACCAGGGCGCGTGACTTGCACGCGCCTGGGAAGGACTAAAATGCAATATAGCGAAAACCTGGGGGCCTACTTGCAAAATATCCAAAAATATTACACGTGCTACGAAAGTTTCAGGACTAAAACGAAATACACAAACATACGGGGGTTCCTTGCAAAATGCCCACCCCCTCACGTGTACAGGTCACGTGAGGTGACGTGGCGAAGGACCCAAATGCAAATAAATAAAGTCTGGGGATCTTTTTGCAAATATTACAAAATATTTAAACTACAGACGACAGTTTAACGACTAAAAAGTAAATACAAAAGGCGCGAGGGTGTAGATGCAAAATACCCTCGACGCGACGCTCCGATGATGACGCGTGGCGCGAATCCAACGGCTGGAAGATCGGACGATGGGATGAATCCCACTTATCCACGTGGCGTGTCCTGGGTCCGCGATGGCGCTTTGTGGATGCACGGCGGAGATTAGAACGCTCGACGACGATCTGACGGCTGAGGCGTGGTGCAATCCAACGGCTGCGGCTTGATCTGGGCGCTCCACCTCGATCCGACGGTGTTGAAGCCCGGAGCAAGAACAGCGACGAACTCCGGCGAGCCGAGGTTCGCCGAGGTCAAACTCCGTCTCCGGCGAGCGGTTTGGCCTCAAAAGCGGGCTGGAGGCTCCTGGGGTCGTCCTCTACCTCCTGGGGGCTTCAAAATTGCACGGGGATGGCCGTGCTGCTCGCAGACGATCGGCGGAGCTGGAGAGCTCGGCTGAGCTCCGGCGAGCTTCAAAATCGCACCCAGGCGCGAGTCAACATGCTTTGACCCTGCAAAAATGTTAGAAGGTCCAGGGCAAAGTGCCTGGACCTGGGGAGGACCTAAACTATGCGCGAGGAGGAATGATCGACGGTGGCCGGAGTTGCGCTCCGGCGATGAAGCTTGGATGGGCGAAATACGCGACGGAACGTATGAATTTTTTTGGGGTTTTTGAAGACACAACTAACAGGAACTAAATGCACGAAAGAAACAAGCGGGGTGGTGCCCTCGATGGCCGGAGCCAGAGGAGAAAGGGGTACCTCGACGCCGGCTATTGGCGGAGGTGCTGGAGCTTCCCTCGACTTCGCGCGCCTCGGCTGAAGGGTTGGCGATGGAGCTGTCACCTCTACGGACCTCAGGAGCACAATGGTGGCGCTGAAGGGTGGACCAAGGGGACTCAATTCGAAATGGAAGAGGGGGAGTTGGTTATATGTGGTTTGACCCGAGATGACAGGGGTCCAAAGACCAAGAGGTCTGGAGCACCTCATTGATCCATACCCCGATGTAAACATTCGGCGGGCATGAGGGATGAACGAGGAAGAGGATCACAGAAGAAATCAAGACGAGATAGTGCAATATTCGGCCTAGAAAATTGGGCGAAATGAGACAAAAACGCACTCTGACACAAGCTACAGGGTGTAGGTCAGACTGTTGACCGAGGTCAACAGTTCTGGCCTCCTGGTTGGTCCACGTGGACCAACCAGGAAAAACCCTGGAAAAAAGTCTTATTAAATCAATTTAAAATATTAAAAGGCCGAATTAAATAAAAGTTATAAAATAAAAAATGTTCAAAATTTTATGTAGTATTTAATTCTGATTTTTATTTATTTTTATGACTTATATTTTTACAAGTTACCTTTTTAACCCTATATAGGTATAATACCTATGTATTTTAATATTTATTTTTATTTTAGGTATTTTTAATTTATTTTATTTTGGTTTTTATTTTCTAAAATTATAACATACTTTTATATACATAAATATATTTTTATTTTAATTTTCTGATATATTTTATACATTTAATAAAATACAAGTGTATTTTATATAGGTATAAGTAGATGCAGTACACCTATGTAGTCTTTATACAAGTATTTTTATTTTTATTTTTCTTTGCATTTTATTTCAATTTTAATGCACATATATATTATAAGTAATATTTACAAAATTATAGAAATATAAAAATGAATAAATAATGAATAAAGAATAAATTGAATATTTTATTCAGTACAAGTGTGCAATGAGGGTCCAAAACTCAACTTTCAAACCGGAGCTCCGCCAAATGCGAAACCACCGCATTGGATAGATTATTTTATCCTATATACAATTAAAGGTGAGTTTGCTACATTTGGAGTTGTCAGTTGTGAGATACAGGTCTGGGAAGTTGGGATTTTGGATTCTTATTCAGACCATATCTTTTTGTCTGTACATTCTTTTTCTGTGAAATCAATTTTGTATTTTTCTTTATAAAATTATCTACAACTTTCATGTACAAAGTTTCTTTATTTGATGTGTAAAAAGTGGAACCAAAAATAGGTCCTAAAATGAATAAAGAATGAATAACAAGTATAGGTATTTTGACTGTGTTTTTGGCCTTATCTCCCCCTACTTTATTCCTTGTCGACCTATTCATCAAGATGCCTAGGTCTCGGGGGTTTTGGGTCATAAAATATTTACAATATTTTATTCTTTTTCTTTTCTTTATTTATTCTATAATTTTGGCCTTAATTACAGTAATTTACACACTGTTTAGATGCACATGCATGAATGCTAAGATGCTTGATTTAAGGCTATTTACAGGCATTTGCTAGGGTTTTTGGTGCCAAAATGATAGAATAAAGATGATGAAATGTGGATTCATCATCCCCCTATACTTTACCTTTGCTAGTCCCTAGCAAACACTTATGCAATAAGTGCAAAAAGAAACAGAAAGAAAAGAAAAAGAAGAACTTGGATTTAATTTAATGATCAAACTTGCCTTCGCAAAATCAAAGTTTGGAGCTTAAGTCGGACCTTTGAAGATTTAGTGCAGGCGGAACCTTAGTGAGAACCGTGTTTGAAATCCAACAGTCCCTGAGAATCCCAAAACTCTGTCCAAGTCTCCTTAATAGCCAGGTCAAAAATACTTCAACTCATACGCAAACTCTTATGACTATGAATCTGACTTGTACAGTGTAAGTGATGGTGGCTCTCCCCAACTAGAATGACAAAGAAACTGACTTCTCCAATATGACAACCCAATGATTCCCCAATCCAGCAACTCCATCCTCGAGGAGCGGGGTATTCCCTTCTAAGTTCAAGTGGCAACCAGCTCAAGAGGAGGGGGTGAAGAGAAGAATGGATGGTAGCCAGTGTAGCTACCTATCCTTGGATGCAAAACCAGTGTAGTCAAGTCATCCAGCTGCAGGCTCACATGATATGACTTTGGAACTCAAGCTTGCTTATTAACTTTACAACATATGTACATACTTGCAGGCTTTTTATTTTTGTACATGCCTGAACATTTTTTTTTAATACTATTTACAGCAGCATTTACATAAGGAGTTTTTCCTCTTGAGCCAGTAGACTATCCCTCTTTTGAAGCTTTATTGCAACCCACAGCCTCCTGTCTTTAGACTTCCTAATCACTGGACGGGTTGGGGTGCACTTCCCTCCCTAGAGGAGGACAAATGTTTCCACTTGTGTGCGTCTCATACCGGCAAATCCAATCCCCTCACCACTCCAACTGAGTTGAGCCATGTGAAAGGTGCAGGTGTCCAAGTTAGGTCATTATCAACAAGAGTCGTGCGTGTGCTCCGAAATACTCTACTTAGGCAGTCAAGAATCCATTGAACCAAGTCCCGTGATCCTCAAAGAATTAAGTCAACTAGACCTGAAGTACCTCAAACCCAGTTCCTATAAGGTTCCTGTTATTAGGTAGATTTTAAGGTCCAATCAAGCTCCAATCTCCGGATTTTACTCAGACTTGTTCAACTGTCAAACTCGATCCGAAAAATGCGAATGCTATGCAATGCAATGCAGAAAATATTTTTGTGATGCAATTTTCAAGATTTTGAACTTTTTATGGATTTTTGAAAAGATGATGATGATGCATATGCAGATGCATTTTTTTGTGTTTTTCAAAGATTTTTCAAATGTTTTTGGATTTTAATTTTGCAAATGTTTTTGGGAATTTTTGAAAACTAAAAGATTTTGGCTGAAAACAAGGTGAAAATATGTACACGGGAGTGCTTCTTATATTTACAAGAAGTGGATTTTAGAATTTACAAGGGTAAGTGATCAATTTTATACATATATATATAGTGGATTTTGGTGTGATGTGAATATTCCTCAAACTTATTTGACACAAGCTTTTCACACCATTTTTGAAAACTATAGTCCAAAATAGTTTTTACAAACATTTGACACACATTTGAAAATCATTTTGCAAAGGCTTTCAAAACAGTATATATAGGTTTTTCAAATCATTTTTGCAACCATTTTTCAAACCATTTGCAAATCATTTTTCAAACATTTTATTTCACACAAAGAAAAGAAATTTTACAATCCACACATTTTTACACAGGTTGAAAACATGAAACAAAATATTTTCAAAATAGTTTTCAATAGATGTTCACAAAGATTTTCAACTATTTTTCAAACATTTTGCAAAAAAAACATTTTCACCTGATTTATTAATCAGTAAATACAAAAAGAATTTGAGGAATAACCACATCTTTTTAGTAAGGATTTTTAATGAATTTTAAAGAATTAGTAGCTATATTTATTAAGAAAATATGAAAGTACGAGTTATGGCTAAAGTATATACATAGTATATACGACCCCCCTATACTTAGCTTGAGCTATGTCCTCATAGATCGGAGAGAAAAGAGAAGACATAACTCGTACTAAGTATAGACAAGTCTAAGTAATAAAGAAATAAATGAATGAATCAAACGAATGAGAAGTTGACCGTTCCCCCTATACTTAGGATCAAATAATCCTAAGTATAGCAGACTGTACACAACGCAGGGAGGGTCAAGGGTGGGAATGAACAGATCGTTGACGATTCCGGATTTGCTGCTTTTAATAATGTGTTTTTATCGTGTTGTGCGTTGTAGGCGGCAATCGGAAACGGTCAAGAAAATACCACAAATGATGTTCAATTTTTTTAATCTCGTGGTTTTATGTTTGTTTTACTTGGGCAAGTCCCAAGGTCGATCACAAGGAGGCAAAGGAACAACCTAGAATTAAGTCTATCAAAGTTCGTGTTCGGTTTTCAAGGCGGTCTTTTTTTGGAATTTTTGGATGCAATATGAATTTTTTTATAGATTTTTAAATGCAAACAAATTAATTTTCAATATTTAATTTTTAATAAATATTAAACCTACTTATTTTCGAGAACTAAAATTATCTAAGATCTAGCACTAGGTAATAGATCTTAAAAAAATCCTAGACCTCAAAAATGTGGGGTTCAATACCTATTAAAAATCAAACATTGAAATGCACAAAATGATTTTTACAGGGCAAATGATGCATGCAAATACAATGATTTTTGGGCACAATGTTAATCAAATTAATCTCTACGATATGTGATTTTTGGGGAATTTTTAAATCAACGGTTAATTAAGTACGAATTTCAGAGCAAGAAATGGGTAAAATATGCAACTTTCCACGAAATAATTATTTATTAATTAACCATCAATCAGAAAAAGACCCACAAGATGTCAAACAGTAGAGAATTAATTAACGAACATCATGCTATTTTTAGATTGATAAAATAATGTAGAGAGAAGGTTCGAAACTAAGGGGGAACACAGGGGTATGAGTGCAATATAAATAAAATAAATAAATTAAGCAAACTGCAGTGGGGGACTTAAGTGTAATTACCAAAACCAGGGGGGATACTTCTGCAAAAATCACCAGAGGGCACGTGCACCGCACGTGCCTCTGGTCGGCGGGGACTGGAATGCAAATAGAGGGTCCTTCAGGGGGCTTCTTGTAATTTGCCCAAGGAGCACGTGCGCAGCACGTGACCCCTGGGGTTGCTTGCTGGGGAAGTTCCCCACGCACGCGCTTCACGCGTGCTGGGGCCTCGGGCTTCAAGCCCCCGGCGGCTGTGGCGGAGGACTGGTGGCGATGACCAGCGAGGGGGCGGTGGTGGTGCCTCGGCGGTTGTGAGCCTCGGCGGTGGCGCGCGATAGGGCCGGTGGCGTCGAAGAAAGAGCGGGGCTGCCGGTGAACGTCGAAGGAAGAGCGGGGCTGCCGGTGAACGCGGAGTTCGCAGCAGCTGGAAGTTGATGACGATGATAACTGGGCTGTGCGGCGGAGCAGTTGATGTCGTGGCTGAGGCGAAGCTGGAGAGGCGGAGGCGTGGTTCGGTGGCGTCAGTTGGAGAAGAAGCGGAGGTGGCGATGCTTGATGGCGCAAGGCGGATGAGCTCGGTGGTCGTCGAAGATGGTCGTGGCCGACACACGGCCGGGGGGGCGTCGGTGAAGTCAGGCGGAGCCGGCGTGGTGGCGGAGCGGAGGGAGGCGGTGGTGTCGACGGCGTGGGGCGGAGAAGGCGAGATAGAAAGAGAGAGAGGGAGAGAGAGAGAGGGAGAGAGGGTATACCTGAAGGGAGTCGGCTCGACGGCGTTGGCGAGGCCGGAGCGAGCAGCGGCGCTCGGGGCGGAGCTGCGACGAGGTCTGAAGACCTCGGATCACGCCGATGGAGAGGGCTTCGCCGGTCCTGTCACTACCGGAGGAGGTTCTAAGGATGATGTTCGGCGGATGGGTTGTATGAGGGCCGGCGGAGGTTGTTATATAGGGATGGGGAGTCGGCCGGAGATGGAAGGGGATCGGTGGGATTGAGGGAGATCGGGGGATAGGATTTGGAATCGAGGATCTGATTGGAGGCGGCGAGATCTGGGAGATGCGATTGGCGCCGGCGATCGGAGCGAGATTGGCGGCGAAAATCGCGGGGGCGGCGCGGCTGATTTGGGAAAGGGGAAGGGCGGAGGAAGGAGACGCACAGCGGCCGTCCGATCGGCCGAGATCGGACGGCCGTGGTTGAACCACGTGGCACAAAAGGGAGAGGGAATGCGCACGTGCAGAGCACGTGCCCTGGAGGCACGTGCCTCGCACGTGCGTGGTTTTATTTTTTTTTTTTACAAAAACTAATATAAATAAAGTCCAAAAATGGCTGACACGTGGCGGCACCAGGTGCTGCCACGTGTCAGCACCACAAAATTCGAGAATAAATCCTTTTGTAAAATCGATAAAAATAGTAAACGGCCTCGGATCGAAAAAGTTTCTTCACGAAAGTTGCTCGTCTCGATGAGATTTACAACTTTCATGAAGACATCAAAACCAAAATCGGTCAAATGTAAAAAGTGAATTTTTGGGGTATTCTATGTACATAGAATACCTTGATTTTGGGTTTTATAATTTTTATGTCATTTTTAACCAAGATAAAAATCCGGAAAAATTACGGTAAAATCAGAGATAAATAAAGACACCTTAATCTATTTTTTTTGGATTTTTATTAATTAAGACAATATATACATAAAATACAAGGTTAAAACCGCGAAAATATACAATGTACAAAAGAGGCCCAAAACCCAACTTTCACATATGAGCTCCGATTCACTTGAACTTGGTCTTGTTTTGAAGGTAATTGAATGCACATTAGTTCAAAAGTGAGTAGGATTCAATCAAACACTGGATGTGGGAGATATGTGGCTTTTAGTCCGAAAATCCTGAAATTAGGGTTTGGGTTTTTTGGTCCACTTATTTGAGTTAGTTAATTTTTTATATTTTCCTTTATTCTTGTTAGTAATATGTACACAGTGGAAGTGGTTTTGAGTTATTCGGAGTTAGCATGAATGAGTTAAAAATCCAGGAAGTTAGGCTTATTTACAGGTCATTTTGGCTTGGATTTTTGGCTTCTTATTTTGTGCAGATTTTTGTGCTAAAATGCAATTCTTATGGAAACATGCATGAATGCTAATTATGCAAAATAGATGCCTAAATGCTGTTGATTTTTAGGGATTTGAGCTTAATAAATGAGATTTAGAGTGATGAATACGAGATTCATCATCCCCCTATACTTAAACCATGCTCGTCCCTGAGCATCAAAAAGAAATGCCATGAGGTGAAATGAGATTGGGTTCCAAACCAAGACCATGAGCTGAAGGTGAAAGTAAGCCTAAACTCAACCTTTGGATTATTTGTGTGTCGGAACTTCTGTGAGACTTAGAATTTTAAAATCAACAGCCCTCAAGTTCTACACATCATTGCTACAGTTTCAGCTCAGAAGTCATCTTAGATCAATCATCTTCCCAAAGTATACTCTTTGAACATTGAATAACCGACTCTTGTGTGTGAAATATTTTAGCTCTTCCCACCCAGAATGCCGGATTACCGCGCAAGCCTCCTCTCCAATAACTCGTCCTCGGGGAGTCAGGTATTTCCTTCTAAGGTCTGTCGCGCTGTGTTCACAATCGAATTGGGGGGAGAAGATAGAAGAATGAGAAAAGAACTGGAGGGTGGCCAGTGTAGTCACCTCTCCTTGTGAAGATGGCCAGTGTAGCCGAGTCTCCACCAAGATCTGCAGGTTTCTGGAAGCTTGGACCTTTTTGGTCAGATTTTATTTGGTAGTTTCTTCTTTGTGTTTGGAATTTTTGGTGGTTCTGCTTGGATCTTGTTGTGCCCCTACGGATATAGAATCTTTTGTTTCCGTACATTTTTTGGGGTCTTAGAAAAAATTGTGCCCAGCCGTCCATCCCTTTTCCGAAGCTTTATTTCAACCCGTACTCCGGTCTTTAGATTTCCACGCTACCAGAAAAGAAACTCACACAGTCTTCCAACATCCCGTCTGAGTTGAGCTAAGTGCATAGTGCGAGAGTACAAATTAATTCCCTATTCCAGAGTTGTACCCAGAATGAAGAGACCAGGTTAGACACTAAGAGTCAAACGCTGTACATTGTCATGTGGAACTCAAAGAATTAAGTCAAAGACCTGAAGACTCTAAAATCTTATTTCTCGGTGAAGTTCCTCTGAAAATTAGGTGGATTAAGGTTAAGTCCAGACCACTCTCGGTTTCGGCTCATAACTTGGTTCAGAACCCAAAGACTTTTCACATATGCAAATGCGATGCTTGATGAAATGCGAGTGTGTGAAATGCAGACACAAAATTTTTCTCTCTCTCTCTCTCTTTTTTTTTGAATGAATGAATGAATAAGAAGCCATTTTTTTCAAAAAATTTTGGGCAAGGTCAGTGTTAGTGGAATAAACACAATTTTTTTTTGTTTAAGAAAAACCCACCCCGTAAATACATATAGACTTACGTGAAAGTACGAGGTATGGCTAAAATATATACATAGTATATATACAGACCCCCCTATACTTAGCGAGTGCTGTGTCCTCAGAGCACAAGAAGCATAAAGAAGACATAGCCCGGGCTAAGCGTAAGAGAGTGAAAAAAAAAAGAAAAAGAAAAGGATTTACAAAAATCGCCCCCCTATACTTAGACCGTGAATAGTCTAAGTATAGAAGAAGAGCGGAAAAGAAAACAAAAAGAAGCGGTCAGGGTATGTGAATGAGGAGGGTATATACAGGTGGGTGGCGGTTCCCCCTATACTTAGGCTTTGGCAGCCTAAGTATAGAAGAAGGATGGATATGGAGTGAGCGAGATATCAGAATGTGATGAGGAAAATGGTATATACAGATGGCATCGGTCCCCCCCTATACTTAGGCCTTTGCCTAAGTAGAGGAAGAAGCTGTACAAGGAGACCGATGTGGTTGGGAGGGAGGTTGGGTCTGATCTGATATTTCGTCAATGTCCTTGCTCTGTGTGAAATAGATGACCTCAACTTGCACTGTATGTTCTTTGGATGATTCTATGTATGGTTTCAGTAATTGTCCATTCACTGAGAAAGGTTGTGCATCATCTTTGAGTTCTGCAATGTCCACACTTCCATTGGTATGCACATCGATGACAACATAGGGACCCGTCCATTTCGATTTCAATTTCCCATGAAAGATCTTTAATCGAGCATTAAACAACCAGACTTTCTGCCCAGGGACGAAGGTTTTATCTCGAATGTGTCTATCATGCCATTTCTTGACCTTGTCCTTATAAATCACACTGTTTTCATATGCTCGATTTCGGATTTCAATTAGCTCATTCAGATTTAGGTCTCGACATAATTTCCCAAGGTGACAACTCCAGTTCAACTTTTTGATTGCCCATTCAGATTTGTGAATCAGTTCAGCAGGAAGATGGCAAGGTTTGCCATAGATCATCCTAAAAGGTGAAGTGCCGAGTGGTGTTTTATAAGCTGTCCTATAGGCCCAAAGAACTTGATCCAACAGTTTTGACCAATCTTTCCTATCTGGACGAACCAACTTTTGAAGTATACTCTTCACTTCTCGATTAGAAACTTCTGCCATGCCATTAGATTGAGGATGATAAGGGTTGGCTATTCTATGTTCAAATTTGTACTCCTTAGCCAAAGATCTCATTTCCCTGTTCACAAAGTGGCTACCTCCATCAGAGATCAAAACTTTTGGTATCCCGAACCTTGCAATGATATTATCCTTGATAAACTTACAGACGGTTTTGCTGTCTGCGGTTCGGGTCGGGATAGCCTCTACCCATCTAGACAAATAATCAACCGCTAACAAGATGTACTCAAATCCATTGCTATTGGGAAAGGGACCCATAAAATCAATCCCCCATGCATCAAAAACATCACAGAAAATCATTGGTTGCATGGGCATTTCGTCTCTATATCCAACGGTCCCTCCCATCCTTTGACAAATCGGGCAAGACCGTACAAAATCATTAGCATCACGAAATAAGGTCTGCCAGTAAAATCCACATTGGAGTACCTTGTGTGCGGTTCTCTTTCCCGAATGGTGCCCTCCAGCCTCGAGAGTGTGACAATGTGTGAGGACACTCTGGTATTCTTCCTGAGGAATACATCTTCTCCAGACACAATCCGCTCCTTCATAGAAAAGGAAAGGATCGTCCCAATGGTATTTTCTTGAATCCGACTTTAGTTTTTCAATCATTTTCTTTGTCCAACCCGAGGGAACCTTCTTGGAGACAAGATAGTTCACGATGTTGGAATACCATGGGGTTGAATCAATAGTGCAAACAGATTCGTCTGGAAAAGTCTCCTTAATAGGTCCAGTATCAGGATAATCATTTTTCTCAATTCGGGAAAGGTGATCAGCAACAACATTCTTTATTCCAGGTTTATCTTTGATCTCCAAATTAAATTCCTGGATTAACAAAATCCACCTCAAAAGTCGTGCCTTGGCATCTTTCTTATCCATGAGGTATCTAATTGTAGTATGATCCGTGAAAATTGTCACCTTGGAGCCCAATATATATGATCTGAATTTTTCAAGGGCCCAAACAACCGCGAGCATTTCCTTTTCAGTCACTGTATAATTTTTCTGTGCAGGATCCAATACTTTGCTCGCGTAGTGAATCGCATAAGGGATTCCGTCCCGTCTTTGTCCAAGCACAGCTCCGACCGCAAAATCCGATGCATCAGTCATGATCTCAAAGGGAAGAGACCAGTCAGGAGCTTGTAATATCGGCGATTCACAGATTTTCTTTTTCAGGAGCTCGAAGGCCTCAAGACACTTGTGATTTACAATAAACTCGGTGTCTTTTCCTAAGAGCTCAGTCAGTGGGCGGGCGATCTTTGAAAAATCAGGGATAAACCTTCGATAAAATCCAACATGCCCTAGAAAAGACCGCACTGACTTGACGTTGGTTGGTGGCTCAAGTTTCTTGATCACATCCACCTTGGCAGGGTCGACCTCCATTCCCTTTCTGGAGATGACATGCCCCAACACGATACCCTCTGTTACCATAAAGTGACTTTTCTCCCAAGAGAGTACCAGATTAACCTCCCTGCATCTTTTGAGGACTCGGTCCAAGTACGCTAAACATGTATCAAATGAATCACCATGGACCGAGAAGTCGTCCATGAAGACTTCCAGGAAATCACCCACCATTTCGGCAAATACGGCAATCATGCACCGCTGAAATGTACCTGGGGCATTACAAAGCCCAAATGGCATGCGCTTGAAAGCGTAGGTACCGAAGGGACATGTAAATGTGGTTTTTTCCTGATCCTCGGGAGCAATGGCTACCTGATTGTAGCCAGAGTACCCATCAAGAAAACAGAAGAATGCTTTCCCTGCAAGTCTCTCCAAAATTTGATCAATAAATGGCAGTGGAAAGTAATCTTTCTTGGTCGCAGCATTCAGGTGCCTGTAATCGACACAGACACGCCACGATGTGGGTACTCGTGTCGCGATCTCAACCCCTTCCTCGTTGGTGACCATCTGGATTCCCGACTTCTTCGGGACGACATGAAGGGGGGCCACCCACTTGGAGTCAGAGATGGGGTATATGAAACCTGCTTTGCACCATTTCTCTATCTCTTTCTTAACCACTTCCCGAAGATTGGGGTTTAGTCTTCTTTGAAATTCACGGGAAGGCCTTGCATTATCCTCAACATAAATTTGGTGCGAGCAGAGAGCAGGGTTGATTCCGACACAGTCCAACCGATGGCTTTTCGATTTCGCTCAAGGACTTCTAGAAGCTTAGATTCTTGATCCATGGTTAAAGATGAGCTGATGATCACAGGGAATTTATCTTTGGGTCCATTGAGAAATGCATACTTCAGGGTGGGAGGGAGAGGTTTCAGCTCTGGCAAATCTGCATCATCAATCAAATCCGGCTGAAGGTCTTTTAAGTCTGGCTCGGTGATTGTTGGTGGGTGATCATTCTGTGAGATGCTGGCCACTAGTCTTGAAGGAAAGTGAGTCGGATCGCAAATGTAGTGCGGTAATTCAGCCAAAGCCGCGTCCGACTCGTCATTGATTTTTTTCGAAGAGGATGGGATGGAACAATCCGAAAGGAGTTCTATGTCATCAAGATTGTACAGGTGTTCAGATTTGTCAGGTAAAAGATCACACTCTGTATGGCGCATTGTTGCTTCTTCTGATGCGAGGGTATCCATGTGAAGATCTGGAAGTTGGTCCCAAGGTCCGGTAGTTCTAATCAGATTACACTCAGATGTTTCAGCCTCTTCAGTGGTGGATTCAGAATCAGGTCTTTGCCATTTTGTTTGTCTCATTTCCAAATCCACTTCTCCATCTAGGGAGCGGAATTTCATCATTCCAGTGCCGTAATCGAATACAGCCTTGACGGTTCGTAAGAATGGTCTTCCCAAAATGATTTGCGACTCTTTCCAATGGTTCGGGGTCTCCATGTCAAGAACAGTGAAGTCCACTTTGTATTCAGTACCCTCAACCATAATGATAACATTTTTCACTTCTCCCTTAGGTCTTTTAGTAGATTTGTCAGCGAATTGGAGTATAGATAGTGATTTCTGAAGAGGTCCTAACTCCAATCAGTAATATAAGGCCAAGGGGAGAAGATTGATGGAAGAACCATTGTCAAGAAGTGTACGTGCGAATGCGATACCGCCAATGCGGCTTTCCACATAATGTGCACCCAGATCTCTTTTCTTCCTTGGTAAATGTTGGTTTCTCACGCATTTGGTGGTGGCCACTGTCAGAACATGAGTCTCCACAAATTGGTTTGTTTTCTTTGTGCGGGTCCGGGTAGGAGTACATTTCATTTTCAGGTATTTCTGGAATGCAGGGTTACTGGCCACATATTGATCAAAAGGCACTTTTACGGTGATGTTTTGTTGACAAAATTTTTCCATCACTGGGTCGCTTTGGATAGTTTTCTTTTGTCTTCCCTTCTTAAGCGCATGGGGAAAAGGAATGGAAGCATTTGAGACAGGAGAGAGATATCCAGAATTATAAATAAGAGCATCTTTATTGAATTTGGAGTTCTTATTACAATCATAATGTTCTGGATTATCATCATGTTGCTGAAATAATGACAAAGGTGTTTTCGCAGCAACTAGAGGTTCAAGGTCCTCTTTATTCTCCATAGATGCTTTTCCTTTCCTTCGGGCAGAAATCCTCCGGTGTTCTTTGTCTTCATCCTCAGAAGTATCCTCCGGTTGATCTTCTGAGTCATGATGGTCAGCTTCCTTCGCCCGGTCAGGTACGACCACGGTCCTTCCGCTCCTGAGGGACATGGCATTGATATTGTTAAACGAAAGGGTCTCGTAGTCAGATGTGGAAAAGTCTGAGTAATATACCTGATTGTTGTGTTGAGATGATTGCGTTTTGTTCAAGCTATTGGGGTTAGCTTGAACTTGAGCGGGAATAGCTGTGACAGGTGCAGTCTGTTCTTCCTTCCATCGGGATAGACGATTAACATCTACCCGTAGGTCATACAGTTCACTCCGGAAGCTGCGAATTTCCTCCAGCATTTGTCTTTGGATATCAATCGAGTCTTCTGGAGGTTTGGATGATCGAGATGCTTGATTTGGAGCTTGATATTGCTGACGATGTTGTTGAGGCTGGGTCTGACGGTCTTGTGGCTGTTGCTGCCTTGAGGACTGATTATGTTGTGGAGCGGCATTGTATGAGTTGGGTGGACGCTGATATTGCTGACGGTCCCCCAGATTACCCTGTCGGGTATTATCCTGTGTGTACCAAATGCCGTTTATCTCGAATGTCAGAGGCGGGGCTTCTACGACTGTCTCAGCTGGAGGGGGTGACTGCTGGGAAGGTTGGACGTAGGATTGGTCCTGAGTCCATGGTAGCGGTTGTCCAGAGCCTGGCTGCTCTTGGACATGATGCACATGATAAATTGGGACCGTAGGAGCAGTAGGTATCCCAAGCTTGGACACCTTCTCAGTGAGCTCCTCCATTTGTTTTGGAAATTGAGAGAGTCGGTTGTCGATGTCGTTCACTCTTTTATCCACAATTGTTAATTTGTCGGTGATGATGTTCATGTTGGGCAGCAAGTCCTCTGCTATTTCTGCAACAGTTTGTTTTCCTCCTTTGACTTGATAGTTGTTCAGTGAATCAGTGTAAGATCTACTGGCAATTTGTGAACGGCTAGTTTCCGCCATTTGCTCCAGAATTTTCCAGACGGTATCAGCTCCTCGGGATGTGTAATTTCCTCCACAAGCGGCACTGACTAAACCCTGAGTCCCGTGGTTAAGGCCAGAATAGAGAGATTGGACCAGGATGTTGTTATCTAGGTCATGGCAGGGACATTTCTGCAGCAGATCTTTGAATCTATCCCATGCATCACAAAGTGGTTCATTTGGCATCTGAGAGAAGCTAGTGATGCGAGTCCTCATTTGATTGGTTCGACTCAGAGGGTAAAATTTCTTCAAGAAGAGATTCTTGAACCTATCATAGGTGGTCACTGTTACTCCCAAATTTTTCACCCAGTAATCCGCCTTACCCTTCAAGGCGAAGGGTAATGCAGTGAGACGGATATAGTCTTGGCTGACTTGTGGGTGCCTCTGATTAGAACAGATTAGCTCCAAATCACGCAGGAATTCATAAGGTTCTTCATCCGAATTTCCATGAAATTGTGGTAATTGATTTATGAAGTGTGGCTTCAGTTCATGGTGAACCTCAGGTTGAGGTGGCTGCAAGTAATTTATGACCCTATACTGCCCGGGATTATATGCAGCTTCCATTGGTGGTTCTCCTTCTGCATTCATTCTTTCCAATTGTTCCCTCATCAGATTTTGCTGCTGCTCAGATGCAGCCAGCCTTGCAAGAATCAGTTGCATCGGATCTTCATTTTGGTCATCTTCGGGATTGTTCCTCCTTGGAGCCATTTGAATGTTCTTCTTTTCACCTTCAGATTGTGAAAAATAGGCGTCAATAGTTTGAAGAGAATTATTTGATGAAAAGTCCAGGGGAAGGTGTCCCTGAACCCAAGGTGGTTCTGAGTAAGAGAGGTTCAGATCATTTGAAAAATTTGTGGTAGTCAGAAAGGGGTTCGCTGAGTCCGAACGGAAATTTCCACAATTTTCCATTCTTGAAATTGAGAGATGAGTATCAAGTCAAACACAATACAAAGGTTGTTTCACCAACTCACACAATGAAGCCGTAAGAGTTCGGCTATTATCTTTTCAATTTTAGTTGGTGATAAATTCAATCTTGCAAACCGTTTAGACGAGCTGTTTAGGTTTGGAGCTGGGCTCTATCCTAGTGTGCGTTACTCTCCTCGCTGCAAGATAAATCAAACAATGTCGGGGTTGCTCTCCCGCAAAAATTCTTGCTTTTATGGTTTATTTGAGATCAGATATATTTAGCAGTCCTGATTTTAATGAGGTGATCACTGAGAAATTAGATGAGCACAAATGCACGTCTACCGTCCAGTCCCAATTTCCTTTAAAGTTATGTTATAAAACAAGAGAGAGGAATTCGAGAAAAGCCGATGCACGTAGAAAACTATGATGAATGCTCAGTTAGAAGACTTACAGTGCCTCCTCGCAATCTCCATGTGGGATGCTAGACAGAATTTAAAAATTATTCTATATGATGTGCAAGCCGATGGAAAACCGCACCTAAGCAGAAAGTTCTATTAGCGGGAAGAATTGATTTAATTTTGGCTAAGTTTGAACGATCTATGTGCGTCTCAATTTAAAGTGCAGTGTGGCTTAAGATCCTACGAGCACAAGCAAAAATATAAATGCTCTGAGAGCCGTAAGTGCAGGTCTATCCTAGTCGCCACTCAAGTCGGGCCCCACCCTCTCCGGAGAGTGAAACAGGCCACGACACACCACAGAATAAAGTTTAGAGGTCTTTCTACACACGCGAGAGTCCAAACGGACACCGCTGTAAAATTGCAGAAATTAAAAGTGCAGAAATTAAAATCCTAGACTCTACTCTCTCTCACGACTCGACTCGATCTTAAATTAATTGCGGTTTTTGGTGAAGTTGCGTCGGTTATTGAAAACCGCTCCACGTACAAGGTACCTCGCAAAAAAAATAAGAGAGAAAATGTCAGAGAGTGACTCAAAATAATATGAAAAATAAATGCTGAAAATAAATTGCAGAAAAAAAAATGGAATTTACAATGAAAAATTCGGGGGTCAGACTACCCGAATGAGGAAAACCGAACAAAATATTTTTTAGACAAAAATCTAAGCCGTTTGCCTCCCCGGCAACGGCGCCATCTGACGATTCCGGATTTGCTGCTTTTAATAATGTGTTTTTATCGTGTTGTGCGTTGTAGGCGGCAATCGGAAACGGTCAAGAAAATACCACAAATGATGTTCAATTTTTTTAATCTCGTGGTTTTATGTTTGTTTTACTTGGGCAAGTCCCAAGGTCGATCACAAGGAGGCAAAGGAACAACCTAGAATTAAGTCTATCAAAGTTCGTGTTCGGTTTTCAAGGCGGTCTTTTTTTGGAATTTTTGGATGCAATATGAATTTTTTTATGGATTTTAAATGCAAACAAATTAATTTTCAATATTTAATTTTTAATAAATATTAAACCTACTTATTTTCGAGAACTAAAATTATCTAAGATCTATCACTAGGTAATAGATCTTAGAAAAATCCTAGACCTCAAAAATGTGGGGTTCAATACCTATTAAAAATCAAACATTGAAATGCACAAAATGATTTTTACAGGGCAAATGATGCATGCAAATGCAATGATTTTTGGGCACAATGTTAATCAAATTAATCTCTACGATATGTGATTTTTGGGGAATTTTTAAATCAACGGTTAATTAAGTACGAATTTCAGAGCAAGAAATGGGTAAAATATGCAACTTTCCACGAAATAATTATTTATTAATTAACCATCAATCAGAAAAAGACCCACAAGATGTCAAACAGTAGAGAATTAATTAACGAACATCATGCTATTTTTAGATTGATAAAATAATGTAGAGAGAAGGTTCGAAACTAAGGGGGAACACAGGGGTATGAGTGCAATATAAATAAAATAAATAAATTAAGCAAACTACAGTGGGGGACTTAAGTGTAATTACCAAAACCAGGGGGGATACTTCTGCAAAAATCACCAGAGGGCACGTGCACCGCACGTGCCTCTGGTCGGCGGGGACTGGAATGCAAATAGAGGGTCCTTCAGGGGGCTTCTTGTAATTTGCCCAAGGAGCACGTGCGCAGCACGTGACCCCTGGGGTTGCTTGATGGGGAAGTTCCCCACGCACGCGCTTCACGCGTGCTGGGGCCTCGGGCTTCAAGCCCCCGGCGGCTGTGGCGGAGGACTGGTGGCGATGACCAGCGAGGGGGCGGTGGTGGTGCCTCGGCGGTTGTGAGCCTCGGCGGTGGCGCGCGATAGGGCCGGTGGCGTCGAAGAAAGAGCGGGGCTGCCGGTGAACGTCGAAGGAAGAGCGGGGCTGCCGGTGAACGTCGGAGTTCGCAGCAGCTGGAAGTTGATGACGATGACTGGGCTGTGCGGCGGAGCAGTTGATGTCGTGGCTGAGGCGAAGCTGGAGAGGCGGAGGCGTGGTTCGGTGGCGTCAGTTGGAGAAGAAGCGGAGGTGGCGATGCTTGATGGCGCAAGGCGGATGAGCTCGGTGGTCGTCGAAGATGGTCGTGGCCGACACACGGCCGGGGGGGCGTCGGTGAAGTCAGGCGGAGCCGGCGTGGTGGCGGAGCGGAGGGAGGCGGTGGTGTCGACGACGTGGGGCGGAGAAGGCGAGATAGAAAGAGAGAGAGGGAGAGAGAGAGAGGGAGAGAGGGTATACCTGAAGGGAGTCGGCTCGACGGCGTTGGCGAGGCCGAAGCGAGCAGCGGCGCTCGGGGCGGAGCTGCGACGAGGTCTGAAGACCTCGGATCACGCCGATGGAGAGGGCTTCGCCGGTCCTGTCACTACCGGAGGAGGTTCTAAGGATGATGTTCGGCGGATGGGTTGTATGAGGGCCGGCGGAGGTTGTTATATAGGGATGGGGAGTCGGCCGGAGATGGAAGGGGATCGGTGGGATTGAGGGAGATCGGGGGATAGGATTTGGAATCGAGGATCTGATTGGAGGCGGCGAGATCTGGGAGATGCGATTGGCGCCGGCGATCGGAGCGAGATTGGCGGCGAAAATCGCGGGGGCGGCGCGGCTGATTTGGGAAAGGGGAAGGGCGGAGGAAGGAGACGCACAGCGGCCGTCCGATCGGCCGAGATCGGACGGCCGTGGTTGAACCACGTGGCGCAAAAGGGAGAGGGAATGCGCACGTGCAGAGCACGTGCCCTGGAGGCACGTGCCTCGCACGTGCGTGGTTTTATTTTTTTTTTTACAAAAACTAATATAAATAAAGTCCAAAAATGGCTGACACGTGGCGGCACCAGGTGCTGCCACGTGTCAGCACCACAAAATTCGAGAATAAATCCTTTTGTAAAATCGATAAAAAATAGTAAACGGCCTCGGATCGAAAAAGTTTCTTCACGAAAGTTGCTCGAATCCATCGGTTTTAGCATCTGCGGCTCGGGCGGGGATGGCCTCAACCCATCGGCTGACATAATCCACAGCAAGCAAGATGTGCTCGAATCCCTGACTTTTAGGAAATGGGCCCATGAAATCAATCCCCCATGCATCAAAAACCTCACAGAAGTGAATGGGTTGCATGGGCATCATGTCTCTCTGTCCGCAGGTTCCCATTTTCTGACAGTCAGTACATCTCTTCACGAACTCATCAGAATCCTTGAAGAGAGTAGGCCACCATAGGCCGGATTGAAGCACCTTCTGTGCTGTCCTTTTTCCAGAATGATGTCCTCCTGCCTCAAGCTTGTGGCAGTATGTGAGGACGCTATGCTGCTCTTCCTGAGGAATGCACCTCCTCCAGATACTATCCCCTCCTTCATGATAAAGGACGGGATCCTCCCAATGGTAAAACTTGGCCTTAGCTAGGAAGGTCTCAAGTTTCTGCCTGGGCCAACCCTGAGGGACTGTCTTGGCAACAAGATAGTTTACAAAGTCAGCATACCATGGGAGTGAGGCGACAGCCAAGATCGCCTCGTCTGGAAATGTCTCTGTGATAGGTGCGCTGGGCTCAGATTCCTCAAGATTCTCCAATCTGGAGAGATGATCCGCCACCACATTCTTGACTCCAGGCTTATCCTTAATCTCAATATCAAACTCCTGGAGTAGAAGGATCCATCTGGTGAGACGTGCTTTGGCATCCTTCTTAGCCATTAAGTACCGGATGGCGGTGTGATCAGTGTAGATTGTTACTCTAGATCCGAGAATATATGATCGATACTTATCAAGAGCGAAGACTACGACCAGCATCTCTTTCTCAGTCACAGTGTAATTTCGCTGAGCGGCATCCAAAGCCCGGCTGGCGTAGTGAATGGCAAACGGTAAACCATCCCTCCTCTGTCCAAGCACAGCCCCAACGGCAAAATCTGAAGCATCCGTCATGATCTCGAATGGGAGAGACCAATCGGGTGGCTGAAGGACAGGAGCTGAAACAACCATGTTTTTGAGAGTCTCAAATGATTCAAGACACTTATCATTAACAATAAACTCGGTGTTTTTGGTCAGCAAGTCAGTAAGCGGTCGGGCAATTCGACTGAAGTCCTGAATGAACCGTCGGTAGAAACCGACATGCCCCAGAAAAGACCGTAACTGACGCAGATTGGACAGCGGATTGAGTTTTCTGATGATATCCACCTTAGCCGGATCGACCTCCATGCCCCTGTTGGAGACGATATGACCAAGGACCGTCCCTTGAGTCATCATGAAATGACTCTTCTTCCAGGATAAGACAAGATTGACCTCAATGCAGCGCTTCAGCACGTGGTCTAGGCAGTCAAGACAAGCGTCGAACCCGTCGCCATAGACCGAGAAGTCATCCATGAAGACCTCTAAACAGTCACCCACCATGTCCGAGAAGATGGACAACATGCACCTTTGGAATGTCGCCGGAGCGTTACATAGACCAAAGGGCATCCGTCTGAAAGCATAAGTCCCAAACGGACAGGTGAATGTCGTTTTCTCCTGGTCTTCGGGCGCAATGGCCACTTGATTATATCCAGAGTACCCATCGAGAAAACAATAGTGACTCTTCCTGGCTAACCACTCGATAATCTGATCAATGAAGGGAAGCGGGAAGTGATCCTTCTTGGTGGCCTCATTCAATCGTCTGTAGTCCACACAGACCCTCCAAGATGTTGGTACTCTAGTAGCGATCTCCTCTCCAGACTCATTGACAACTGTAGTGATACCCGTCTTCTTGGGTACCACATGGAGTGGACTAACCCATTTGGAGTCGGAGATGGGATAGATAAAATCAGCGCTCCACCACTTGGAAATTTCTTTCATGACTACGTCTCGAAGATTCGGGTTCAGCCGTCGTTGGAACTCACGCGACGGCTTAGCGTCATCTTCAAGATAGATGTGGTGGGAGCAAAGATTTGGGCTCAGCCCCTGGAGATCAGCTATACTCCAACCGATTGCCTTGCGGTTTCTTTCAAGAACTTCCATCAGACGAGATTCTTGTTCTCCAGTCAAATCTGCTGAGATAATGACTGGGTGCATTTCTGGCTTTCCAGCAAGGAATCTGTACTTCATTGACTGCGGCAGAGGTTTCCGTTCCGGACAACTGGGAGGTGGCAGATCTGGCTTCTGATAAGTCTGTGTAAATGCTACCAGGTCTGCATGGGAGAACTCTCGCTCTGCTTGAATTGCTGACGAAGGGCGGCCTGATGGATCATCAATAAACTGCACTGGCTCGCACTCTGTCATGGCTGTCAACTCAGTAGGAATCAGACAAGGTAAATAGTCATCAAAGTCATCCCAATCAATGTCTGAATCCGAGGGATCAGAAGACGATGAGCAAGATTGAAATTCCTCAGCACCACTCATCACGACACTGTCAGCCTCAGAGATATCCTCATCCAGGGATGTGCTCTCCCGGCTCTCGACTGCCATGAGCTTGAGATACAGTGAATCTGCAGGCAAGGCGAGGGTCGGTGCTACGGGATCTTTCCAGTTGGATTCATCATCAGTCATCTCAAAGTCACAAACCTGGTGGGTGTCTAGCTCCTCCTCTGTCATCTGCTCGGCTTCGCTGGACTGTTCTGAGCATTCTGCCTCTCTGGCTCTGATCTCTTCGATCATCTCTATTTGTATGGTTTCGCCCTCTACGCGAAAGCATACCTTCCCACTATCATGGTCGGTCACTGCCTTGGCTGTGGCCAAGAATGGACGTCCGAGAATGATGGGGGCATCAGTTACCGACTCAGGGATCTCCATGTCCAACACAACGAAGTCCACGGGGAATTTCAGGCCCTGAATGGTAACGACCACGTCTTTCAATAACCCCTTCGGCCTCTTAATCGACCTATCAGCAAACTGAAGGACTGTTCTGCTTCGAAGAAGAGGGCCAAACTCGAATTGCTTGAGTAAGGCTGCCGGAAGAAGGTTAATTGAAGAGCCGCTGTCTAATAGAGTACGATCAAACTGCTGCTCCTGAATCTCGCATCTGACATAGGGAGCTCCTGCGTCTGGTCGCTTGGCTGGCAATGTGTTCTGAATGGCGCAGCAAGTGTTATGAGTGAGCATATGGATTTGATCTCTGTGCCTCTTCCTTCTTCGAACAGTAGTTGTTTCTTTTAAGTTCTTCTTGAAGAAGGGGATATGCTCAAATGCTTCTCGTAGAGTCAGCTGAATGTGAAATCTGTCAATCATTTCGTTGCCAAACTCTACCTGCTGATTCTTTTTAGGATTTTCTTTTTTGTTCCCTTTCGCTCGGCGGAGTGCTTCGGGAAAGGGGATGGTAGGGACCTCCTCAGATGGAGGACTAGGAATCGGTCCCTGTGCTTGTGAAGACGGAGAATCCATACAAAAATCATCATTCACCACATATGGATCCGCAATTTGAACAGAAACCTTTCCTTTATTCATATTTTTGTTTTTGTTTTTCTTCCCACAGTCTCTAGATACAAAATGTGGTGACATCACAGTGGGTGGCTCAACAAAAGTAGATGTGGTGGCCTCAGCACCACCACTCGCACCGGTCTTTGCGGCATCAGCACTGCGCTCTGGTTCAGCATCCAAAATGGTGGCATCAGCACCACCGTCTGCATCTGGTATCACGACGGCATCAGCACCGTCGTCCTGGACTCCATCATTGGTGGCATCAGCACCACCGTCTTCAACATCATCTGTAGCGGCATCAGCACCGCTCCTCTGCTCCTCTGGCGCTCCTGATTCTGCATATGGCTGTCGCTCAGAAGAGGCGCCGCCGGCTGGCTGATGAATCTGTGATTCATCACATCAAAAGTCAAAAATAGAGCCTTGTTCCCGAGAAAATAGAAGCATATTTCCTTTTATCTTGCATAAATAACACTCATGCATGCATCCATAATTCATGCATTTTAGCAGCTCATCTGCATTTAAATAAGAAAGCCAGAAATCCCCTGTAAAATACTTCTTCATCAAATAACTTCCTCTCTATAATATATGTGTATACTCCTTAATAATATAGGGAAGAATGCCAAAAATCACCCTTGAAAAATAGCCCAAATATCCTGAGAACCCTTGTACATTAAAACACACATAAAGCCCGCATACAAACTCCTACTTAGGTCGACTCACTCTTAGAATACTACGTATTAAAAGACCTTCAAAATGAGACTAATTTCATTGAAATTGGAGCTTGTATGAGGAACTTGGGTTTTTGGGTCATTTTGTATACTACATATGTACATTTATGTATCCTTGTATTTATGTACCATATTTGACCTCATCTCCGTCTTTGGTCAACATGAAACTTGTAGATCTCATCAAGATCTACAACTTTCATGTTTTGAGTTTTTCCAAATTCGGCCTCCTCTTCTCTCTACACGTGTTTTCCCTTCCAGCCATTCACAGCAGGCCACGTGGCGCCCTCTGATTGCGCCACGCGGCCCGCTGCCCTTTGTCTGACCCGCCTTCGCCCCCCACCGTTGGATCGCGCCTCAGATCCAACGGCCCCTCTGTGACCACGTGCGCTCACTCCCTCAGCCGTCCGATTATCTCCTACTCCTCATCACCACCATCCGTTAGCGCCGCACTCTCAGCCCTCCACGTGGCGTCATCTACGCCGCTCGATCGCGCCCCCGATCCTCTCATCTCAGCCGCCCACCTTCCAGCGAGTCTCGACCATCAGATCGACTTCCCCCCTTTTATCTGAACCATCCGCTCGCACCGCTCTACAACGCGCCACGTGGCCCCCGTCAGAACCCTTCATCTGGGCATCCTTGATCTAATCCCAGACGTCCCTTTGCACTTCGATCTGGCCGTTGGATCACGAGATCCAACGGCCAGGACCTCGTCTCCTACCTCTGGCAACCCTCTCTCCCACGATCTCCGCCTTGCGGGAGGGGCTGCCCCTTCCTATTCTTGGCCGCACTCTAGCCACCTTCTTCGACCACCATCACCTCCACGTTCATCGCCACTCGTCCCTCTCCCTCGCCAGCTCCCTCAAACACCACCATCTCCGCCACACTCGCCCCACGACAGCCACCAACTTCGCCACTCACCCACTCCAGCCGTCACCTTCACCCTTTAAATACCCCCCCTCCGGCCACCTTCATCCGCATCCGCCACTCCAGGAGAAACCCCCGAGCTCAGAGCTCTCAATTGGTGACAGCAATTGGCCGTCTCTTCGAGCGAAGACAGGCGTCTTCTCCGGCGAGATCCACGGCATCTCCGCCGTGTCGCAGCTGCCTTCCGTGACGCTGCACGAGCTCGGGCGATCACCGGCCCTCGAGCGACGACCTGGACCTCAAGCAGGAGGCCCCATCCCCAGGTGAAACTCCCTCCATTTCTTCTCCGATCTTGTTCTTCTTTTTCCTCTATTTTCTCCTCTTTTATTCGCCGTCCACGGTCATCTCCGCGCCTCCTCGACACTCCGATGAGCTTCGCGATGAAGCTCTGATCTTCGCTGGCATCGTTACACCTTCAGATACCCTATTTCACCAGCCATCGACCTACAGCTCCACCACCTGGCCGGAGCTCCGACACCCGACCACCTCCCTTCGCCGCAGGCCTCTCCGATCATTCCCATCACTTCCACAGACGCACGCACGAGCCTCGGCTATACGTCTAACACTTGCAGGTACGCCTTTGATCATTGGCCGGAGCCTCGTCGGAGCTTTCCTCGAGCTTCATCGACTCAGAGCTCCAGCCCTCCTCCAGTCATCCAGAGACCACCGGAGGCTTCGCCTTTCACTTCCGAGTCTTCCGAGCTCGGTGGGAGCTGACGGAGCTCATCACCTGAGCTTGGCAGCCGAGGCGGAGCTCAGCAGCCTTCACCGGAGCGCAGCCATCTCCTCCGCAGGCGGCGGAGGCCCGTTGAAGGAGAAGAAGCAGTCGCCGTTCGATCATCTGATCAAACGGTCCTCGCCTCGCCACGCGTCCCTTCGCCGCCCTCGTCCTCGACCGTCGATCACACCTCAGATCGGACGATCCTCCCGCTGCCACGCGTCTTCACCGACACCCCTTGGATTCATCTTGATCCAAGGGCCTTCAAGTCGCCACGTCGTCTTATCCGAGCCTCGGCCTCCCAAGCCTAGGCTCGGGTAACCCGAAGCTGCTCCGAGGCTAGCCCGAGCCTCCAGAAGACCCGAACCTCACTCCGAGCCTCCGACGCCCTCCGAACCTAGGCCGCCCCACGTGAGGAGCACGTGCTGCCTAGGTTATTTGCACCGATGCCCCTGGAGCTTTCACAAATTGCAAAAAGGCCCCTGTGAAGCAGACAACACGTGAGGAGCACGTGCTTCGTGGAAAAATTGCATAGAAGTCCTGCATATTATAGGTAATTGCATTTTAGTCCCTGTCAGCATATTTACTTATTGAATTTTTAATTTCCAGTATTGCATTTACACCCTTGTGTTTGTACGTGTCCATAGCATGCATTTTTCATCATTTTGAAATTCTAAAAATTGCAAGTTGTTGAGAATTTTGTCCTCTATCAGTTTGTACACGTGTCTGATTTTTGTTGGCTTAATTGAATTATCAATGAATTAATTGGTTCATTTGTGTCATATTTTGCCCAGTGATGCCTTTTGATTTTTAATTAAATATCAGTGCCTTCAAAAATCACCAAAAATTCACAGTAGCTTAAGGACTTTATTTTCAACACTCCATAAAAATTTCATATCATTTGCACGCATAACGAGGCCTCAATAAATAGTTTAGTGATTTTCTTTAATTAATTTTAATTAATTCATTTCACAATAAATTTAAGTTCTGTCAATTTTCCTAGGTCCCTGATCATTAGACCTTCCTAGGATAATTTTAGTTCTTGGAGAAATTGTGGTTTGATATTTATTAAAAATTAAACACTGAAAATCACTCTGTCTGTTTGTTAATTCACAGAAAATTTATTTTGAGTCGAAAAATTCCAAAAAAATTAGTGTAGGTCATTTTCATCATAAATAATCTTCTGGCCAATTTTCATTATTTTTGGACTTCGTTTGACACATCAATTAAATTTGACTTTAAATTGGCTAAGAATTGTCTGCATATGTCTGCATAGGAATTAAAAATACCAAAAAAAATTGTTCCCCGAATATCAAACACTTGTAAATTGTTATAATCAACCTAAGGAGACAGTTGCCTCCCTGAGATCGACCTTGGACTTCACCAAGTAAAAAAAAAATATCACCGCTTAAAATTGACCAACATCTGACTTAAGTGGTTTTTGATCAACCTCCCGCATCCGACTGCAACGAACACTTAAAATTAATTTGGACCATTAACTTGACCGAATTAACTAAGGGTGCGGGAGCGCTCATCAAAATGGCGCCGTTGCCGGGGAGGCACGGCTTAGGTTAATTTACATCATATTTTTGAGTGTTTGATCTTCTAATCCCCGGGTAGTCTGACCCCCGGTTTTTCTTGTGATTATTTCTCTCATTTATTTCCTTTGCATTATTTTATTTTTGTGTCACTCTCTGACCTTCATTTAATTTTTGTGCGAGGACCGCGAGGAGTCGGCGACGCTTCGAGGACTTAGCATTTAGATTGTGTGGAGAGAAAGAGAGGCATTGTATTCTTTTTAATTATTTTTCTTTTGCATTATTTCCAGCGGTTCCCGTTTGGGATCTCGCGCGTGTAAATATAGTGGAAAACCGTGTCCCGTGTGCTGTGTGGTTGATTGATAATTTAGCTTGCACTAGCGGCTCCTCGAGCCACTCTAGGACTTGTTTGTGCTCGTAATCAATAGGACCACACAACACACTTAATAGACGCACCTAGACCGCAGGACTTAGTTCAAATTAAACCGTTCTTCACGTTAATAGAACTGCCTGTCTAGGAGCGGCTTTCATCGCTTGCATTTGCATGTAGGGTAGAGTTTTCAATTCTGTATAGCATCCTGCATCAACAAGCGAAGGGATCACTGTAAGTACTCTTTACTTAGCATACGCATCATTGATTTCAACCTTGCATCGGCTTTTCTCGATTCCCCTCTCTGATTTTTCTCACTTAATTAAAAAGGAGATTGGGACTGTACGATAGGCGTGCTTTGTGGTGATTAATTACAGTGATAACCTAACTTTAAAACCGGGACTGCTAACAGTATTGACCATAAAAAGGGAATAAAAGCTGAAAATTGTTTGCGGGAGACTAATCCTCGTCCTTGTTTTCAGGCTGAGTGAGGGTACCTGAGTGTGTGTGAACACCCTAAGGTAGAGACCAAATCCCCGTCTTCCATATCACGTTCTAACTGATCCTAGCAAATATCACGAGCCGAATATTTTCAGATTCTTTGACTAGTACCAAGTAGCCTCCGCCTGTCTCAGGTAGATAGGGGCGAAATTGCGGTACTTCGCGACAAGCTGCCAGTAACCCTCCGGGGTGAAGTTCCGGCCTTGTCAGCCTCCGCCTGCTTGCAGGTAGATAGGGGCATGGTCACTGAGTCCATCGGTTTGGGATAGGAGCGAAGAAAGGAAGGAGCGGCGGTATCTTAGACGACAGGATAGACAGGGAAGACGCATCCGGCTCTGAGCCGACTTCCCTCTAGGCCGCGTAATCCTTGCTAGATTTGCTTGAAAATCACACTTAAAAACTACAAGATAAATTGGACTCAACTTTGAGTCCTTCACTGTGTTGAGTGTGAATCCAGGGTCTTGGATTGATCTTGTGCTTGCTTCAGGTAGGAGTAAAATCCTATCTTCTTCTTGCTTCACCAAGATGAGTAACCGGGGAGATCTCGACGCACCGTTCACTAATCTCTCTATGAGTCCCCCACGTAACTCGTCTTTTCCGGTCCGAGCGCACCTTGGACCACCCAGGACTCATGACCCTCTTGAGTCCTGGTTCCCTCCTGCTCAGGGTGGTTACTCTCAAACCAACCCTTGTATCTCCTCTGAGATTACCGAGGAAGATCATTGCCTCGGTTATCCCTTCCTTGATTCAACCTCTAACACCGACCTTATTTTCCAATCCCCAGAAGTAGAGGAAGAAATGCCACCAAAGATGCCGCCTGATGAGGACCAGATGAGACAGATTCTAAGACGCCTTGCTGAAGCTGAACAGAAAAATGCTGATCTCACTGCACGAATGGGGCGGATAATAGTAGCTGAAGGGATCGACCGACCAATGGTCGATACCTATAACCCGGCGGAGAACGAAATCCAGAATTGGCTAGCACCTGCAGTTCCCGACCAGGCATTCGAGCTGAAGCCCCACTTCCTTAGCCTGCTGCCGAAGTTCAACGGAAACCTAAGCGAAGAGCCGTACACTTTCCTCCGTGACTTCGAACTAGTCTGCAATAATCTGAGCCATCCCAATGTTGGCCAAGATTATATCCGACTAAAAGCCACCCCGTTTGCCTTAGGAGATAAGGCTGCACATTGGCTGAAAAACCTAGGGGTGGTCTGTACTACCTGGATGCAGTTCAAGGACCTCTTCTTGAAGAAGTTCTACCCACTCAGTAGAACCAATCAGATGCGAACGAAGATTGCCAGCTTCGCCCAAGGACCCTGCGAACCGTTCCACGAGGCGTGGGACAGGTTCAATGACTTAGTACAGAAATGCCCATGCCACGACATTTCTAAGGCAATCTTAGTCCAGACCCTGTTCTGCGGCCTAACCCCAGAGATGCAGGGGTTAGTCAGCGCCGCCTGCGGAGGAAGCTATCTGAACAAGAACGAGCACGCCGTATGGAAAATCCTAGAGCAGATGGCAGAAACCGGCAGGTCACAGGCCACAAGGGCCTATCAGTTGTCTCCCTCGATTCTATCCAACGAGACAACTAAAAGGACTGTTGCAGATCTGACAGAGGACCTCATCCCCAGCATGGGGATGATTGCAGACAAGCTTACTATGGTCGAGCAGATCCACAAGAGAGTCGCGGAGATGGAGTCTCTTTCGAGCCTTCCCAAGAAGGTGGAGGAACTCTCTGAAAAGGTAGCCAGGATTAAGCTACCCACCCCTTCTGCACCACCTGTACCTGTACATCGAGTCCATCTTGTACAGGAACAGGCACCGGGGTCTCAGAGCAGCTGGGATCAGACTTACACCCAGCAGAACCATCATGCACCCCCACCCGTTGAGACAGAGTACGAGGAGCCTCCGCCCGTTTACGAAATCAACGGGCTCTGGTATAGCCGCGACCCACTAGTCCGGCAAATCGAGATGGGGAAGGACCAGGCACACCGCCCAACCCCAGTCTACCAAGAGACCAGGCCCGTCACAATCCCGCGATATCAGTCCAGGCCAGAACAAGGGTACCAGCCGCAGCAGCGCACCTACCAGCAGGGGCCAGCACCGCCCCATCAGCAGCAGTACCGGCACGGCCAGCAGGGCCAGTTCAGGACCGCATCCACTCAGCAGCTAGCCCAGCCCACTGAATTGGAGTCCCTCACCTTGGCGATCCAGACCCTGTCTGATAGGGTTCAGCAGATGCAGAACGACTACCTGGACATGAGAACCGACATCAATCGGGTCTCTCGTGCTCAGGATCAACAAATGGCGCCAAGGACTCCAATTCCCGCACAGGTTCAGGCCAACCCAAATAGCATACATCAAGGCCAGAACCGACCCCGAGATCAGGTATACTATTCAGATAATTATTTATCTGAACATGAGATCCCTTCGTATGATAATGTTAACCATATGTCCCTCAGGAGCGGAAGGACCGTGACCATACCTGATCGGGCACGGGCACAACAGGAAGGAACCTCCGAAATTCGACCTGAGGAGAATTCGGAGGAGGAAGAGGAGGAGCACCACCACCACCAGCAGAAGAAGAGGACATCTGAGTCCTCGAAGCACCAGCCCCGTAGTCATCCAGAGTCCGACGACACCGATGAGCCCGCACCTCCATCTGAGGAGGACCAGCCAGAAGAAGCGGAAGACGCATCACCGGTTTCGCCCAAGCATTTCCCTTTTCGTCAAAGTCAGAGTCAGAGTCTGTATAAAAGTCCGAGTCAGAGTCTTGTTCAGAACTCAGTTTCAGCAGCTAATGAAGATATTTCAGTTCCAGAACCTGAGTTAATAATCCCTTTCCCCCAAGCTCTCAAGGGTGGGAAGAAGAAAAACAAAAAAATCCAAAAAGATGACCCTGAGATGGCTGAGTTTTGTAACAAACATATCAAGGTCACAATACCCTTTGACAAGTTCGTGGAAATGACCCCTGCATTCCAAAAATACCTTAAGGTGAGATGCACACCTACTAGGGGTAGCAGGAAAACCAAAAGCCGTGTTGAGAAACACGTCCTGTCAGTAGCCACAACTTGTGCAATAAAGAACTCGTTTCCTCGGAAACGAAGAGACATGGGTGCACACTATGTAGTGAGTCATGTTGATGACATCGCGTTTGCACGCACTCTCCTGGACAATGGTTCCTCGATCAACTTGATGCCCACAGCCCTTTATGAGCGGCTCAATCTCGGACCTCTTAGAAAATCTAGAGCTATTCTTCAGTTTGCAGACAAATCCACTAAGAAGTCCCAAGGAGAGTTAAGGAACATTGTGATCAAAGTCGAGGGGCAGGAATACATGGTGGACTTTACTGTCCTCGATATGGAAACCCCTCGTAATTGGAGAGATTCCCAGATCATTTTGGGTAGGCCCTTCCTCAGAACAGCAGGGGCCCTATTCGATTATAAGAATGGGAGAATTCAATTCCAGACTCTAGGCGGAGATGAGGAACTAGAGATGAAGCAGACAAGATGGCAGAGACCAGACTCCGAATCCAGCACCGAGTACTCTTCTCTCGAAACAGACCGTGAACATGTAGACTTAGTTGGGCCATGGAGACAGAACCCAGCCAGCACCGATGTGTCCATCTCCTTTGAAGATGATCCAGTGCATGAGTCAGTCTGCGAGATATTCAGGAACGAGTACAGCTCTGAGCCTGCATCACCCTACATCTTCGATGACACAGAGGCCCAAGTGGGCCTGTCAATCCTTACATCCTTAGGACAATCGGAAGATGAGGATGACGAGTCGGACGAGGCGTTTGCCGATTGCATGGAGACCTTTGACGATCCGACTCCAGAACCGAGCTTGGTGGCAGCCGCTGCAGAACAGGATCCAGCCACTTCCAACACCGAACCAGAACAGATTGAGCCAGACTTCTTAGACGATCATACCATCCCTGAGCTCAAACCCTTACCCACAACCCTGAAATATGCCTTCCTTGCGGGACAAGACAAGAAATTTCCGGTCATTATCAGTTCGCAATTGACCGAGGAGCAGGAATCTCGCTTGCTAGAGATCCTGGAGAAGAACCGCAAGGCAATAGGCTGGAGCATTTCCGATCTCCATGGGATAAATCCCGCTCTGTGTTCGCACCATATATATTTGGAAAACGAAGCCAAACCCTCTCGTGAATTCCAACGTCGATTGAATCCAAATCTACGAGAGGTTGTGAAGAAAGAGATAGAAAAATGGTGCGACGCGGGTTTCATTTATCCAATCTCCGATTCTAAGTGGGTGGCCCCAATCCATGTTGTCCCGAAAAAGTCGGGAATTCAGACGACCACCAATGAGGACGGAGAGGAGATCGTGACAAGAGTACCCACGTCGTGGCGCGTCTGTGTGGATTACAGACGCCTGAATGCCGCGACGAAAAAGGATCATTTCCCCCTACCATTTATTGATCAGATTTTAGAAAGACTAGCGGGGAAAGAATTCTTTTGTTTTCTTGATGGGTTCTCAGGCTACAATCAAGTAGCCATAGCTCCAGAGGACCAGGAAAAGACCACGTTCACATGCCCCTTTGGTACCTATGCTTTCAGGCGCATGCCTTTTGGGCTATGCAATGCTCCAGGTACTTTTCAAAGGTGTATGATTGCTGTATTCGCCGAAATGGTCGGCGAATTCCTGGAAGTCTTCATGGATGACTTCTCGGTCCACGGCGACTCCTTTGATTCCTGCCTTAGGAATCTGGACCGAGTCCTCAAAAGATGTTGTGAGGTCAATCTGGTGCTCTCCTGGGAGAAAAGTCACTTTATGGTGACGGAGGGCATAGTGTTGGGGCATGTCATCTCCAAGAGAGGAATGGAGGTTGACCCTGCCAAGGTGGACGTGATCAGACGACTCCAGCCACCAACCAACGTACGGCAGTTGCGGTCGTTCCTCGGGCATGTCGGATTTTATCGAAGATTTATAAAGGATTTTTCTAAGATTGCCCGGCCGCTAACTGAGCTTTTAGGCAAAGACGCGGAGTTTATTGTCGATCACAAGTGTCTTGAGGCCTTCAAGCGGTTACAAGGAATGATCATGGACGCACCCATCTTACAAGCCCCAGATTGGTCTCTCCCTTTTGAGATCATGACGGACGCCTCAGATTATGCTGTGGGGGCTGTATTGGGACAAAGAAGAGATGGCGTCCCGTTTGCAATTCACTACGCAAGCAAAGTGCTTGATTCTGCTCAGCGTAACTATACAGTTACCGAAAAGGAAATGCTTGCGGTAGTGTTTGCCTTGGACAAATTCAGATCTCATTTAATTGGATCCAAGGTAACTGTGTTCACAGACCACACGGCACTACGATATTTAATGGAGAAGAAGGACGCGAAGGCGCGTCTTCTTCGTTGGATTTTACTTCTCCAGGAGTTTGATTTGGACATCCGTGATAAACCTGGAAAGAAGAACGTAGTAGCCGATCATCTCTCTCGTCTCGAAGATCTTAATACTTCCGAGGTTTCCCCGATTCGAGACTCCTTCCCTGACGAGTCGATTTTTGTTATCGACTCACTCCCATGGTATGCCAATATCGTGAACTATCTTGTCTCCAAGAAAGTTCCCGAGGATTGGCCCAAGAGCCAAATTGACCGATTAAAGTCGGACGCTAGACACTACCATTGGGAGGATCCGATCCTTTTCTTTGAAGGACCGGATTGTGTCTGGAGACGTTGTATTCCTCAGGAGGAATACCAGAGTGTCCTTTCTTTATGCCATAGCTTAGAGGCAGGAGGACACCACTCCGGGAAGAGGACCGCATGGAAGGTACTTCAATGTGGCTTTTACTGGCCGACTCTGTTTCGCGATGCCACCGCCTTCGCAAAGTCGTGCCCAGTTTGCCAGAGGATGGGAGGAACCGTTGGTTCCAAGGATGAAATGCCAATGCAGCCGGTCATCATTTGTGATGTCTTTGACGCCTGGGGCATCGATTTCATGGGCCCATTCCCTGTCAGCCACGGGTTTGAATACATCCTCCTTGCGGTTGACTATCTGTCCAGATGGGTGGAGGCTATCCCGACCCGAGCCGCAGACAGCAGGACTGTCTGTAAATTTATCAGAGAGCACATAATCTCTAGGTTCGGGATCCCCAAAATGATGATATCAGATGGGGGTAGCCACTTTGTGAATCGGGAGGTGAAGAAACTCCTGAAGGACTACGGCATCGAACACCGTGTCGCTAGTCCTTACCACCCACAAACCAATGGTATGGCTGAGGTGTCGAATAGGGAGGTGAAAACCATATTGCAAAAGCTCGTCCGCCCAGACAGGAAGGACTGGTCTCAGATCTTGGATCAAGTCCTCTGGGCGTATAGGACGGCTTACAAGACTCCGTTAGGCACCTCCCCATTCCGAATGGTATTCGGAAAGCCGTGCCATTTGCCCGCAGAGTTAGTGCACAAATCAGAATGGGCAATAAAGAAGGTCAACTGGAACACACACCTAGGCCAGAAACAAAGAGACATGGATCTGAATGAGCTTGTGGAAGTCAGAAACCGAGCATGCGACAACAGTGTGGTGTACAAGGACAAGGTAAAGCGTTGGCACGATAGATATATCAGACGAAAGACCTTTGTTCCTGGACAGAAGGTATGGTTGTTCAATGCCAGGCTGAAGACTTTCCAAGGCAAACTAAAGTCTAAATGGACGGGACCATTCGTTGTCCGAACGGTGCATGATAGTGGATGTGTCGAGATCTCAGATCTCGCAAATGACGCACCGACATTCCTAGTAAATGGGCAGCTGTTGAAGCACTTCATCGAATCCAATGAACAGTTAGTCCATGTGGAGGAGATTGTATTCATATGCGAGACAGATACAGCAGATACATCTCAAGCCGCGTATGAGACCTTGCAGCAATGAACTCCAGCCATCAGCAGCATCTTCAAAAGATTCAGACCGACTCAGCTGTATATATATCATTCTTCCTGTATATCCTATCCTTACCTTCACGATTCTAGTAACCCGTCCCCACATCATCGAATCATTATCTCAGATTGTACTTAGGATGACCAGATCCTAAGTATAGGGGGAAGGGGTCACCCGAGTCGATTCACTGTACATTCTCCAGATCACATTGGTCCTTATACTCATTTCCTACCGATACTTAGGCTGACCTAAGCCTAAGTATAGGGGGGACCAATGCCCGCACTGATACTCCTCCATTTCTCCTCTTAACCTCGTCCGCCCCATTTCTGATCTTCTTCTACACTTAGGCCGCCAGAGCCTAAGTATAGGGGGGCGAGACGACTTCTATACTTCTGTTATTCTAGCTCTCCTACGCTTAGCCCGAGCTATGTCTTTTTAGTCGCTTTCGTGCTCTGAGGACATAGCACACGCTAAGTATAGGGGGGCGTGTATATATTACATATATACTTTACCCATAGCTCGTACTTTCACGTACTGTTGTATATATTTTGCAATAATTACGGGTGGGTAAAAATCGAAAAAAAAAAGGAAAAAAAAAACTTTTTGTACACTTGTATAATATGTACTATATGTATAATACTTGTATAAAAAGTTGTAAAATTCTTGTAAAACATACTTTTGTAAATAATTGTTGTATACCAGAAAAATAAAACAAAAATAAAGGCTTCTTATTTACTCTTGCATATCATCCCTGCATAAAAAAAAATAATAATAAAAAGAGTCCTGCATTTTCATAGCATGACATCTCATCTCATCTGCATATTTCTGCATATGCAAAGTGAAAAGCTAGTGGGTTCTGAACCAAGTTATGAGTAGATATTGAGGATGGACTTGATTTGACCTTAATCCGCCTAATTTCAGAGGAACCTTATAGGAACTGGAGTTAAGATTTCTCAGGTCAAGAGACTTAATTCTTTGAGTCCACAAGTCTATGTTCACATGTCATCTTGACTAGTCTAAGTAGAATATCTCGTGCATACGCAGGATTCTTTTAGATAATGACCTAACTTGGACAAGCACAATGCACATAGCTCTTCATTGATGAGGTGGTAAGGAGGTAGTTTCCTTTGACTTGGGGTAGCATATGAGGGTAGTACTTCTAGGCGGAACCTCTCTTCTTCTTATAGTGAAGGAAGTGCGTCTCAACTTGGTCTAGTGGTGATGAAGGCTAAGGACGGGATGCTGTGGGTTGCAATAATGCTTCAAAAGAGGGATAGTCTACTGGATCAAGAGGAAAAACTCCTGATGTATATGCTGCACCTTGAATATAGTTCCAAAAAAAAAAATGCAAGAAAGAACTCCAAAAAAATCAGACAGGTCCAAGAAAAAGAATGATACCTGTCGGAGTATGTATATTAGCAAGGAAAATGCAGCTGGATGACTTGGCTACACTGGTCAGGCATCCCGGGATAGGTGGCTACCCTGGCCACCGTCCATTCTTTTCTCTACCCCCTCCTCTTGAGTTGGTCGCACTTGAACTTAGAAGGGAATACCCCGCTCCTCGAGGAAAGAGTTACTGGACCAGGTTATTGAGTTACCTTGTTAGAGGAGGCTGGTTCCGAGTCATTTCTGATGTGGAGAGTTACATCTCACTTACACAGTACAAGTAAGAATCATAGTCATCAGAAATTTGCGTTTGAGGATTTGTTCTGACCTGACTATTAAGGCGTCTTGAATAGAAGACTTGTGGAACTTGAAGTCTGTTAGGTCTTAAGTTCAGGTCTAAATAAGGTTCCGCCACACAATTAATCCAAAGGTCGAGTCAGGCTCCATTTTCAACTTTTGCTCATGACCTTGGTATGGAACCCAAAATCATTTCGCTCTTGCATTTCATTTAGTTGCTCGGGGACGAGCAAGGTTTAAGTATAGGGGGTTGATGAATCTGTGATTCATCACATCAAAAGTCAAAAATAGAGCCTTGTTCCCGAGAAAATAGAAGCATATTTCCTTTTATCTTGCATAAATAACACTCATGCATGCATCCATAATTCATGCATTTTAGCAGCTCATCTGCATTTAAATAAGAAAGCCAGAAATCCCCTGTAAAATACTTCTTCATCAAATAACTTCCTCTCTATAATATATGTGTATACTCCTTAATAATATAGGGAAGAATGCCAAAAATCACCCTTGAAAAATAGCCCAAATATCCTGAGAACCCTTGTACATTAAAACACACATAAAGCCCGCATACAAACTCCTACTTAGGTCGACTCACTCTTAGAATACTACGTATTAAAAGACCTTCAAAATGAGACTAATTTCATTGAAATTGGAGCTTGTATGAGGAACTTGGGTTTTTGGGTCATTTTGTATACTACATATGTACATTTATGTATCCTTGTATTTATGTACCATATTTGACCTCATCTCCGTCTTTGGTCAACATGAAACTTGTAGATCTCATCAAGATCTACAACTTTCATGTTTTGAGTTTTTCCAAATTCGGCCTCCTCTTCTCTCTACACGTGTTTTCCCTTCCAGCCATTCACAGCAGGCCACGTGGCGCCCTCTGATTGCGCCACGCGGCCCGCTGCCCTTTGTCTGACCTGCCTTCGCCCCCCACCGTTGGATCGCGCCTCAGATCCAACGGCCCCTCTGTGACCACGTGCGCTCACTCCCTCAGCCGTCCGATTATCTCCTACTCCTCATCACCACCATCCGTTAGCGCCGCACTCTCAGCCCTCCACGTGGCGTCATCTACGCCGCTCGATCGCGCCCCCGATCCTCTCATCTCAGCCGCCCACCTTCCAGCGAGTCTCGACCATCAGATCGACTTCCCCCCTTTTATCTGAACCATCCGCTCGCACCGCTCTACAACGCGCCACGTGGCCCCCGTCAGAACCCTTCATCTGGGCATCCTTGATCTAATCCCAGACGTCCCTTTGCACTTCGATCTGGCCGTTGGATCACGAGATCCAACGGCCAGGACCTCGTCTCCTACCTCTGGCAACCCTCTCTCCCACGATCTCCGCCTTGCGGGAGGGGCTGCCCCTTCCTATTCTTGGCCGCACTCTAGCCACCTTCTTCGACCACCATCACCTCCACGTTCATCGCCACTCGTCCCTCTCCCTCGCCAGCTCCCTCAAACACCACCATCTCCGCCACACTCGCCCCACGACAGCCACCAACTTCGCCACTCACCCACTCCAGCCGTCACCTTCACCCTTTAAATACCCCCCCTCCGGCCACCTTCATCCGCATCCGCCACTCCAGGAGAAACCCCCGAGCTCAGAGCTCTCAATTGGTGACAGCAATTGGCCGTCTCTTCGAGCGAAGACAGGCGTCTTCTCCGGCGAGATCCACGGCATCTCCGCCGTGTCGCAGCTGCCTTCCGTGACGCTGCACGAGCTCGGGCGATCACCGGCCCTCGAGCGACGACCTGGACCTCAAGCAGGAGGCCCCATCCCCAGGTGAAACTCCCTCCATTTCTTCTCCGATCTTGTTCTTCTTTTTCCTCTATTTTCTCCGCTTTTATTCGCCGTCCACGGTCATCTCCGCGCCTCCTCGACACTCCGATGAGCTTCGCGATGAAGCTCTGATCTTCGCTGGCATCGTTACACCTTCAGATACCCTATTTCACCAGCCATCGACCTACAGCTCCACCACCTGGCCGGAGCTCCGACACCCGACCACCTCCCTTCGCCGCAGGCCTCTCCGATCATTCCCATCACTTCCACAGACGCACGCACGAGCCTCGGCTATACGTCTAACACTTGCAGGTACGCCTTTGATCATTGGCCGGAGCCTCGTCGGAGCTTTCCTCGAGCTTCATCGACTCAGAGCTCCAGCCCTCCTCCAGTCATCCAGAGACCACCGGAGGCTTCGCCTTTCACTTCCGAGTCTTCCGAGCTCGGTGGGAGCTGACGGAGCTCATCACCTGAGCTTGGCAGCCGAGGCGGAGCTCAGCAGCCTTCACCGGAGCGCAGCCATCTCCTCCGCAGGCGGCGGAGGCCCGTTGAAGGAGAAGAAGCAGTCGCCGTTCGATCATCTGATCAAACGGTCCTCGCCTCGCCACGCGTCCCTTCGCCGCCCTCGTCCTCGACCGTCGATCACACCTCAGATCGGACGATCCTCCCGCTGCCACGCGTCTTCACCGACACCCCTTGGATTCATCTTGATCCAAGGGCCTTCAAGTCGCCACGTCGTCTTATCCGAGCCTCGGCCTCCCAAGCCTAGGCTCGGGTAACCCGAAGCTGCTCCGAGGCTAGCCCGAGCCTCCAGAAGACCCGAACCTCACTCCGAGCCTCCGACGCCCTCCGAACCTAGGCCGCCCCACGTGAGGAGCACGTGCTGCCTGGGTTATTTGCACCGACGCCCCTGGAGCTTTCACAAATTGCAAAAAGGCCCCTGTGAAGCAGACAACACGTGAGGAGCACGTGCTTCGTGGAAAAATTGCATAGAAGTCCTGCATATTATAGGTAATTGCATTTTAGTCCCTGTCAGCATATTTACTTATTGAATTTTTAATTTCCAGTATTGCATTTACACCCTTGTGTTTGCACGTGTCCATAGCATGCATTTTTCATCATTTTGAAATTCTAAAAATTGCAAGTTGTTGAGAATTTTGTCCTCTATCAGTTTGTACACGTGTCTGATTTTTGTTGGCTTAATTGAATTATCAATGAATTAATTGGTTCATTTGTGTCATATTTTGCCCAGTGATGCCTTTTGATTTTTAATTAAATATCAGTGCCTTCAAAAATCACCAAAAATTCACAGTAGCTTAAGGACTTTATTTTCAACACTCCATAAAAATTTCATATCATTTGCACGCATAACGAGGCCTCAATAAATAGTTTAGTGATTTTCTTTAATTAATTTTAATTAATTCATTTCACAATAAATTTAAGTTCTGTCAATTTTCCTAGGTCCCTGATCATTAGACCTTCCTAGGATAATTTTAGTTCTTGGAGAAATTGTGGTTTGATATTTATTAAAAATTAAACACTGAAAATCACTCTGTCTGTTTGTTAATTCACAGAAAATTTATTTTGAGTCGAAAAATTCCAAAAAAATTAGTGTAGGTCATTTTCATCATAAATAATCTTCTGGCCAATTTTCATTATTTTTGGACTTCGTTTGACACATCAATTAAATTTGACTTTAAATTGGCTAAGAATTGTCTGCATATGTCTGCATAGGAATTAAAAATACCAAAAAATTGTTCCCTGAATATCAAACACTTGTAAATTGTTATAATCAACCTAAGGAGACAGTTGCCTCCCTGAGATCGACCTTGGACTTCACCAAGTAAAAAAAAAATATCACCGCTTAAAATTGACCATCATCTGACTTAAGTGGTTTTTGATCAACCTCCCGCATCCGACTGCAACGAACACTTAAAATTAATTTGGACCATTAACTTGACCGAATTAACTAAGGGTGCGGGAGCGCTCATCACTGGCATCCTACCGCTCCTAGTAGTAACAAAATCAGCATCATAATAGGAATAAGACATGTCATTCAAATCATCACTAGGAGAGGTATCCTCTGTGAACTCTACCTGCTCAGATTTTCTTTTTAGATTATTAGGATTGGGTTCGATCTGAGCGGGTATGGCGGCTTTGCCTTTGATAATATCCCGCATCTCCTGCCGGAATTCATCCATTTCTTGCCTGAAAGATGCTCGTTGTTCAGATAGCAAGCGGGCAAGATCATCGAGGGCTGGGTTCTCATAGGCTGGACCCTGAGAACCGGATGTCTGTCCCTGCTGGAAATGGGGCTGTTGCTGTTGGTGTTGTTGCTGATACTGGGGGGGAGGCTGGGCATAAGAATGCTGAGGCGGCTGTCGCTGCCTCCACTGTTGTCCCTGATAGGCGGGACGAGGACCACTCTGATACTGCTGGGGCTGGTTGTACTGGGGCTGCTGGTGTTGTTGTTGTGGCTGGCCGTTCTGCTGTCCTTGAGCAGGGGAATGCTGTTGGGATGAGGATCCACCATTACCCCAACGGAATCCGGGGTGATCCCTACGAATTGCGGGCTGAGGGTAACGGTCATACCAAATCCCGTTGACTTCCATCAACGGTTCCTGCTCGAAGGAAGGTGGAGGAAGAACTGCCAGTGGCTGCTCCGGCTGATAAACCACCATCTGCGTGTCCGAAGATGGCGGTTGCTCTGAATGGTATTGCAGCAATGGAACCGGCTCCGCCTGGATATGGTTCACCTGGCGGTATGAGGTAGAGTCCTGGTTGGGATTGCTGCTGCTGGAAGCAACCTGTGACCTGGGAGGCTGTTGGGAATGGGCTTGTGCCTCCTGAATACAGAGAATTTGAGTCTTCAGGTCACTCATGGTTTTTGTGAGAAGGTCCATCTGGGCTAGACCTTGGTTCTGCTTCTTCTCGAGGATCTCCATGCGGTCCAACTTTTCACTGATGATGCCCATGTCGGCTGCTGTTGATTCTGCTTGGGCTGCGGCTACCGACGTTGTGCTAGGACCGGCATCGATGCGGGCGATCCTCTGAAATGATCCCGCTCCTTGCGGGGGCTTCTGCTGAGTGTAGACTCTGGCCTGGGTCATCACTGTAGAGTTCTCTGCCATACCTTCGTAGATGGCCCAGACGTCGTCTTCTCCCTTGGAGAAATAAGACCTACCGCAAGAGGCGTTCACAAGCCCCTGCAGCTCCGGTGTCAGCCCACAGAAGAAACTCTGCACCAGGTGGGGCTTGGAGATATCGTGATGTGGACACCGGTCTATGAGCTCTCTGAATCGATCCCATGCTTCATGGAACTGTTCATTTGGGATCATGACGAAATTGCTGATCATGGCTCGAGCTGCATTTGTCCGGCCGAGAGGATAGTATTTCTTCAAATATACGGACCGGAGATCTGCCCAAGTATCGACGAATCGCCCTAGATGCTTGAGCTAATATGCGGCTCGATCAACCAATGAGAACGGGAAGGCGATCATCCTGATTGTGTCCTCGGTCAACAACCGATCGTGGATGGTGCTGCATATCATTTCGAATTCTTGGAGATGGAGGTGCGGCTCTTCGGTCGGCAACCCATGGAATTTGGGTAGCAACTGAATCGTGTGGTGCCGAAGCTCGAAGTCTCCGTGGATAGGTGGGAGTCTGATCCACCGGTGAGTGAGGGACGAAGCTGGGTTATGAAGTTCCCTCATGATAGTCTGTGGCGGTCGCTCACCATCAGGATCGCCTCCTGCATCGGGTCCTCCTCCTTCTCCGCCACCGCCTCCTCCAGGTCTGTTCTCTCTCAGCTGTGCAATCTCTCTCATCAAATCACCCATGAATGTTCCCTGATCACGGATCTGTCTCTGCATATTTTCCAGGGACGCTAGCAAGGAATTGTTGATGGCCGCCTGATCAATTATGAATGGAGGGTGATCGTGGTCATCTGGGTGCTCGCCTCTGTCTGCCATTGCTTGATTCTCTGAAAATGCAAAAGAGGCCATTTCAGGTGCTGTTGAATGAGCTGAGCTCTGCGATGCACTGAATTCTGACACAATTGGACTGAGGGAGGGAGAATGGGAAGGGTGGTCGAGGGGGAACAGGGTGGATGTGAACTCAGGCTCGGAGAGCGGGCTCTCCGAGGCGTTCCTAGATGAGTAGGGAGGAGTGCTGGATAGCGGTGCCGACAAGGTCGGCCTAAGAGACCTCCGTCCCATCATCTTGATTATTCGAGAAGAGTAGGGATAATGCAAGAGAAGAAGGAAATGAGATGCAACAAAATTGCGCACAATTGTGCTGTGTTTTTGATCTTGACCTTAACAAATCTAGAAATCAAACACAAAGCAAGGGTAAGTTCACCAACTCAACTCGTGAAGCCGTGAAGGTTCGGCTTTTATCTTGTCAATTTTAGCTTGTTTTTCAGGTATTAATCTTTTCACGAGTCCTTAGAGTGCTACGCCTATAGGAGAGAGAGTACTGCCAGGAAAGTGTCCCCGTACTTGTCCTCCTCCTGTGTAACCTGTAACTTGCGCTTTTTAAGGTCCTTGTAACCCTTCCTGGATCCCTACTCAGCCAAAGAAAAGAGAGAGGAAGCCGATAGGCGAAACCGATACTTCGGACCTCGCTCGCAACGGAATCACCCGTGAGCGTGCAAGATCCTACTCGGACGCAGCCGGTGAGACAGATACACCCGTGAAGGCGTGGCCTAGGCTCGGTACTTCGGGCAAGGTCGGTGCTCACACAATAGTGAGTCACCAATGGCGACCAAGTCCTACTCGACTACGTACGATAGTAGCGCCAATACTTCGGAAATCCAGGCGATACACAAGGCAGCCACAAGTTGGGTTTTGGGCTCTAATCCTTACGAAACGCTCACCTCACTTGGAAGGAGTCCTTCCCATGCAACCTGAAAACAAGTGAGGGTGTTACTCTCCCCAAGCAATGAATCCAATTACCGATTTTATTTTTGGTCAAGTTTTCTTTAGCAGTCCCTTTTTTAATTTTTTTGGTGTTATCGCTTCTTTTGAGTCAATTCAAACAAGCGCCTAACGGTTTTGTATTTTTCCTTTATCCTACTTTGTCCAAAAATAGAGGGAGAATAGAGTCGGAAAAGCCGTGCAAGTCGACACCAAGGTGGAAATCTCACCTTTGTGCCTAGATGATGCGTGCAAAGTTAGGAGACTTACAGCGAATCCCAGCTCTCTCCATGCGGGATGCAAAGCAGAATTTTTAAACCTAAGCTATATGGCGATATGCAAGCGGAAATCGTCCTAGAATAGGCAACTGCTAGCGTGAAGAACCACGAGCTAACTAGCAACTCCTAACCCGAGTGTCCGGTCTAGGCTCACCGCTCCTCTGCCCAACACATTTGGGGTAGGAGAAAGCGCTTGTTCGGGTGTGAGCTCGTGGCACGTGGATTTGGAAGCTACTAACTAACTGTTTAATTAGTCTAAGTCCAAATACGTATCTATAGGAGCATGCAAATATAATTAAGTGTTTGGACCTATTCTAATCGAGTCAAGCAGGACCTATAACTAAGAGCTCAATCCACAAAAGAAAGTGTAAAATGAAAACAAAACCGGCAAATGACAGCGATGAAAACTCGTCAAAACTGCGGTGAGCCCCCGGGTGAACAAACACCCAGAAATTAGGCCCGAATGTCTAAGTGTCCAAGTCCAAGTGTACATGTATTATTACAAATTAACTAAATCACTCTCTCACCAAAAAATAAAAGACAAGCTAACCTAAGCACTCTCTCTCTCACTCCTTGCTCTCTCCTGCCGGCTTGGCTAAAGAATAGCCGGCTCCACGTCCCAAGGTTGCGTCGAGTCGCCTAGGCGATCCGCCTCGCTCCGTGGTCCCTCGCAAGAAGACAAGAAAAGAGATGGTCAGACAGCTCAACAAGATATATCAAAATGTAAGAGATGAAAAACAATGCTATGGTAAACAATCACACAATCAAACAAAAATGTGAACTACAAGCTGTTGCTCCCCGGCAACGACGCCATTTGATAATCTCGAAATTCGATGCGGTTATATCGACTCACAAGGCGAGTCAACAGTCGGTGTTTGACCACACAAATTCCGAAATTAATCAACAATTAACCCACACTAAGATCAACAAATTAGAAACAATGTGGAGTTAAAATTTATTTTTAACTCTGCACAAATGGTGTATAGTGTCAAGTATGCAGAGAGTTCGAACACAGGGAACAAACAGTGTAGCTCAAGCAAAAATGCTAAAGTGTGTGAGTGTGTGATGTGTCTACACTAAGCAAGAGAACAAAGCAATTTTTGTGGGTTTTTAATTTTTATTTTTTTTATTTTTATTTAATTTTTAATTTTGTATTTGATTTTTAATTTTCTGATTTTTATATTTTATATTTTATATTTTTTATTTTCTTTTTTCTCAATATTGGAAAGTAAAGGCAATATAATAAAAGGCAAGGTAAAATATTTATAAAAATGCTCAAAAATACTCAAAAATTCAGAAATAAAATGTTTTTGGTATTTTTAAAGTTTTCTACTGTTTTTGTGATTTTTGGGGGTTTTTCAAGGTGTTTTTGATATTTTTAATTAATGAAATAAAGGAAAACAGTGGAAATAAGGCTGGATGTGAATAAAATGCAATTTAAAAATAGCAACCAGTACCCAAAATGTTTCACACTATTTTTCTACTGAAAAGAACAAAATAAGGGATAAACAGAAGCTGAGTTTGTATTTTTTTGATTTTTCTACTATTTTATATATTTTTTTGAAGTTTTTGAGAGTTTTTAATTTTTTAGTGTTTTTCTTTTGAAATTTTTAATGATTTTTGGACTGACACTAAAAGACAATAAAGTAGACACTAGGAGATTTTTTTGGAATTTTTGGAGGGGTTTTAATATTTTTTTGGTATTTTCTAAGCTAAACAGTGCACAAAATAGATGTTTTTGATTTTTTATAAATATGAAAATAAAATAAAATCAAAAACTAAATAGATGGCGTTAAAGTACACGTGCACAGGAGCCTAACCCTAATTTTGTGGAATTTTTGGACTTGAAATGATATTTTAAACAATTAGGACAAATATCCAAACATTAAACAGTCCTGGTAGGGGTATATATGCAATATCCAAAACATCCAGGGGCATACATGCAATTTTCCACAAAAATATACACTGTATATTCAATTTTTAGCACCAAAAGACAATTACAAAAACCGCCTGGGCCTAATCGAAATTTTCCCACCAGGGCGCGTGACTTGCACGCGCCTGGGAAGGACTAAAATGCAATATAGCGAAAACCTGGGGGCCTACTTGCAAAATATCCAAAAATATTACACGTGCTACGAAAGTTTCAGGACTAAAATGAAATACACAAACATACGGGGGTTCCTTGCAAAATGCCCACCCCCTCACGTGTACAGGTCACGTGAGGTGACGTGGCGAAGGACCCAAATGCAAATAAATAAAGTCTGGGGGTCTTTTTGCAAATATTACAAAATATTTAAACTACAGACGACAGTTTAACGACTAAAAAGTAAATACAAAAGGCGCGAGGGTGTAGATGCAAAATACCCTCGACGCGACGCTCCGATGATGACGCGTGGCGCGAATCCAACGGCTGGAAGATCGGACGATGGGATGAATCCCACTTATCCACGTGGCGTGTCCTGGGTCCGCGATGGCGCTTCGTGGATGCACGGCGGAGATTAGAACGCTCGACGACGATCTGACGGCTGAGGCGTGGTGCAATCCAACGGCTGCGGCTTGATCTGGGCGCTCCACCTCGATCCGACGGTGCTGAAGCCCGGAGCAAGAACAGCGACGAACTCCGGCGAGCCGAGGTTCGCCGAGGTCAAACTCCGTCTCCGGCGAGCGGTTTGGCCTCAAAAGCGGGCTGGAGGCTCCTGGGGTCGTCCTCTACCTCCTGGGGGCTTCAAAATTGCACGGGGATGTCCGTGCTGCTCGCAGACGATCGGCGGAGCTGGAGAGCTCGGCTGAGCTCCGGCGAGCTTCAAAATCGCACCTAGGCGCGAGTCAACATGCTTTGACCCTGCAAAAATGTTAGAAGGTCCAGGGCAAAGTGCCTGGACCTGGGGAGGACCTAAACTATGCGCGAGGAGGAATGATCGACGGTGGCCGGAGTTGCGCTCCGGCGATGAAGCTTGGATGGGCGAAATACGCGATGGAACGTATGAATTTTTTTGGGGTTTTTGAAGACACAACTAACAGGAACTAAATGCACGAAAGAAACAAGCGGGGTGGTGCCCTCGATGGCCGGAGCCAGAGGAGAAAGGGGTACCTCGACGCCGGCTATTGGCGGAGGTGCTGGAGCTTCCCTCGACTTCGCGCGCCTCGGCTGAAGGGTTGGCGATGGAGCCGTCACCTCCACGGACCTCAGGAGCACAATGGTGGCGCTGAAGGGTGGACCAAGGGGACTCAATTCGAAATGGAAGAGGGGGAGTTGGTTATATGTGGTTTGACCCGAGATGACAGGGTTCCAAAGACCAAGAGGTCTGGAGCACCTCATTGATCCATACCCCGATGTAAACATTCGGCGGGCATGAGGGATGAACGAGGAAGAGGATCACAGAAGAAATCGAGACGAGATAGTGCAAGATTCGGCCTAGAAAATTGGGCGAAATGAGACAAAAACGCACTCTGACACAAGCTACAGGGTGTAGGTCAGACTGTTGACCGAGGTCAACAGTTCTGGCCTCCTGGTTGGTCCACGTGGACCAACCAGGAAAAACCCTGGAAAAAAGTCTTATTAAATCAATTTAAAATATTAAAAGGCCGAATTAAATAAAAGTTATAAAATAAAAAATGTTCAAAATTTTATGTAGTATTTAATTCTGATTTTTATTTATTTTTATGACTTATATTTTTACAAGTTACCTTTTTAACCCTATATAGGTATAATACCTATGTATTTTAATATTTATTTTTATTTTAGGTATTTTTAATTTATTTTATTTTGGTTTTTATTTTCTAAAATTATAACATACTTTTATATACATAAATATATTTTTATTTTAATTTTCTGATATATTTTATACATTTAATAAAATACAAGTGTATTTTATATAGGTATAAGTAGATGCAGTACACCTATGTAGTCTTTATACAAGTATTTTTATTTTTATTTTTCTTTGCATTTTATTTCAATTTTAATGCACATATATATTATAAGTAATATTTACAAAATTATAGAAATATAAAAATGAATAAATAATGAATAAAGAATAAATTGAATATTTTATTCAGTACAAGTTGCAATGAGGGTCCAAAACTCAACTTTCAAACCGGAGCTCCGCCAAATGCGAAACCACCGCCATTGGATAGATTATTTTATCCTATATACAATTAAAGGTGAGTTTGCTACATTTGGAGTTGTCAGTTGTGAGATACAGGTCTGGGAAGTTGGGATTTTGGATTCTTATTCAGACCATATCTTTTTGTCTGTACATTCTTTTTCTGTGAAATCAATTTTGTATTTTTCTTTATAAAATTATCTACAACTTTAATGTACAAAGTTTCTTTATTTGATGTGTAAAAAGTGGAACCAAAAATAGGTCCTAAAATGAATAAAGAATGAATAACAAGTATAGGTATTTTGATTGTGTTTTTGGCCTTATCTCCCCCTACTTTATTCCTTGTCGACCTATTCATCAAGATGCCTAGGTCTCGGGGGTTTTGGGTCATAAAATATTTACAATATTTTATTCTTTTTCTTTTCTTTATTTATTCTATAATTTTGGCCTTAATTACAGTAATTTACACACTGTTTAGATGCACATGCATGAATGCTAAGATGCTTGATTTAAGGCTATTTACAGGCATTTGCTAGGGTTTTTGGTGCCAAAATGATAGAATAAAGATGATGAAATGTGGATTCATCATGCGCCTCTCCTGAAAATGTCGGCAGTCGCTGAATGTAATCCAAATCCAAGACGAATGGACCAAGTGTAGAAGCTGACTGAGCTCCATGTGCTATCTGCTCCTCCATCCTTCCGGAATAGGATATTTCTACTGATCTCCACTGCTCTCTCTAATCACCAACGGAGTGCGCTCTCATCTCAGCAACAACATCGTCCGGGTCTCGCATCTGCTCTATCTGGTGTCCTCGGATGTCTCGCACAGCATGGCCAGAGTAGTGAGATGAAAGGGAGGGAGGGAGCGGGAGGTTGGTCGGAGATCTGACCTCCCTAGAAGGTGGACTGGATTGATGGTCAGAAGATGGAGAAGAAGCCGTAAGAATCGGCTCTAAGTGAGGGGGATCCATCATCCAGGGGTCAAGGAGAAGAAGAGAAGAAAAGTTAAGGGAGGGAGGGTGGAAAGCAGATGGATGGAGAGGAAGATGGGGAAGGATCGAAGGGATCTGGAAATCACACAAGACGAACAAGCAAACCCCCAATTCACCTACGCACACAGAGCTGAAGACCGAAGGGATTGGTCAATTATCTTGTCGATTTTATTTTAGGTGATCATTCAGTCTATCAGAGCGATTACGTGAGGTAAATAGGTATCCAGATCTTTCTCAACCGACTGTGCCGTACTGAAAGCCGGTAATCAGTCAAGAAAAGATCGGAGGCTCTATCCTAATGTGCGGGTCACTCTCTCGCTCATCCAAACCAAACAAGGAGGGGGTTACTCTCCCCAAGACAGATTTTTAGTGAAGTGTTTTTTAGGTCAAGTGTGATTAGCAGTCCCAATTTTATTGTTTTTGTTTTTGGATATTTTTCAATAAAAATAAAGGCCTAACGAATTTTTCGGTTCTCCTGGTTATTTAATCAAAAACAAGGGGGAGAAGATGAAAAAGCCAATGCGGGATGAAATCAATGATGCATGCAGAGATAGAAATGCGTACCTTTCCTCCAGCACTCTACATGCAAGTGATCCGCGCAGAAATTTAAAGACAGAAAATAAACTACCCTATATGATGCAGCGATGAAAACCGAGTCCTAAACAAACAATTCTACTCGAAGAACCGTCTAACTGGTCACCGATCCTTCAAGCCAAAGGTCCGGTCTTGGCCTACCCCTCCTCTGCCCGACACATCGGGGGTAGGAGAAAGCGCTTTGCGGAGCAGGCTGCGGCACGTAGGCTACGAAGGAGATGAGTCAGTTATTTTTATTAATCAATTATTAGTAGGTCCAATTAATCGCACTATAGGAACATGCAGATAATTAGGTGTGGGGATCCTACTAATTACGGTACAATCAAATAGAAAATCCTAAGTCTAGGGGCTCGAGAAAAACCGCTGAAAACCATCAAAGGCAGTAAAAAGGAAAACCAAAACCGCGAGAAAAACCGCGAAAAACCTAAGGGTCCCCCGAGCACACCAGTGCTCGGCGAAACAGACCCGCTAAGTGTTCAAGTCCAAGTGTGTCCCTGTACTATTACAAATAATAATCAAATAAAATAAATCCTAAACTAAACCTCTCCCACTCAGTCTCTCCCTCACGCTCTCCTGTGGCTCCGTGCAGAAGGGAGCCGCCTCCGAGTCTCGCGGTTGCGTCGGCTTCTCGAAATCGGCCGCCTCGGTCCCCGGGCCCTCGGAAGAAAGAAATAGAGTGGTCAGACCAATAAAAATAATCAAATAATAATAAAAAAATAAATGAAACTAAAATGAGGGTATATATGCAAAAATGCAAAATAAAATAAACAAACAAAAATCAAACAAAAATAAAATAAAATAAAATAAAATAAAATAAAATAAAATAAAGCAAAAATAAAATAAAAACAAAAAAGCCGTGAAAAGCCGCGGACTCTGGAAGAGCCGCGAAAAGCCGTGAAAAAGAAAATAAACTAAAAACAAAACTACTAAGCCGTGCTCCCCGGCAACGACGCCATTCTGATGACCGGGAAATCCCAAGTGACTAAGGTAATCAGGTATATCTAAGTAGTCGTCGCGAACTCAATCACTCGGACTCGATCAATCAAGAAAAATAGACCACCAAACAAAATCAACTCGAAAGCACGATAGCGGTTTTGCTATTAATTTAACCTGGTATAGCGACCAGGGTCGAACACATGGAGCACGAATTGGCCTCGTGGCCTACGAAGTAGTCAAAAAGAAAAGAAAAAGAAATACAAAAGTGTTTTTGGTGGTTTTTAAATATTTTTATATATTTTTATGGATTTTTAATTAATTAAGAAAATAATAAAAACAAGTAAACAACTCACTTCAACAATTTATTTAATCCACTAAAAATCGACCAAAAATTCAAATAAAAATATTTTTATGTGTTTTATAATTTTTACTGTTTTTGATGAATTTTTGGGATTTTTCTGATGTTTATTTAATTTTCTAAAAATGAAACAAGGTCAAAAACTATAGGTTTTGTCCAGCCGGGCTTAAGGGACTTAGATAAAATATCTAAGAGCCCCTAATGAGCCTGGAGGGATTTTTCCTGTAAAGAGAAGAAAACAAGGAAAAAATGGGCACCTAAATTATTATTTTTGAATTTTTAATTTATTTACTAGAATTTTTATAAGATTTTAAGTGTTTTTCAATTGTTAGGTGTTTTAAGTAATGAAAAATAGCCAAAATTGACTAGAAAATCAAGCAAGCAAAGACAAACAGTAAGTAAATTTTTTTGTAATTTTTAAATGAGTTTTAATATTTTTTTGTGGTTTTTCAACTCAGACAGTAACAAAAATAGATGTTTTTGAATTTTTAAAAATATCAAAACAAAACAAAAATGTCTCCAAAAATCCTCAAAAATTTTACACTATGGCAGGAGACATGTATCCAATTTTCGTTGGATTTGGAGATGATTTGCTATTTTATTTAAAAATAGAAAGAGGGTACTGTGCACAGGGACCTAAGTGCAAATACCAGAAGTTCTGGGGGTCCTGGTGCAAAATTCCCAGGTAAACACGTGCGTGGCGCGTTCCTGGGGCACTCAGGGATCCAAATGTAATAAAAACTACTTCTGAGGACTATTTGGTAACAGGTACCAAAGTCCAGGGGGTAGTCTGCAAATAACCCACGAATATACGCACATGCACTAATAAATCACGCACAGGGGTATAAATGCAATATCCAAAAAGTATTCATTCAATCCATAACATTCAGAACTACAGGGTACAGAATGCAAAAAGCCCAGATAATCACGTGTCAATGCACGTGTCACACCATACACAGGGACATAAATGCAAACTAAATAAAGAGCAGGGTCCTCTATGCAAATATCCCAAAAGCTAAACAACTAGATTAAATATTTACAAGACTAAATGCGAAATAAAAGAAACGAGAGGGCCTAAGGGTAAATTACCCTTTATTAATGCGGGCCGCTGGATGGACGCCACGTAGCAGATGAACGGTCCGGATGCGGGTGGCTCTCCAAGGCTCAGCTACTCGCGATGATCAGACGGCTGAGGCTACGCCACGTGGAGGATCGAACGGTGAAGAACGGCTGGCGCTAAACCTCGCGCATCGGGCGGTCCAGATCTCCTCTCCAAGGATCTGACGGTGACGGGATCTCCTCAGGTGGACGGTCGAGATGCAAACTGGAGGTCGAGGACGATCGGACGGTCGGGGAAGATGCTGGAAAAACAGTTCGCCGGCGAGCTTCGCCGGCCTCGTGCGTGCGCTGGGATCCTCCCCTGCTGCTCCTGAAGATCGGAAAAGCTCCGCGATGAAGCTCAGCAGTTGATGGTGGTCTCCGATGACCCAGCCGAGCCCTGGAGGGCTCCGGCGAGGTCGGCGGAGGTAGAGCTCCTGGACCGAATGGTCCAAGCCCTCGGATGGGCTTGGATGACCCTGCAAAATAGAACAGAAGGCTCGCGGGTCGAGGGCAAAATGCCTCGACCCGGTTAGGCGGGGTGAAGGTGGTCGGTGGTGCGATATGGGCGAGCTCCGGTGAAGATGGGGACGGTGGAGCTCGAACCCCAGCTCCTGTGCGAGCTGGGTTGGATGGGAGTATGGAGAACGTGCGCGGGAGGAAGGCGGAGGTGACGGTATGGTCCGATGATCGAGTGAAAGGCGGGGGTGGCCGGAATCAGGGATGAACGGCGACGGTGAGATTTGGGGGTAATCTAAAATTAGTGAAAAGGAAAAGGCAAAGGGTCTACCTGGGTGGCTGAATAGGCTGTGGGAGAGCTTGCGCAGCTCTGGGTCTTCGCCTCACGGAGCGCCGACGTCCGAGGCTCGAGCTCCAGCTCAAGGCGGAGCACGACGGTGATACTCGCCGGATCAATGGGTCGCACTCCCTCCTCGCTTCGACAGCACTTGGAGTGAGTTGTCACTCTCACGCACGCACTGGAGCTCACTGGGGGGTGGAACGAATGGCCAAAGATGCGAATGAAGGTGGCGGAGCTGGGACTATATACGCTGGAGGGTCCGAGAAGATGAGCGCGGGTAGGGCGTTCTGGAGCGCGGATCCCGAAGCGGTGGCTCCGGCGAGATTCTCGGATATGACGTGAGCAATTCGGACACGGGGTTTAGGCAAGAAGGAGTCGATCTGCATGGGAAAAATCCGAGAAGATGGGTCGGGCGTCACAGACCCGTGAGAAGTGGTCCTGGGGGGAGTTGACCGGGCGATCAACATCCCCCAGGGCCAATAGGAAGCTGCCACCTGGAAAAGATTTGTAAAATCATTTATAAATAGTAGATGGCCGATTTATTAAAAAGTCAAAACACAAAATATTTTTGTTTTAATTTTTTCTATTTTTTTGTGATTTTTTAATTAAATTTTCAAAGTAAAAATAAGGTATGTACATAGTAGGGATATATATAGGTATATATACAATATCTAGGGTTTTTAATCTTGATTTTTAGTTGTTATTTTTATACAATTTCATTCCCATTTTATATTTTATTTATTTATATCATAAAATAAGGAATAAAAAGATATTTTTATTTTATTTTTATTATTTATATACATAGGTGAAATAAATAGATATGTACATTTATATACATGGTCTATTTACAATGTATTTTTATGTTTTTAATTTTGTTATTTTTATTTTGTTTTTGTTTGAAGGGTTTTTATTTTATTTTTTTACATTATGTAACATAGAATATTTACAAAATTTTTAGAGACTAATTTTATTTATTTGCAAAGCTAAATAAATAAAAGATGGATGGTCTATATACATAGTGAAAGTGATGTTTTTGTTTTCTTTTTAATTTTTATATTTTTATCTTGATTTTATATTTATAAATATATACAAGTATTTACAAACCAATTTGAGTCTATTTTTGTGAGGAAAATACTTTTATTTTATTTACATATATATTTACACACATGAGACCCTATCTCCCTCTACTTTGGCTTTTATGCGGTCAGGCCCATGCTGAGCCCTCCCTTGGGTTAGGTTGCTCAATATTTATTCTAAATATTTCCCTCTTTTTCTTTTTAATCTTTATTCTTTTATTTTTGCACAAAAACATGCTAATTATAGGTTTTTACACAATGCATGCTTTTGGTAATTATTTCTATTTACAACTATATACATGCATTTGCAAAGGTTTTTGTAGCTAAAATATAAGAATAAAGAGTGATGAATGAGTATTCATCACCTATTTAATTAGTCCTATATTAAGGACCTGTTTGACATTAAAAATATATAAAAATTAGTAAAATTCCAAAAAAAATTAAAATTAAAAAAAACAAAAACAAACAAACAAAAAAAAACTAAAAAGATTATATATTGTTTATATTGAGTATATATATGTATCCATAGAGTATATCTTCTCTCTCTCTCCTTTTATATATCTCTATATATAAATATATCTATATTATATAATTAAAATATATAAAAAATTATAAAGCATAAAAATAAAAAAATTTATAAAAATAAAAATATAATAAAAAATATATAACCCCAAAAATCCACAAAAATAGGAATCATTCAAGGATGACCCTGATGTACATGAACACCCATAGGCTACTCTTTTTTTTATTGCTCTCTGTGGTTCGACCTCTACATGCTTATACACTATGCATTTTGTGGTAGAGTTAATAAATGTTAATTCACAGTTTTGGGATTTAATTGGCTTATTCTTTAATGTGGGTTGATTTCTGGACAACAAGGGTTTTGTGAGCGGTCGCCTCAACGACATTATATTTTGACCCTTGCAAAATGCTCGTTATCGGATGGCACCGTTGCCGGGGAGCAATGAGCGTAGCCTATCACATTTTGTCATTCTTGATTTGAAAGTCATTTATTTACCATTTATTTTGTGAATATCTATTTATTTGCAATTGTGATGAATCACTTCATGCTTTATTCCATTGATTGAGCCTATATTAATATTATCTTTTTGTGACCTTGTTGCGAAGGCCCGCCACGCAAGGATGGTTTCTTAGGGAGCCAAGGCAGTCGAGCTTGGAAGAGGTTGGTCTTCACTTCATGACCAGCTGGAGAGAGCACCAAGGATGCAAGGGGATGAGAATTAGATATGCCTCAAGCAATTAGGATTATTTTTGTAATTTATTGTGTGAGAGAGAAATTTTGGCATGTAATACAACTTGGACTCTACTCTTCACAACGAGGTCCAGTGCCTGGGTGTCTGTTCACCTGGGGGCCTCGTCGTGGCTTTCTCGTGTTTTTCCCGCTTTATTTTCTTTGTTTCCCGCTGTTTTAAGTTTTCTGCCTTTATTTTATTTTGTTTTGTGTGCATGGAGCCCCTAGACATAGGCTTGCTTGATCGAGTAGACTAGGTCCAAACACCCTAATAATCTTGCATGCACCTATAGTACAATTTTGGACTTAGGTCAAACTCTAAACAGTTGCCTCATCACCTTCAAGCCAACGTGTCGCAAGCTCTCCCTGCCACGCGCTTCTCCTGAACTCGATGTGTCGAGAGGAGGAGGGGTGAGCCTAGACCGGACTCCTGGATTGAAGGGCGGTGACCGACTTGTGGTTCTTCACGCTAATAGCAGCTAATGTTTAGGACAATTTTATCGCTTGCATACCGCCATGTAGATAGGTTTAAAAATTCTGTTTTGCATACCGCATGGAGAGAGTTGGGATGCACTGTAAGTCTTCTAACTTAGCATGCATCATTCGGTTCAATGGTGAGATTTCCATCATGGAACCACTTGCACGGCTTTTCTGCTATCTCCCTCTGATTTTAAGCACCTAGGACTTAAATGAAATTCTACAAAAACGTTAGGCGCTGTTATGAAAACAGACTCAAAAAAAGTGAAAACACAAAAACTAAAATAAGGGGACTGCTAAATAAACTTTGACCTTAATTAAAATTTGTAATGGACTATCATTGTACCGGGTTCATAAAGCCCTCATTGTTTTCAGGTACCTTTGGACGGGGACCAAAACCCTACTCCCATGAGCGAGGCACGTCCCATAAGGAATAGAGCCAAAAACCCAGTCTGCAACTGCCTTCTGTATCGCCTGGAGTTCCGAAGTAATGGCGCTTCTATCGTACGTGACCGAGTAGGGCCTTGTCAGCGATGGTGTTCTCGCCTTGTGTGGAATATCGACATGGTCTGAAGTATTGAGCATAGGCCACGCCTTCACGGGGGTGTCTGTCTCATCGGTTTGCGTCCGAGTAGGTTCTTGCACGCTCACGGGTGATTCCGTTGCGAGCGAGAACCAAAGTATTGGTTTCGCCTATCGGCTTCCTCTCTCTATTTCTTTGGCTGAGTAGGGATCCAGGAAGGATTACAAGGACCTCAAAAAGTACAGACTACATGTTACAAAGGAGGAGGACAAGTACGAGATTCTTTTCTGGCAGTACTCTCTCTCCTATAGGGTTAGCGTACTAAGGACTTGTTAAAAGATTTGCCTGAAATAATAACTCTAAAACTGAAAAGATAATAAATAGTCGAACCTTCACGGCTCCACATGGCGTGAGTTGGTGAACCTAATTTTGTATTGTGTCTGTATGGATCTAGATTAAGGTTCAAAGATCGAGCCCCGCGTCTTTGCGTAAATTTGTGTCATTCTCTTTTGACCCCCCCCACTCAGTCGAGCCTTTCTACTGTTTTGCACTCCTTTTTATTCCTCGTTGACCATCGTATCCTTCTTCCAACATCCAATCCTCTTTTGTGCTTTGCGAAGTTGATCCATGGATGGTTTCCGTCGAGACCCCGCCGACACCCACATCGATTCCATAGACTCAACTCCGCCAATAAAATCGAGGCGATTCCCGAGAACCCGATCCGGACTTTGCGGATCGATCTCCAGACTCCTCGTCTTCTACCTTTCTTTTGACCACCTAATAAGCCAGGATCACTTTTATCCCACTTTCGCCGTTGTGAATGGAAGTCGATTACATTCCACATCTTTTTCCGTCCACAACATGCTGGGGTTGACCTGAATTCCAGCCTCATCATGACAGCTGACCCATATTGCAAGTGGTCTGATCAGGACTCTCTCATTCTGTAGATAGAAGACAAATCAAGCCCTGGATTCTACTCCGGAATTCATTTCATCAGATTCAGACCCTGATATGGCTCCTTAAGGAAAGGGCAAGGGTCAGCAGCCACCCCAACCAGAAGGACTGTTGCCAGATCAGAATCAAGTTAATGCACAACTGCTGGCATCTATCCAGGCTATCCAACAGCAGCTGACAGAGCAAGCCCTAGCACAGACAGCTTTTTAGGATATGTTGAACGATGTGATGAACAGAGCCGAGGGAGGAGGAGGCAGAAGCGGAGGTGGAGGTGGAGGTGGAAGTGGTGGTCAACCCGATGATGAAGAACCAGAACTACCGCCACCCAAGCCTACACTAAAAGAGACGTACAATCCTGGAGACATCCAGATGACCGAGTGGATCCTCATTCCACCGGTGCACGCTCACTTTGAGCTGAAACCCAGTTCCTTGCTCTTCTTCCAGCCTTCCATGGAAACACCAGTGAAGAATCATACATCCACCTGCAGCAGTTCTCACGCATCTACCGTACTACTCACTACCCTAATGTCCCTTTAGACATTGTCAAAATGATGGCATTCCTCTTCAGCCTACAGAACAAGGCCCTTTATTGGGTCAACCATCTAGGGAAGGTTGTGACAACCTGGGAGGAACTGAAGTCAGCTTTCCTGCATAAGTTTTACCCTCTCGGGCGGCTCAACCAGATGCGAGCCCGAATCAGCAACTTCTCCGAAGGAGCCCACGAGTCCGTACATGAAGCATAGGAGAGATTCACCCATCTGCAGGAGAAATGCCCCCACCATGAGATCCCGAAGACCAGTTTGGTCCAATACTTCTTTGGGGGCCTGAACATCGACAGCCAAAGGCTCGTTGACGCAGCATGCGGGGGACCGCACTTCAACAAGGATGAAGATGTGGTATGGCAGATATTCGAAGAAATGGACGAAGGAGAGGCCGCCCTCTCTTCATCCAAAGCATATCGGAAGCATCCCCAAATCCTCCAAAAATAAGTACACATGGCAGCGTCTCGCGAGGCGGAGAGAGATGAGAGCTCCAACCTAAGTATCATCGGGGGACATCTCTCGAAAGTTGATATCATTGAGAAGCGATCATAGGACCTGGAAAAACTTGCCGGGATCGAGAAGAGGACTCAGAACCTTGACAAGCTTGATCAGATCACCAAGCAGCTAGAACTGCTGGTAGGCACCATCAATTCTGTTCAGTCGGCAGCACCATCAGAAGCTCCGGCTGAGAGGAAGGACGAGCAACCACCGCAGCATCAGCCTCAGCCGAGCCAGCAACCACCGGCAGTCCAGCACGTGTACTACGTGCAGGCACCCGATTAGGGCCAGCTGCAGCAGCAGATGGTTGTGTACCAACCAGAGTTTCTTTCAGGATCTGATCTAGTCTTCCCACCACCACCCCTGATTCAGGAAGTGAATGGGGTATGGAGTAACGAAGCACAGCCGACCCGTCCTACGGGACAACCTCAGGGTCAGCTACCTGCCAACCGACAATACCACCAACCTCAGGGTGGTCATTTTGGATAGTCCTCACAGCCGCCGCAACAGTATCATCAGCCTCCCCAGTATGCAAATCAATGGAGGCAGAATCAGCAATATCAGTAGCCGCAATACCGCCACCCACAGCCGTTTCATCAGTATGCGACTGCTCCACCTCAGCAGTACCCGCAGTATCCTCCTCCCTCTTATCAGCAGCTTCAGCTTCCTGCACCACCCCAGCACCACCAGCAACAACCTCAGCACCCACACATGCAACAACAGCGTGGTCTGCACGCTGAACCCACTGAGGTAACTCCCGTGAACCCGACCATGGATTGCTTGGCCCAACTCGTCAAAGGGCTGGCAGATATGACCATGAGGCTTGACGACCTGATCGCCACAAAGACCACTATTCCGACTCAGGTCGAGGCCAACCCCAATAATTTTAAGAAGAAAGAGCAAGTAGAATGTGATGCCCTGTCTGTGTCTGTAGAATCAGAAAATGATATTACTGTTTATTCTAATGCTGTCACTCTCAAGAGCGGTAGGGCCTTGCCTCTGCCTGCCATCAAGATTGGGGTGAATAAAGAAACAGGTGGATCGTCATCTTCTGCATCAGTCGTGCCAGCTACAGTGGCGGGTGAGGAGGAATAAGAAGGAGAAGCCATTCTAGTCGTCGTGTAGTACCAGCATCCCCAGCCAAAAATGAAAAAAATCAGAAAAATCAAAAATAACAAAAAGAAGCTTGCAACCGAAGCGAAGCCGCGCCAGCCAAGGAGGAGCCGCCAACAGTAGCCGATCCCTCGCCAGTCGACGGAGCAGACGCTGTACTTTTTGCTCGCCCATCAGCACCAGCATGTCAGGATACAGTTTGTACTTCTTTTTGTAGTCCGGATGTACAACATTCTGTGGGCGAAAATTTTGATGTAAACAAGAACTCTGTTTTTCCTACTAGATATGTACATATTCCTTTTCCTCACGTAATAGAAAAATCCAAAAAAAATGAAAAAAAGAAAAAGTGCATTGTCTGATCCAAGAGTGGTGGAAATAATTGACAACTTAACTGTTGAGATTCCCTTACTGAAGGCCGTGGAGTACATGCCAACTGTTAAGAAAGGTCTGAAAGAGGTATGTACCAACAAGCATCGCCCATCAAGAAGAAACATACACCAGCAAGTTGAGAAGCACGTCCTCACCTTGACCACGCTAGCAGCCATCAGTAATCTCCCGCAGAAAAAGCAGGACAATGGAGCACCTCTTATCAGTTGTGAAATTGTTGATCAGGTCTTTGAGCGCACTCTCCTTGACAGCGGATCTTCCATCAACCTTTTGCAAGCATCAATAACGCAAGAATTTGGGCTGGGCCCGCTCAAGCAGGCATGAATGATCCTTCAGTTCGCTGACAAATCCATCAAGCGGCCCAGAGGTTTGTTGGAAGACATTGTAATGAAGGTGCGGGAGATGCAATTCCATGTTGATTTTGTAGTCCTTGATATGGACTCACCTGCACCCTTACTCCAGACCCCTATCATCCTCGGCCGACCATTCTTACGTACATCAGGTGCTGTGGTTGATTATGGGTCCGGTAAGATCACGTTCAGCTCAAAAAACACGCAGATCACTATAGACATGATCAGAGAGCCAAACGCCACGACCGATGAGGGCCATGCAGTATCAGGAGAGGACTGTGACTTTATCGCAGAAATCAGAGACTCATCACTGTCGTTGAATGATTCATGGACCCAAGAAATCCTCACTCTCGTGGAGGACTTGGAAAGCACAGTTGACCTATGCTCCGATGATTCTTGAGAGACTGATTCTCTGATGTTGGAACAATTAGGTGACTTCAAGAATTCACTCCAGACCGAACACAATGAGCCTCGTGCAGAACCGTTCGGCACCTCACCAGGATCTCAACAGAATGCTGAGGATGGTAGCCCCATCAAATAAGTACATCCTACCACCAGTATAGTGTCTGAAGTGACCAACAAGTTGGACATGTCAAAACCAGAACTCAAGCCACTTCCTGCAGGCCTGAAGTATGCTTTCCTTGCGGGTGAAGAACACATGTATCCGGTCATCATCAGCAGCAGGCTGAATTCGGATCAGGAATCTCGCCTCCTCGAGATTCTAGAAAAGAATCGTAAGGTACTTGGTTGGTGCGTATCAGATCTCCGAGGGATAAATCCAGCTTTATGTTCATACCACATTTATTTGGAAGAAGATGCCAAGCCGTCCCGCAAATTCCAAAGAAGGTTGAACCTAAACCTTTGGGACGTCGTCATGAAAGAAATAATGAAATGGTGTGATGCAGGCTTCATCTATCCTATCTCCGATTCAAAATGGGTAAGCCTACTGCATGTAGTTCCAAAGAAATCTGGGCTTACCGTGGTTACCAATGACAAAGGAGAGGAAATATCCACTCGGGTACCAACATCCTGGCGGGTGTATGTTGACTACTGTCGTCTTAATGCAGCAACTAAGAAGGACCACTTCCCCTTTCCATTTATTGATCAAGTTCTGGAAAGACTAGCAGGCAAGGAGTTCTTCTGCTTTTTGGATGGGTATTCCGGGTACAACCAAGTGGCTATCGCTCCTGAAGATCAAGAGAAGACTATCTTCACTTGCCCGTTCGACACCTACGCCTTCAAGAGAATGCCCTTTGGATTATGCAATGCACCTGCAACCTTCCAAAGATGCATGCTAGCTGTTTTTGCCGAGATGGTAGGCAGTTTTCTCGAGGTGTTCATGGACGACTTCTCTGTCTATAGTGATATCTTCGATTCTTGTCTTGAGCACATGGACAGAGTACTTCAGAAATGCAATGAAGTCAATTTAGTACTTTCATAGGAAAAGAGCCACTTCATGGTCACAGAAGGCATTGTATTGGGCCACGTCGTTTCCAAACGTGGCATGGAAGTTGACCCAGCAAAGGTGGATGTCATTGCCAATCTAGAGCCACCTCAGTCAGTGAAAAATGTAAGGTCATTCCTGGGGCATGTGGGATTTTACAGACGATTCATCAAGGATTTTAGCCGCATTACCCGACCTTTGACAGAACTGCTACGTAAGGAAACTGAGTTCAATGTAGATCAGCAGGTTCTCCTTGCTTTCAATCAGCTGAAGGAGCTTATTACTCAGGTTCCAGTCCTACAGCCGCCGGACTGGTCTCTTCCCTTTGAGATAATGACCGATGCGTCAGACTTTGCAGTCGGGATTGTTCTTGGACAGAGAAAAGAGAGAGCGCCCTATGCCATTCACTACGCCAGCAGAACATTAGATGGGGTGCAAAGAAATTACACCGTGACAGAGAAAGAGTTGTTGGTTGTGTTTTTCGTCCTTGAGAAGTTCAGATCCTATTTGCTTGGATCGAAAGTCACCGTTTTTACAGACCACTCTGCTATCCGGTACCTGCAGCAGAAGAAGGATGCCAAGCCGAGACTGATTCGATGGATCCTTCTCCTCCAGGAATTTGACTTGGAAATTAAGGACAAGCCTGTAGCTCAGAATGTGGTAGCAGACCATCTCTCCAGAATTGAGCAACATGAGCCTCCTCTGAACAGTGCACCCATTACAGAAACCTTTCCTAACGAGTCTATCTTAGCAGTGGATTCTCTCCCTTGGTATGCTGATATAGTCAATTACCTCGCCTCGGGGGTAATACCATCGGATTGGAGGAAGAATCAGAAGAACAAATTCATGTCGGCCATCCGCTTCTATCAATGGGAATATCCTCTTTTATTCAGGGAAGGAGCGGATTGCATTTGGCATAGGTGCATCCCTCAGGAGGAGCATTCTAGTGTCCTCGAGCATTGTCACTCGCTCGAATTTGGTGGACACCACTCTGGAGACCGTACGACAACCAAAGTACTTCAATGTGGATTCTGGTGGCCCACACTATTCAAGGATGCAACAGAATTTGTCAAACGATGTATTGACTGTCAGAAATTGAAGGGTACACTCATTGCTAAAGATTCGATGCCCCTGAAAATCATTCAGATAGCAGATGTTTTCGATGCATGGGGCATTGACTTCATGGGACCTTTCCCTAACAGTCAAGGTTTTGAGCACATCCTTCTTGTTGTCGATTACGTGGTCATTGGGTTGAAGCTATTCCCGCTCGAGCCGTCGACAGCCGAACAGTATGTCAGTTCTTGAAGAAGAACATCATTTCACGGTTCGGGTTACCGAAAATTCTCATATCAGACGGGGGTAGCCATTTTGTTAACAAAGAGGTCAAGAAACTAACAAAGGAGTACGACATCGATCATCACGTCGCGTCTCCTTATCATCCTCAGACCAATGGCATGGCAGAATTATCAAACAGAGAAATCAAGACTATCCTGCAGAAACTTGTCAGGCCAGACAGAAAAGACTGGTCCCAACTCTTGGACTCGGTCTTATGGGCTTACCGAACCGCCTACAAGTCTCACTTGGGCATGTCACCCTATCGTCTTGTATATGGGAAGCCGTGCCATCTGCCCCTCGAATTAATTCACAAGTCTTTATGGGCAATTAACATGTGCAATTTGGACTCACGAAAAAGTGGTCAAAAAAGAAAGGATGATCTGAACAGACTCTTGGAATTCCGAAACTATGCATATGATAACACATTGATGTACAAGGAGAAGGTGAAACGCTGGCATGACCGGCACATCAGACGAAAGACCTTTGAAGTTGGATAGAAAGTGTGGTTATTTGATGCAATGTTGCGGATCTTTCCAGGTAAATTAAAGAGTAAGTGGACAGGGCCATTCCGAGTTTGTGAAGTGCGTAACAATGGAAGTATTGCCATATCAGAATTGTCTCCTGACGCACAACCACTCGTCGTCAACGGTCAACTTCTGAAACTTTACCTCGAGCCTGATACATTCTTGGCCGTTGTCGACTCCATTCAGCTCGCGCACCATGAAGACATATCCCCAACAGTGACAGCATCAGAAGATTCAGACGCTGCACCTAAAAAATTGTTTATCTGATTTTCTTCTTTTCTTCTTTTTCCCTTCTACCTTCTTTTTGTATCTAAAGGTGCTGTCCCTTGTTGACAGTCTTCTATACTTAGGACGCACTTTGTCCTAAGTATAGGGGGTGTGCACCTCGAGTGTTCTATTCTTTTTGATCCTCTCCATTGTCTCCTCTTCTATACTTAGGGATATCTTACCCTAAGTATAGGGGGAGACAATCTGAGTACGATCTGTTTATTCCCACCCTTGACTCTCCCTGCTTTGTGTACAGTCTGCTATACTTAGGATTACTTGATCCTAAGTGTAGGGGGGACGGCCAACTTCTCGTTCGTTCATTCTTTCCTACATTTATTTCTTTATTTATTCCTTCTTAGACTTGTCTATACTCAATACGAGTTATGTCTTCTCTTTTCTCTTCGATCTATGAGGACATAGCTCAAGCTAGGTATAGGGGGATCGTATATACCATGTATATATTATAAGCCATAACTCATACTGTAAATAAAAGACTAACTCAAGTTAAATGAAATAAAATAAAATAAATTAAATTAATAATAATGTAAAAAGTAGTTCTATAATAATAAAAGATGATTGTGAGCTCCTCAGACGCTTTTTGTCTATACTGATTAATAAACCAGGAAAAGCGCTTTGTGCAAAATGTGCTCTTTGAAAAATCTTTTGAAAATTGTGTGAAATATTGTGTACAGAGTATTCAATCTTTGTAAATAAGTTTTGTTTGCAAAAATTTATTTTCTTTGAGTGGAACAAAAATGTTTGAAAAAAATGGTTTGCAAATGGTTGAAAAATTGGTTGTAAAAATTATTGTGAAAGATCTATCTATACTGTTTAGAAAACCTTTGCAAAATCATTTCCAAATGCGTGTACATGTTGAAAAGATATTTTGGACTATAGTCTTCAAAATCTTTTGAAAATAATTCTTAAAGTCTGAGGAGTCTGCACAAAAATCTCTCATATAAAAAAATACAAAAATAAGCAATAATTCTAAATAAAACTTGTAAGAGCCTAAACCAAGTTGTACATAAATTATAAGTTTTCTTTGTATATACGGATTAATAAATCAGGTTAAATACCTTTACAATATGATTTGAAAAATGGTGTGTACTGTTTGGAAAACTTGCTGTGAAATGTTTTCAACCTGTGTAAAATTGTTTGGCTTGAAAAATTTTCTTCCTCATGTGAAACAAAGGATTTAAAAAACCTATGTGCAAATGTTTTGGAAAATGTTTGTAAAAATTATTGTGGAAAATATATATACATAGTATGACAAAATCTGTGCAAAATAGTTTTCAAATATTTGTAAAAAGTTTGTAAAAATCATCGTGTACTATAGTTTTGAAAGAGTTTTCAAATAAAAAGATGATAATAATAAATAATAATAAATAATAAAAATAAAAATAAAACTAAGAAATAACTAAATAAAAATGGGCAGATTTGTAAAGCAATAAAAAGTCTTGTAACAAACAGGATAACACTGGCAAATTCTTTAAAGATCTTTAACCTGGTAAAAGAAAAAGCAGCACGCCCATGTAAATAATTGTACATACTTTTTTGAATGCTTGAATTATTTTTATTTGCAAAAAGTCTTTGTGTAAAAAGATTCTTTGATTCTTAAAATTCATTGTGAAAAATTGCATCATTCACTGTGCATAGCATGTGCATATCATTCCTATTGTTTTTGAGTGAGCTTGATGATTGAACCAGTCCAGTAAAGTCTAAAATTGGGGCTTGGTTGGACCTTACCGCACCTAACTGCACTGGAACCTTATGGGAACTAGTTTTAAGGTACTTCAGGTCTATTCAGACTTAATTCTTTGAGAAATCAGGGTTGGGTTCAAGTCACCTCAACTGACTAACTAGAACTTTTTGAGACACACGCATGACTCTTGTCGGCCGTGACCCAACTTGGACACTTGCACCTTTCACTTGGCTCAACTCAGTTGGAGTGGGGAGGGGGTTGGATTTGCCGGTCTGAGACGCACACGAGTGGAAACATTCGTCCTCGTCTAGGGAGGGAAGTGCACGCCAACCTGGTCCAGTTTCAATGAAGTCGGATGACAGGAGAGTGTGGGTTGCGATAAAGCTTCAAAAGAGGGATAGTCTTCTGGCTCAAGAGGAAAAAGTCCTTATGTAAATGTTGCTGTGAATAGTATTCAAAAAAAGGAAAAAAATGGTCAGGCTTGAAAATAAAAATAAAAGTGCCCGCCGAAGCATGTATATATGTTGTACAGAAAATAAGCAAGCTTGAGCGTCAAAGTTATACCATGTGAGCCTGCAGCTGGATGACTTGACTACACTGGTCTTGCATCCCAAGATAGGTAGCTACACTGGCTACCGTCCATTCTTTTCCCCTCCTCCTCCTCTTGAGTTGGATGCCACTTGAACTTAGAAGGGAATACCCCGCTCCTCGACGGTAGAGGGCTGGATTGAGGAATCATTGGGTTGTCATTCTGGAGAAGTCAGTTCCTTTTTCATTTCAGTTGGGAAGAGCCACTATCACTTACACTGTACAAGTCAGCTTCATAGTCATAAGGGTTTGCGTATGACGTAGGCTAGTTCTGACCTGGCTATTGAGGTGACTTGAACCGAGTTCTGTGACTCTCGAAGGCTGTTGTGTTTTAAAGTTGGTTCCCGACAAGGTTCTACACACATACACCCCAAGGTCTAACAGAAGCTCCAAATTTTGATTTTGTAAGGACAGATATTGCATTGAAAGCAACCCTATTCACTCTACCCTTTTTCAATTCTCCTTTTCTTTTCTGATTCCTTATTCTTTTTGTACTTATTGCATAAGTATTTGCTAGGGACTAGCAAATGCAAGTATAGGGGGGTGATGAATCTCCATTTCATCACCTTTATTCTATCATTTTGGCCTTAAAAACCCCGCAAATGCATGTAAATAACATCAATTTGTTCATAATAGCATCTATTATTTATTGCATTTATTGAACATAAAATAAGGTTTTAATGCCAAAATTATAGATTAAAAAGAAGAAAATAAAAAGGAATAAAATATTGCAAATATTTTATGACCCTGACCCCGAGACCAAGGCTAGAATGGAGTTGGTCGCCAAGGGATAAAGTAGGGGGAGATAAGGGCCAGTAATGCAATAAATACCTCATTCATTCATTTATGCATTTTTGACACCTATTTTGTATATAATTATTTATTCATAAAAAATATGTTGTACATGAAAGTTGTAAATAATAATGTGAATAAAAATACAAAATTGAGTTTGTACAAAAATAATACACAGTGTACATTTTATACACAGAATAAAAAGCCAGAGTCTTAACTTCACAGACCTATATCTTGCAAATAAAAACTCAAAATCACCCAAAATCACCTTTAATTGTATATAGATTTCCAAGAACTATTTAATAAAATTAGTTTCATAATTTATGGAGTTCATCTGTGACAGTTAGGTTCTTGGCCCTCATTGTATATAGTACTGATTAAAATATTCATTCTATTCATTATTTATTATTTCTACAAATTTATATTTTTAGAATTTTTTAAATAATATATGTAATACATGTACATATTGAAATTAGAATAAAACCAAAAAGAATTTGTAAAATAAAATAAGTCTATGCAATATATAGGCAAAATACCTATGTTATGTATGTACATAAATAAAAAGGGAATACATTCTTTAATCATTTTATTCTTTCATATTTTTAAAATATTGTAAATATTACATATAATTTATTAAAAATACAAATCCAAAATAAAATCCATTAAAATTAATTAATTAAATAAAATATATATAAAATATAGGTAAAATACCTATAAGTATACCTACATACTACATATACCTATTTATTTAAATATGTAAATAAACTTATAAAAATTAAATAAAAATATACTTATACTTATAAAAATAATTTATAAATATATAAAATAATAAAATAAAATAATAAAATAAAAATATACAAAATAAAAATAAATACATGTAAATACACTTATAAATACATTATTAAAATAAACCCATAATAAAATACATCAAAAAAATAAATAAAAATCATAAATAAATACTACATTAATTAATACACATTTTTTATTTTATAAGCAAAGTGTAATAAAATCATTTATAGGGTTAAATTAATGAGTCAATAATCGAGCTGACGTGGACCAATCAGAAGCCAGGGAATGTTGACCCCCGGTCAACTCCCCCTGCACCTCTGACTCCCGTCAGAACTGTCTTTTCCCTGATATTCCTCTATTTTTCCCGCTTGACCCATAGCTCAATCACCCTCGATCCCTTCACGGAAATTGCTCCTAGGACAATCATGACCCACGCTAGATCTTGTGACACATTGTACATAGATCCGATTCTTTGATATTAGCCAGTTAATAACGGTGTCCAGGGATGTTTATAAATAAGCAGCTCCTCCTCCTTGGCCGAATTTGGCCAACTTTACTTCCCCTAAACGCCTTGATTATGTTCCTGGACGAGCCCTTGTGATAGGAGGAGCTTCCCAGCAGTGTGAATCGACTGGAGGAGGGAGAAATTTTGTCACGGCGGAGCTCCACCGTCCGTCGTGCTCCCTGGAGGCCCCCGGGTATAAGAGTTGTTCCTTTACGTTATTTAGGTAGCTTTTCATTTCTGCATTTCATTCCTGCCGTTTATTTCGCATTTAGATCCTTAGTGTAGCCTAGGTTAACCAAATCGAAGTTCGCCGGAGCTCTGCTCCGACGACTTCTCCACGTTGCTTTGGACTGTTTCCGACCCCCCTTACCATTCCAATTCGTTCCCCATCGCATTCCCCATCTCCCTACCACCCTTGTTCAACTGGAGACCCTCTGTCTTCGTGAATCGGAGCTCCACCTCCGCCGTTCGTCGGAGCTCCTCTGCCTCGCCTCATCTTGCGTCGCAGCTTCGAAACCCAGGGTCAAGGAGAAAGCCCTCGTGCCCCTTGTTCTTCCTGTGCAGGTGCAACGAAGAAACGAGCCCTCTGGGACTCGAATCAAACCAGGAAGAGGTCCCTGGAGGTCCAAAGCTCTTTCGACCTCGCCTGAACACCTCGGACCTCCAAGAGCCAAGAGAAGACCGTTCTTCGATGCGGGGACCTTCCAGCAACGAGCAGAGCACCTTGGATGCTACGGAGAAGCCCGGAGGAGCCCGCGATTCAAGATCGAAGCTCGCCTTGCGCAAGCTTCTTCCCTATTCTTCCAGGCGGCTCCATAGCTGTCCGATCAGGATGAAGACCCCAGTTCAAAGCATCGTCGTCCGATGGAGCGAAGCCACGACCGTCAGATCTCCCGCGAGATCTAATCCATAGCGCTCATCGGCGAAGCGACATCGGAAAACGTGGAGGCGATGCGTGTCAAGTGTACGAAGCTCAACCGTCAGATCGCACGCCTTTGGGGGTAATTTTCATGTATACCCCCACTTTTTGTTGTATTTAATATTTAATTATGTAAATACATTTTCTTGTTATAAAATAAATGTAAAATTTGCAGTAGGACCCCTGTACTTTATAGAATTACATTTTGGTCCTTCCGCGCCTCACGTGCAGTCCCACGTGAGGCACGCGAAAATTGCATGTATACCCTGACGCTTTTGTTAATTGTAAAATAGTTCTTAAAAATAAAATAAAAGTTTATTTCTTCTGGTATATTTGCACTGTGGCCCCTGTATTTATTTTTATTTGCATTTATGCCCCTGCCAGGCTGTTTAATTTTTGTGTCTTTTATGTATTTATTAAAAATGCCTAGCTAGCTCCTGAAAAAATCACAAAAATTAGTGTAGATACCTTGTACCTTGTATATGCACGTTGTATTTTTGTTTGGTATTTTTGAGCATTTTATCCATTTATTAAAAATGGAAAAAGGAGCTAATTTTGCACTGTTTAAATGAGAAAATACAAAAAAAATTATAAAATGTTTTTGGAAAATTACAAAAAGATTATATATGATACATTTATATATTTAATGAGTCCAGAAAGTGAAAAACTCTAAAAACAAGAAAGAGAAAAATAGAAAAATTAGAAAACTTCAAAATTAAATAAAAATTATAAAAATGCAACAAAAATATCAAAAATATATTTTCCTAGGCTATAATTATCTAGATATTATTATTTATGTACTAAAACTAATTTGGGTAATTTTTGGATTTATTTTATATTTTTAGAACCCAAATTAGTGACGGCCTATTTAATTAGTCCTATATTAGGGACCTGTTTGACATTAAAAATATATAAAAATTAGTAAAATTCCCAAAAAAATATAATAACAAAAAAATAAAATTAAAAAAAACAAATACAAACAAAAAAAACCTAAAAATATTATATTTCGTATATATTGAGTATATATATATATCCATAGAGTATATCTTCTCTCTCTCCTTTTATATATCTCTATATATAAATATATCTATATTGTATAATTAAAATATATAAAAAATTATAAAACATAAAAACAAAAAAATTATAAAAACAAAAATATAATAAAAAAATATATAACCCCAAAAACCCACAAAAATAGGAATCATTCAAGGATGACCCTGATGAACATGAACACACATAGGCTACCCTTTTTTTATTGCTCTCTGTGGTTCGACCTCTACATGCTTATACACTATGCATTTTGTGGTAGAGTTAATAAATGTTAATTCATAGTTTTGGGATTTAATTGGCTTATTCTTTAATGTGGGTTGATTTCTGGTCAACAAGGGTTTTGTGAGCGGTCGCCTCAGCGACATTATATTTTGACCCTCGTAAAATGCTCGTTATCAGCCTTCCGATCCAAATGATCGGATGACGCCTGTGTCATCTGACTCCTCTGCAGCCCACCGAAGAAGGCTGTGCTCCGGCGGGCTCGCTGGAGCTCCTCGGTACGCCACACGCTCGCCTGAAGGTCGATGAAGATCGCTGGACGACTGGTGGGGATCCTGGAGAAGTGGCGAAGCTCCGAAGTTGGTCGAAGATGAAGGTCGATGAAGCTTCGCCGGAGGAGAAATGTTGAAGGAGCTCTGATGCGAACTCCGACCAATCAAGATTCCTGCAAGGGTTAGTCATAGCCGAAGCATGTGCGAGTGAGTGCGAGTGTTTGGTGAGTGAGTGAAGGACGTGGGGCATCGGGAGGTGGTGGCCGTGAGCCTTTTCTCCGGCGAAGTGGAGAAAAAGGGGAGTCGGAGCGGGGGAGGGTCTGGAGAAGGGAGAGGTGATCGACGAGGAAGACTGATGTATGTTGGAAGTGCTGGAGTGGTTAGGCGAAGGTGAAGATGATGACAGGCGGAGGTATAGATCGGAGAAAAACACAAGAAAAAGCAGGGGGAAGGAGACCTCATCAGAGAGGGGGACTCGGTGGAGGAGGAGCTTGTGCTGGGCTTCGAGGAAGCCCGGGGTCGTCGCCCGATCTGGCCAGCTACACCAGCGAGCTCGAGCTACCGCCGGAGATGGCGAAGCTGACATGGCGGAGCTGCCATGGATCACACCGGGTCTGGGTCGTCTTCGCCTCGATTGATGGTCCCTCTGCAATCATTAAATATGGTCTAGACTCAAATCCCATCCTCGAATATCATTAAATAGGGTCTAGACTCAAATATATAGTCCTAGTTTCTCAAGTGATATCTCAATTCATCACATCAATCATGCAGTTGTGAAAGTGATTGTGCTGATCATATTCTTTTTGAAGGTAGAGATGAAGAGTGTAATATAGCACTCAATCTTTCAAACTAGCATAGTGTGGATAATTAAGTTAAAAACCCTAATGACTAAGGTATGTTAACTTAGACTCTCAAGATCACAGAAATCCAGTGTCCTCAAAATCCTCAAGCCTTGAGTGAATGTGTTTGTGTCAGGAATACACCAACTCCTTAGTTAGTGATTTTTGTGTATTTTTTGAATTTTGCATATTTTTATGGATTTTAATTTTTATTTTTTTAGTTCTTTGGAGAAACAGTGATTGGCCCAGGCTCAAATGAATAAAAGTATATACTCTCAGCCAGTATGGGCGTAAGTACGAACCGTTAGACGGGCCTGTGTTACTTGCGGACGGAGCCATATACAGTGTCCTCTGAACCACCCACTCTGCTAAGGGAGACCGAAGTTCCCTCACTGAAAGTGTCTACTAAGCCTAGTAGTCAGAGTCTAATTCAAAGAAAGGTTTTTATTTTTTCAAAATTTTTAGGAGTATTTACACAAATTAATCCCTCAAAATTTTAAGGAAATAATTTTACAAGGTTTTTACAAAACTCATTTCACATTTTTACCAAAACCAAGCCCGATAAAGAATTTTCAAAAAGTTTTTTTTTAAATACGAGCTATGCCTAAAGTAAATATACAACAAAAAATGTATACCCCCTATACTTAAATTTTGCTATGTCCTCATAGCACAAGTGTCATGAAGCCATGGCTCGATCAAATATAGGGTGATATAGTGGAACTGAGGAGGAGGGTCCCCCTATACTTAGGCTGGAAGTTGACCTAAGTATTAAGAAGGCATTGCGAGGGAAGGATGAGCAGGTGGGTCCCCCCTACACTTAGGCTACAAATAGCCTAAGTAAGGTCATGAGTTGGGGGTCTGTATTTGGAGAAGTATTTACACTACGATACATGGGCGGAGGTGGATGTTGTAATTTTACAAAATGCTAGGGGTAGATGGGGAGGGGAAATGGTGAAATACACACACACACAGAGAGAGAGAGAGAGAGAGAGAGATTGTGAACTATACATAGGGAAGGGAGATGGGGGTGTGAGTGTGTATGTGCAAGTGTGTGTGGGTGGGGAGGTGTAGATCATCAAGTGATCTACTCTCTCTCTCTCTCTCTCTCTTATACAACAAGCAAGCCTCAAATGAGGACTATTAAAATAAATATGCACATGCAACACAATTTTTTTACAGTATGCAAATGCAGGCTGACTGATAAAAGATCCTACAATTTCTTCACAAATTCTTTTACGGCCTCTTCAGCGGAAGCTCCCTACTTCACGCCTCCATGAAGATCAAGTGTCCTCGATTTTCATGGGTCCTGCCACAAAAGAGAAAAGTTAGAAAAATACAAAGGAGGAAATTATCCCCAGCAACGGTGCCATTTGATGAATCTGAAATTTGCCTCTTTAATAATCTAAAATTATCGTAGTATAGGAGGCAAATTCGGTTCAGCAAAAACCACAATCCTTTGAATGTTGTGGAGTATTTATACTTGGCAAGTCTACCAAGGTCGAGCACAGGGACACGAGCTACTCTATTTAATTATTGATTTTTGATCAATAAGAGCAATGCGAAAAAATTCTCCATTTCAAGTCTTTATGAAAATGCATGATGCACTATGCATGTTATAATGCAATAAAATGATGCATGTAATTTTTAGTTGATTTTTATGTGATTATAAGATGATGCATGAACAATGATGCAAGGTTACATATATGCGATAATAATGCAAACAATTATGCCTAAGAAAGACTACATAAACGAGCAACAAAATATGGTTTGAGATTAGAGTCAATTTGAACAAAAGAATAAGAGCAATCATCTAATCAGGGTACACACATATGGAGCACATCATCTCATCTAACATAAAAATTCACTTCATTTAAAAAGATGGCAAATGAGAAAATTAAACATGTCATGATATAGATGACGAGACAAGGATCAAAACGACACTAAAATCATGCAATTTGGACCTACGATGCTCAAGTTATGCTAAAAACAATGCAGGTACATAATTGTAATAAAAATGCAAGGAAATAAAAAGATAAATATTACATCTAGATCCCTGGAGGGGCCTAAATGCAAATATCAAAAATCGGTAGGGCCTTGATGTAATTTCTCCATATGCGCGGCAGCATTTTTGTAATTCTGAAAAGCTGTGAGGGCATCCTTGTAATTTACCCAGGCATGCACGCGAGGCACGTGCCTGGGGACCTGTATGTAATTATCAAAAGTTTCTGGGTCCGTCAAGCAATTAACTAAGGCCCTCACGTGCATCGCACGTGGGGGCTTAGGCTCGGGGCTCGCTGCTGGCTCGAGACACGTGGCAGCGTCGGATGGCTCAGCTCGAGGTTCGATGGACCCGAAGCTGAAGGGTTGGCTTGAGGCTCGGCTAGCCCACGTGTCAACATCCTGGCCTTTCGATCCAAATGATCGGACAACAACTGTGTCATTTGGCTCCTCCGTAGTCCACCGGAGAAGGTTGTACTCCGGCGGGCTCGCTGGAGCTCCTCCATGCACCACATGCTCGCCTAAAGGTCAGTGAAGATCGTTGGACGACTGGTGGGGATCTTAGAGAAGTGGCGAAGCTTCGAAGTTGGTCGAAGATGAAGGTCGATGAAGCTTCGTCGGAGGAGAAAAGGTTGAAGGAGCTCCGATGCGAACTCCAACCAATCAAGGTTCCTGCAAGGGTTAGTCATAGCCGAAGCATGTGCGAGTGAGTGCGAGTGTTTAGTGAGTGAGTGAAGGCCGTGGGGCATCGGGAGGTGGTGGTTGTGAGCCTCTTCTCCGGCGAAGTGGAGAAAAAGGGGAGTCAGAGCGGGGGAGGGCCTGGAGAAGGGAGAGGTGGTCGGCGAGGAAGACTGATGTATGGTGGAAGTGCCGGAGTGGTTAGGCAAAGGTGAAGATGATGACATGCGGAGGTATAAATCGGAGAAAAACATAAGAAAAAGCAGGGGGAAGGATACCTCATCGGAGAGGGGGACCCAGTGGAGGAGGAGCTTGTGTTGGGCTTTGAGGAAGCCCTGGGTCGTCGCCTGGTCTGGTCAGCTACGCCAGCCAGCTCGAGCAACCACCGGAGATGGCAGAGGTGACATGGAGGAGCTGCCATGGATCACACCGGGGTTGGGCCGTCTTCGCCTCGATTGATGGTCCCTCCGCTGTCACCGGAGGTCTAGAGGCTGGGCCACAACCCCTGGATGGTGGATGAGGGTTGTTGTGCGACGGAGGGGTTGATTAAATAGAGGTCTTGGTGCGTTACCAGAGATGGCCGTCAAAGATGTAACGGACGAAATAATGGCGAAGAGTGAGGGAGGCGTAGTGAAGGTGGTCACACGAGGAAGGCGGAGGATGGGACTATGTCAAGGAGACGTTATATAGAAGAAAGGTGATCGGAGGTACCTTCCAAAATAGGAAGGGTTGGACTGGTCGCAAGGTGAAACAACAGACTGGAGGTGGGTGACGATGTACTAACCGTTGGATCTTTTGATCCAACGGCTAGGATGGTGGCGCAGGTGGACGATTGAGATCAGATCGAATGTCTGATCGAACACTTCAGATCTGGGAAGATATGAATGGTCAGATGGGATTTAGGCTTCAATCCAACAATGAGGAATGGATGGTCTACGTAGCACGAGGAGGAGCGTGGGATGGGAGGAAGATCTTGTGGCTGAGGATGAGGCGTGAAGGAGTGGATGAGATTGCATCCTGGGCTCGGACGGCTGGCGGATGAGGCGGAAGTGAAGGGAAGAGATGGAGGCAGTTGGAGTGAATCCTATGGCATGGAAGAGCGTCGGGTGGCTGATGAGCCGCAAAATCGGCACTTTAAGAGAGTGTTTTTAGCACTCAGAATTGTCGCAGTAGTCGGGCCAAAATGGGCTCATCAAAAACCACCTCATTTAAATATGTATATATAAATCAAAATGAGATGGTCGTAATTTATTTATATTACTTGGTAAGATACCGAGGTCGAACTCAGGGACACGAGCCTCTCTCATATTAATCGGATTTTTCATCTATTTAATCAAGAGTTGAGTTGAAGGCAAAATAGGTCAAGGCATGCATGAAGTGAGACAAGGCAACAACAATGCATTAAAATCAAACATGCATTTTTTTATATTTTAATCATGCAAGTAATCTCCATGTAATGCAATGAAAATATGCCCTAGGTAAAAACGATGAGCAAAATTAAACTAGAGTTAATTTCAAGTTTAATTAAAGAGGCAGATGTGATGAACAATTTTAAGTAAGGCATCAGTTCAAGCTCGAATGGACAAGGCTACTACATAATACATAAAAAATCATTGTATCCAAAACAACAATTAAGCATGCCATTAGAAAGATCATCATACCAGGTTTAACATGAAACTGAAATCATCTCAATCGGATATACGTAGCTCAAGATATGCATAAAAGAAGCGAGGGGCATAAATGCAATAAAACATAAAAAGGATAACTACAAATAGGTCCCTGGGAGGGACTAAAATGTAAATATGAAAAGTACGAGGCCTTCCCTGTAAAGTACCCACACACACAGGGGCATTTTTGCAATTATTAAAACCCGTGAGGGTATAATTGCAAAATACCCAAATACACGTGGATTGCACGTGCTCCAGGGACCTATCTACAAATTGGAGAAGATGGCGGGGCGTCTCTGCAAATTGCCCAGATGGCATGTGCCTAGCACGTGCCATCCAGGCTCGGAAGTAGGTTCTGGCTCGACAGAGGATAGGTGTTGCTTCGGGTCGGCTCGGTATAGGTTCGGAACTCCATGCAGGCTTGGTAGCTGGCTCGGGAGTATCCAAGCCTAGAGGCTCGGACACTAAGCTAGGGGTGCCTCTGGCGTCGACGCGTGGCTGAATGATAGCCATTGGACCGTGAGGATCCAATGGTCTCTGGCGCTAGAATTCTGGGCGACGTGTCTGCATCGTGGCCGTTGCATGGTCACCGGATGAGACCATCCGACGGCCACTGTATCTCCTTCTTCAGACACAAGGAGCGGCGGGAGTAGAGCTCCGGTGAAGAAGCTCTTCCTCCGCCGCTGGTTCTTGGTCGCGGAAGGCCTCCCCAGAGATCCCTGAAGGTATGTCGGAGAAACTGGGAACCAGGGGTAGATCCAGGAGCCTCTGGTGTCGATCATCGGAGCTGGCTTGTCGACGGCGGAGCGGATGAAGTTGGCTCCGATGTTCTTCCGACCATTGAAGGATTTTTCGCCCTGCAGGATTAGCAACATAGCCGAAGCGAACAGAAGTGCGTGTGTGAATGAAGTAGGAGCTTGGCGAGCGGAGAAGGTGGGAGCTCAAGGCTCCTCCGCCATGGGTGGCGGAGGAGATGGGTCGACGGTGATCTAGGGTTATGGAGGAAAGGAGAGGAGTCACAAGCGTGCGCGTGAGAGGGTGAGTGATGGCGAAGCTCGGAGGATGTTCTATGGAGGTCAAGGATGAGCGAAGAGGTCTAGATAATTAAGTGAAATTAAATAAAAAATGCAAAGGGAGATCGGAGGGCTTACCTGGTCAGAGGCGGAGCGGGGGCTTGGGCTGGGGATTCCAGAGGGTCCCCAGGTCGTCACTGGACACGGTCAGCCAGTTTGTGCAGCTCGGGCGGACGCGAAGCGCCGCAGCTCCGCCATGGAGGTCGGAGGGTCATCACCGGGGAGATTCGTCGTCTTCGCTCGATCCTCCGCCTCCCCCCTGTCACATGGAGACGGAGGAGGGCTGGGCGATCCCCCACGTAAAGGTGGACAACCGAAACTCGGTGGAGGGGGCGAGATATTTGAAGGGTGAGGGCAGTGGTTCCGGTGATGGCAGAGGTGACTATAGTGGAGGATATGGAGTGACTGGAGGGATGTCGTGGGGAGTTGAGGTTTGCACGAGGATAACTGATGATGGAGTTCGGTCGTGGGTTGGTTTGAGAGGGAAGAGGTAGTCGGAGATGGTGGGAGAAATGGAAAGGGAGAAGGTCCTGTGCGAGGTGGATAACGTGGGGAGACAGGGTCTTCGGGAGGTTGACGATGAAGCTCCGCCGTTGGATCTGGAGATCCAACGGCTGACAGTTGGGCGCGAACGAGAGGGTAGGATTGAATCGGGGGCGGAGCGATCGGAGGGCTGGAGAGCAACCACGTGTCACGCTAAGGGAACTGCGCTTAAGGACGGTGACGATGGGAAGCTACGGCCGATCGAGCGGATGAGGAGCGTCAGAGGAATGAGCGGCCGAGATGGACGATCAGGAGGGCGATCGGAGGGCGCGCAATGGGCCACGTGTCAAGCTCTTGGCTTAGGCGCTAATGGGTGGTGAGGATCTGAGATGGAGACGATATGATGGTCGAGGTTTATGAGCGGACATGGAGGTAACTGAGCCGTTGGATTCAAAGCGAAATCCAATGGTCACGGATGGAGGTGGATGAGACAAGGGAAGTGGGCCACGTGGCTCACCCAGAACGGGCCACGTGGCCCAATCAGATTATTAGGAAAGTATTTTTGATTTTTGAGGTTTAACAAGGCCGAATTTGAGAAAACTCAAAACATGAAAGTTGTAGATCTTGATGAGATCTACAAGTTTCATGTTGACCAAAACTGGAGATGAGATCAAACAAAGACCTGGAATATTTTTGAGGGTAATTTTAAGACTAAAAATACCACGAATTTTTATTTTGCCATTTTTTGTGGTTTTTAATTTATTAGGGACTCTGATAATTACAAGACATTAACTGGGTTTTATTGACAAAACTTTAAGCAAGGGGGTTAATAATGGAACATTAAGATGATGAAATTGAGTTTCATCACCCCCCTATACTTAAACTATGCTCGTCCTCGAGCATCAAAAAGAATGACTAAGTTGGATTAGCCCCCTTGTGCATGTGAATACATGATCCAATCTGATCAAGTTGACTCGACTTTAGAGATCCAAAATTCTAGAGTTCAACCCAGCCTTAATCAAGAGGCATCCAATTCCTCTACTTCTCCAGACTCTCTCTGATGTACATATAATCTAAAGGATATGACATTTTAGTGTTGACTGCGATTCTGAGAGTAGAGTCAATTCGTCACCCAAAGTCTTGGTCTGAAAAAATCTCCTAAGGACCCAATCCTCAACACTAGGGAATAAATCAAATCTTGCATCCAGTCCACCGTCTCTTTAGTTGTCAGACTTAGAAAATGTAGATGGCATGCCAGTACTGGAGGGCATGGGATTGTGTCATTTCTTCTCTCCCTCTCATTGGAACAAGGATTCTCTCTAGTGCCTTTTACGCAACACATTTTTTGGTGTTGATCAGTGCGTCCGTCAAGAGAAGTTGGAGCCGTCTGCACTTGTTTTCCTGGGAATACACCGGGGTGTGTCTCTTTTGGGTACCTATCGTACCTTCTACACCCAGACTTGTAGCATTTACGATGCAGAGCCCTTTTTGGTGCAAGCCCGACTCCTGGTCCTAATAGCGGTGGTCCAAGTGGACACTTTGAAAAGTTTGGGAGCGCTCGCCTTTGGTGGAAGCTCTTTGATATTTGACTTTGTGGAATGAGATTTTCTTTGGAATTCCATTAACTTGTATAATTTGTGGCTAGCTCTACTGCTTTTACCAAGAGTTGGCGCACACTGATCAACATTTTTTTTTATTTTATTCACACCCTGGCACTTAGGTTAATATCAAGAGATTAATATAAGAACCAAATTCTCATATTGGCTAATATTGCTGACACTCAGGTTTCATGAAGCCTCCAATGATTTTATCCCATCCTCGAGCATCATTAGATCAAATCTAAACTTGATTTTTTCATCTCAATTCCTCAAGTGAAAAATCAACTCATCTCATCAAAACCACAGTCGTGTATGTGATGTGCTGATCATATTCTTCTTGTCTGAGACTAAGCATGGAATATAGCATGCAAATCTAGAAACCTAGGGGAATGTGGACGATTAAGTCTATGACCCTGATGGCTAAGGTTGGTTAACCTAAAATCTCAAAGACCTCAAAAAGCTAAGTCTCCTTGATCATTTCAGATGCTGGGTGGAAGTGTAAGTGTCGAGGATTAATCCAACTTCTTCATTAAAAAACAAGACATTTTTTTTATTTCATTTTTTTGGGGTCTTCAAGAGATATTATAACTGCCTAAACTCAATTAAGCATCTACGTTCAACCAGTATGGATGTAAGTACAGGCCGAAGCCCGTTGCTTGAGGACGGGGCCTTACGCGATGTCCTCTAAACCATCCAATCTGCTAAGGGCGAACCTTCACTGAACGTGGCTTTCTTAATTGGGCTTAGTAGTCACTAACAACTCCTAAAGGATTTTAAGGTTTTTCTCATTTTTATGGATTTTAATAAAAAGGTTAAAACATAAGTTAGACTCAACTTTCCTTGAAAAGACTTTCAAAACCATGTCACACAAATAAAAAGTTTTCAAAACATTTTCAAAAGAATTTTTCAAAACAAGAAAAAATCATTTTCGAAAATGTTTTTATAAAAATAGCGTAACATAATATCGAAAAGCCGCGAAATCATTTGAGTTCTCTTAGTCCAAAGAGTTTTACTTTAGCCAAAAAGTTTTAAAATTTTCAAATTTTTTAGATTATAGCTAAAGTAAGTATACGGTATATACGGTATACCCCCCTATACTTAAACTTTGATATGTCCTCATAGCACTAGATGTTACAAGTACATAGGTCCATTTAAATATATAGGAATATACGGGAGCTAAGAGGGGCTCCCCCTATACTTACGTTAAAAATAACCTAAGTATAAAGGCAAGGAAAGAAGAGTAGAGAAATCACAGGGACTCGGGTCCCCCCTATACTTAGGCTGAGATTAGCCTAAGTATAAAGATGGGAATTGATGTTGGGAGGGACCCAAGGTGAACGAAGAAGAGGAATGGATCTACAAGTGAGCGGTTTGAATCTACGGAGATAAATGGAGTGACTAAGGTTTTAGGGTGTGTATCGAAGCAAACATGGCTCAATCAATCAAGCAAACCCCTTAGTTTCACCAACTCACACATGAAACCAACCGAGGTTGGTTTATTATCTTGTCGGTTTTATTGGTGATAAAACATTAGACTTCTACGCCAAGAAAAGATGTGAAGTAAAAATCATTGCGTAAGCGAGGGTATTGCTCTCCCAAAACCGAAGTTTTACTCCATTTTAGGTTGACTTGCAATTAACAGTCTCAATTTTATTTTAGGTTATCACTGAATTATGGTTAGCACAAAATCAATCAATCATCATCTACCGTTCATTCCCATTTTCCATTAATCCTAGGTGATCAAGCTAGGAAAAGAAAGCCGAGAAAAACATGTATTCGATAAAAACTGCGATCTAGGCTAAGCGATAAAACATGCGGTGATTTGACGAGAAATACGAGAAAACTTGGGCTGTTTTGATAACCAAAATCAATGTATGCAAGTCGATAAAAGCCGCACCTAATCATGCATCTATTAGCGGGGAATGATATCCATTAAATTTGGCTAAGTGAGGCGAGATTATGTACGTCTATACTTTAATGTGTCCTACCTACGATCAAGCACATAAAAATATGGAAAATAAAAACCGCTCAAAGAGCCGCGTGCCTGGTCCTAGGTCGACACTCAAGTGGGCACGATCCCACACAACCACGATCGTTCGATTACAACCGCGAGTCTTCGATCGAAGACCGCTGTAAAAGACGAGTTTATTACAAGTATGGAATGCGACACTTTTTTTTCTTTCTTTCCTATATGCTCCAAGCATGCTCCTACGGTTCCTCTCAGCGGGAGACACCAGCTCCTCGCCTCCTTGATTGATCAAGGGCCCTGCCATAGAAACAAAGATTAGAAACCAAATAAGAAAGAAAATTTTATAATGCAAAATATGTGAACAATTTGACCTATAAAATAAACACTAAATTAAACAAAAAATTCAAAAAATATAAGAAATGATCTGTGTCCCCGACAATGGTGCCATTTGATGAGCCGCAAAATCGGCACTTTAAGAGAGTGTTTTTAGCACTCGGAATTGTCGTAGCAGTCGGGCCAAAATGGGCTCATCAAAAACCACCTCATTTGAATATGTATATATAAATCAAAATGAGATGGTCGTAATTTATTTATTTTACTTGGTAAGATACCAAGGTCGAACTCAGGAACACGAGCCTCTCTCATATTAATCGGATTTTTCATCTATTTAATCAAGCGTTGAGTTGAAGGCAAAATAGGTCAAGGCATGCATGGAGTGAGACAAGGCAACAACAATGCATTAAAATCAAACATGCATTTTTTTATATTTTAATCATGCAAGTAATCGCCATGTAATGCAATGAAAATATGTCCTAGGTAAAAATGATGAGCAAAATTAAACTAGAGTTAATTTCAAGTTTAATTAAAGAGGCAGATGTGATGAACAATTTTAAGTAAGACATCAGTTCAAGCTCGAATGGATACATAAAAAATCATTGTATCCAAAACAACAATTAAGCATGCCATTAGAAAGATCATCAAACCAGCTTTAAAACGAAACTGAGATCATCTCAATCGGATATACGTAGCTCAAGATATGCATAAAAGAAGCCAGGGGCATAAGTGCAATAAAACATAAAAAGGATAACTACAAATAGGTCCCTGAGAGGGACTAAAATGTAAATATGAAAAGTACGAGGCCTTCCCTGTAAAATACCCACACGCACAGGGGCATTTTTGCAATTATTAAAACCCGCAAGGGCATAATTGCAAAATACCCAAATGCACGTGGACTGCACGTGCTCCAGGGACCTATCTGCAAATTGGAGAAGATGGCGGGGCGTCTCTGCAAATTGCCCAGATGGCACGTGCCTAGCACGTGCCATCCAGGCTCGGAAGTAAATTATGGCTCGGCAGAGATAGGTGTTGCTTCGGGACGGCTCGGTATAGGTTCGGAACTCCATGCAGGCTTGGTAGCTGGCTCGGGAGTATCCAAGCCTAGAGGCTCGGACACTAAGCTAGGAGTGCCTCTGGCGTCGACGCGTGGCTGAATGATAGACATTGGACTGTGAGGATCCAATGGTCTCTGGCGCTAGAATTCTGGGCGACGTGTCTGCAACGTGGCCGTTAGATGGTCACCGGATGAGACCATCCGACGACCACTGTATCTCCTTCTTCAGACACAAGGAGCGGCGGGAGTAGAGCTCTGGTGAAGCAGCTCTTCCTCCGCCGCTGGTTCTTGGTCGCGGAGGGCCTCCCCAGAGATCCCTGAAGGTATGTCGGAGAAGCTGGGAACCAGGGGTAGATCCAGGAGCCTCTAGCGTCGATCATCGGAGCTGGCTTGTCGGCGGCGGAGCGGATGAAGTTGGCTCCGATGTTCTTCCGACCATTGAAGGATTTTTCGCCCTGCAGGATTAGCAACATAGCCGAAGCGAACAGAAGTGCATGCGTGAATGAAGTGGGAGCTTGGCGAGCGGAGAAGGTGGGAGCTCAAGGCTCCTCCGCCGTGGGTGGCGGAGGAGATGGGTCGACGGTGATCTGGGGTTATGGAGGAAAGGAGAGGAGTCGGAAGCGTGCACGTGAGAGGGTGAGTGATGGCGAAGCTCGGAGGATGTTCTATGGAGGTCAAGGATGAGCGAAGAGGTCTAGATAATTAAGTGAAATTAAATAAAAAATGCAAAGGGAGATCGGAGGGCTTAACTGGTCGGAGGCGGAGCGGGGGCTTGGGCTGGGGATTCCAGAGGGTCCCCGGGTCGTCGCTGGACACGGTCAGCAGGTCCATGCAGCTCGGGCGGACGCGAAGTGCCGCAGCTCCGCCATGGAGGTCGGAGGGTCATCACCGGGGAGATTCGTCGTCTTCGCTCGATCCTCCGCCTCCCCCTGTCACAGGGAGACGGAGGAGGGTTGGGCGATCCCCCACGTAAAGGTGGACAACCGGAACTCGGTGGAGGGGGCGAGATATTTGAAGGGTGAGGGCAGCGGTTCCGGTGATGGCAGAGGTGACTATAGTGGAGGATATGGAGTGACTGGAGGGATGTCGTGGGGAGTTGAGGTTTGCGCGAGGATAACTGATGATGGAGCTCGGTCGTGGGTTGGTTTGAGAGGGAAGAGGTAGTCGGAGATGGTGGGAGAAATGGAAAGGGGGAAGGTCCTGTGCGAGGTGGAGAACGTGGGGAGACAGGGTCTTTGGGAGGTTGACGATGAAGCTCCGCCGTTGGATCTGGAGATCCAACGACTGACAGTTGGGCGCGAACGAGAGGGTAGGATTGAATCGGGGGCAAAGCGATCGGAGGGCTGGAGAGGAGCCACGTGTCACGCTAAGGGAACGACGCTTAAGGACGGTGACGATGGGAAGCTACGACCGATCGAGCGGATGGGGAGCGTCAGAGGAATGAGCGACCGAGATGGACGATCAAGAGTGCGATCGGAGGGCGCGCAATGCACCACGTGTCAAGCTCCTGGCTTAGGCGCTAACGGGCGGTGAGGATCTGAGATGGAGACGATCTGATGGTCGAGGTTTATGAGCGGACGTGGAGGTAACTGAGCCGTTCGATTCAAAGCGAAATCCAACGGTCACGGATGGAGGCAGATGAGACAAGGGAAGCGGGCCACGTGGCTCACCCAGAACGGGCCACATGGCCCAATCAGATTATTAGGAAAGTATTTTTGATTTTTAAGGTTTAACAAGGCCGAATTTGAGAAAACTCAAAACATGAAAATTGTAGATCTTGATGAGATCTACAAGTTTCATGTTGACCAAAACAGGAGATGAGATCAAACAAAGAACCGAAATATTTTTGAGGGTATTTTTAAGACTAAAAATACCACGAATTTTTATTTTACCATTTTTTGTGGTTTTTAATTTATTAGGGACTCTGATAATTACATGACATTAACTAGGTTTTATTGACAAAACTTTAAGCAAGGGGGTTAATAATGGAACATTAAGATGATGAAACTTCATGTATTTTTAATAATTTCAGTTCAACTCCTTTTTGCCTAATTCTTTCTTTAACTTGTTTATAAAAGTATATATAAAAGAAAACCACAAAACATGAAAGTTGCTCGTCTTGACGAGATCTACAAGTTTCATGTTGGACAAAAAGTCAAAAGAGGTCATTTGACGAAAAAGTATTTTTGGGGATATTTTAAGGGGCTAAAAACATCGAATTTTTGGTTTTGAGATGTTTTTGTATATTTTAATCTTTTTTAATGGTTAGTGAATTATAGACAATTATTCGACTTGATTTTTGTGGGTTTTTGATGAGAAAAATAAATACAAGGAAAATAAACAAAATTATCTACAATTAATTAAGGTTAATTATACACAATATATTTCAAGATAAGAATAAAGAATTAATGGATATTTTTATTGGATTGATTAAGCCAGGGGTTTAATATGTGGTTTTTAGCACGATGAATACGAGATTCATCATTAGGTTACAATTGACTCTTTACAGATCTCTGAAGATCGGGTACATATTATATGGCCTTGATTAATGTAAGCTCTAAGATCAGACTTTTACCAAATATTATCCATTTCAGTGCTGTCCATTTTTTTGAGTTTTCTAAATTTTTAGATTTTTTATCAGTTATGTTGAAGTCAGTAGAATGGTCAATGGATTGGTCAGATGCCCCTGGTATTTGTGCCCGAAAATTTTACACATGATTTGTATCAGGTTCACTTTGTGGGGTCCTCAGTTCTCCTTGGTTGTTCATTATATTTTTAACAATTTGGATGACATCATTAAGTTGCTCGATCAGTGCATCAACTCGTTGATTAATCTGAGCTATGTCATACGCTATCATCTCACGACTGGAAGATGAATGACCGTACTCGACATGCCGTGACTCCGGCATGCAATCCTGAGCTGAGTAATAGTCATCTCGGTGGTCGTGACCTGATAATGAGTCCTATTTCCTTAAGTCACATGTTTGGTCAAAGGAAAAATGATCGTACTTGAGAAGAGAGTCATCCCGAGTAGGGGATAGTTCAAACAATGAATTCTCAAACATAATCGGGATTCGTGTTTCTCTATCTAATTTAGTTATGCTCATGTCCATCCTCGAATTCTCTCCCACCATTGTGTCCTCATAATTGTCATTCAGTTCCGCGAGTGATTCATATCTAGAAAACTCAACCAAGGAAGGGGTGGGTGGTGGAATTAGGGTATAGTGGATGATGGCTTGGGAAGAAACACCTCAAATAGAGGGTTCTTCTAGAATAAGAACAAAAATGGTCGGGATACAGTCATGTAAGTGCGACCCACAGAGTTTGGGCATGAACACCAATATACTGACATCTTTGAAAAGAAAGGTGTAGAATGACTAGCGAACCTCAATATTGATATGCAAGCGCAATGAGCTTTGGATGCACATAATTTAATACACAATGCAAAATCCAAAATCCACCAACTTCACATACTGAAGGTCGTAAAAGTTCGATTATCATTTCTATTTTATCATGGTTATAAAACAATCTTATTAGTCTGTTACATAGAATGTGTTGCCTTAGCCCAGTGGTGCTTCTGACAACTCCTAATCAAAAGGGTGATCTTTCCGGGATGTCGAGTTTCAATATCACACCCCTAAAGATATTATCAAACTTACACAACCAAAATGTAGTCTACGGTCGAAGGCAAGCCCTTGCAGCTCCCGAATCCGCGAGAGTCGGAAATGTAGACTTAGAGGGCAAGTCCAACAATTTGGGCTCTAACCTTAGAGATTGTGTCTTCACCCAATTTATATAGGGTAAGTACCTGCGCACGAGGATGGGGTTGCTCTCCCACAGTCAATGATTTTCAGTTTTATCCGGTTTTAGTTAGTTAATAATGTTTAGTTGTCCCCTTTTTTAAACTGCTTATCTCATGAATTCGCATGGAGAATGAAGCGCGTCTACACATGATTCCAATTTCCTTTAAATCATATATGAGAGAAAATTGAGGGAGAATCAAAAAAGTCGTGCAACGAAAAATACGATGATGAATGCAGAGTTAGATATACTTACAGTGCTTCTTCGCAATCTATATGCAATATGCTAAACAGATCTGAAATTTCTCTAATGTCAATGCATGTACGGGAAACCACACCTAGAACATGAATTTCTATTAGCGAGTAAAAGAATAATTTAATTTGGCCAAATGAAATTCGATCCAACATGTCTAATTATTGTGATAGTGTGGACCTAGTACTACGAATGTAATAAATGAAACCTAGTAGCTCTAATAGCCGATGTGCAATCCTAAATCTACGTCATGCACCACAAATAATATGACCTGATAGTCCGGGTACAAAGACGAGTCTTTAAACAAAAACCGCTAGAAATAAGTGATTATTACAAATTTATTAATAAGGAAAATCACTCTCTCTCCAAATTAAAAGTAGAAACAAAAATTTCTTCGCACTCCTCGGTGGGCTTGGTCCATAAAATCGCCTGCCTCCGGTTGCTCTGAGTTACGCCATCTTCCGAAAAAGCTGCTCTAAGTTCACCCGGTGCCTCACACGAAAAAAAATAGATCATATATTAGAGAGGTATTCACAAAGGCATATATAAAAATAACAGAAATAAAAATGCTAATAAATAAATGGAGAAATAAATACAAAAAAAACTGGGGGTCAGACTACGTGGATATGAAAATCCTAAAATTTAATTTATTTAAAAACAATATTAAACAATATACCTCCCTAGCAACGATGCCATTTGACGATGCTCTGGAATCACCCTTTTAATTTAATCAATAGTTGTCGAATTTATCGTAGACGGGTAATCTAGGAACCATAAAAAATGATTGATCGCATTGAGAAATAATATAGAAGATCAAGTCTCAATGTAGTCGGATATTATATTTTACTTAGGTAAGTCCCAAGGTCGAACTCAAGGAGGTAATATGATAGTTTAGAATTACTTGTTAAATAATCTTAGGAAATTAGGTTATCAAAGAAAATACGAACTATTATTGGTGTTTTATGTATTTTTCAGTTTTTTATTAATTTTACGTAGGAAAATGTAATTAATTACGAAAAGAATCACGATGCATGAATCTTGAAAATATTTTTTTATTTAAATGAAATAATGTTATTATATGTGGTGAGAGAAGAATAAAGGAATGCAATTTTTTATGATTTTTAAATGATATAGGAAAATGAATGCAAAGTGAAGCAGGTCAGACCAAGCAACAATCAAAATGCCAAGCAGAGGGTCAATCCATTCAATTTAATTCAAGCATCCTCCCCTTTCATAAATTACACAAATAAATAGTCAATTAAGCTATGATTAATTGACCAAATGAAATCCGATAAATCACAAATTATTGAGCAATATATAATAATTGGCTTAAACTAAACATGCTTAATGTAATTAAATAACCTCTTTAAATATTTTTTTTCAAAAATATCCCCAGATGAATGTTTCAATGTTCTAAATTATAGAAAATAAGACAATGATCAAAACGACACTAAGAACTTATAAATCCGATGATAAATGCTCAAGTTATCAACAAATGAGTTCAGAAGCATACTTGTAATAAAAGTAATTAAAATATTCACAATTATACCCTTATAAGGGATGGGATGCAATTTTGTGAGGCCACTGGGATCCTTCTAGTAATTTACCCCGTACGAGGGTACAAAATGTAATTTCTGAGTTTTACGGGTTAGGACACAAAATTCCCGCCTGCACATGAGATGCTCATGATATAAGGGTCAAGGAAGAAGCCATGGCTCGAGGCTCCTCAACCTCCATGCAGTAGCTTGATGATGTGCTGAACTGCACGTCTGAAAGCTGAGGCTCAGACAATATCTGAAGCGTCGATCCCCTCACGATCTCACGGTTGAGATGGGCGCGCAACTGGTCGACTCGGATGGAATCTCTAGAAGATGATCGATGGCTAGGACTTGGGCATGAGTGTGCAGTCGCAATTCAGTCCGAGGAGAGAGATCAATGACGACTGTATCTCTAAGGGTGCGTTTGGTACGCGGGTTAAGGCGGGTTAAACTGGTAGAGGGTAACCCATTTTTTAGTTTTGGTGTTTGGATAGAGGGTTAAACTGGGGGTGGGTTAGAAGTGGGTTTGTTGTGATATGATTGTATTGGAGTTTGAAAAAGTGAGTAGTTATTGTGATGTGATTGTATTGAAGTTTGAAAAAGTGAGTAGAAGTGGAGTAGTTTATAAATTTTATATGATATGATGGTACAATATATTATTTTTTGATAGGATTGATGATGTAAAATTGATCTATTTAATTTTTTAAAAAAGGAATAAAGTGGGGCCCACATGAGAGAGAGAGGGAGGGTAGGTTAAGGGGGGTAAACTCCCCAAAGGGGAGTTTAACCCCCCAACCGAACGCTACCTAAGGGGTTTCGTCTTCTCCTCTGATTGGTGTTGGAACTCCAACAACTTAAGGAAGATGTGTCAGTCCTTCCAATCTCTGGTGGCCAACGCTCGATCGACATGCTTCTAGAGAGGGGGCTTCTTACTCCTAGTTGTACTCGCAAATGACTTGGAGCTGGCTTAAGCAAGCTGCTCAGCCTGAATGTGAAGCGCACAGAATGAGAGGGCATGCGATGCTCCATCGGTAGATGGGGGAGTTGAAAACATGGGAGAAATTGGGTAGAGGCAATGGGAGTTAGAGATCGATATGCGATGATGGAGATCAACTAAAGGGAGGCGAAGCGACGCTTGACAGTCCATGACGAACGAGCGACGCAAAATGGGAAAGGAAGGAAGCACAACTACCATCGGATCCTTATGATCCAACGGCTGGAGAATTACACGTGCTATGTACGTGAGAGGAAAGAAGGTAGGTAGGCGGGGTGGGGGGAGAGGAGTCAAGACCGTTGGATCAAAGTTGATCCAATGGTAAGGATGAATGGTGCAAAAGGACAATGAGAGTTGACTGGCTGGGGCGACATTGACCAAGAAGGGCTGGCTACGTGCTGAAGTGGCCCCAGCTAGAGAGTGGACACGTGGAGTTGACTAACGTTGACCATGATTACACTTCAACGACTGCAAACAATGTAGTATTAAATAGATAAAAATAGGAAATGGATTCAAATGAAAAAATGACCTAAATGAAAAATGTTGCCCTAAATGCGATATACCATGTCCATGAAGAACCCAAATGCTACATGACTAATGAGTGCAAGATATGATCTTTTTGGTGATTCTTTATGTATGTAAAACATCAATTTTTTAGTTTTGTTAATTTTATTTTATTTTCTAAGATTGAATACTGTATGCAAAAATCAGATATACTATGAAATGATGCAATGGTCTCAAATGTGAATTTTTGAATTTTGTGGATCACTTTAATGTTAGAATACATTATGAAAGTGATATGTGTGTGTGTAAACCATGTTAATAAGCTCAATTCAAATTGCTATTTTTAATTACTTTTGCGATCTTTTTGACTTTGATTTTTATTTGATTCAGTTTAATGATATGTACGCAATGAATTTGGTTTTGTGTCAATTGAAGTTAGCAAGAATTAATTAAAAGTACGTGAATTTAAGTGGAAATGCACAGTTTATTATGAATGCATAAATGAATGCTAATTTATGCAATTTATTTACAAACTGCATGAAAGTTAATTTTATGATATTAGCAGATAAATGAACCTAATTTCTAGGGATGAAGCTCTATTTTCGACTAATTAGAGTGATGAATAACAGATTCATCACTCTCCTTTCTTTACTATTAATTGATTGATCCCGTACAGTCTCAATCTTTGGGATTATGGTGTATATATACATAATTGCAACCTTTCCTTTCCTTTCTTCCTTTATTATTTTATTTTGTGAAAATAAATGTTAAATGTACACTTTTATTCTTGAGCCTTATTATGTTAAGAATTGAGTGTAAATGCTTGTAAAATGTGTTTTTATTATGAATTTTGTGAAATTGATCTTGTTTCGTATATAATTGAGAGTATAGTGAATATTATAGGTATCTATATGAGATTCAAATCTAGATTTTAATACGAGGCATGATCAAATTAGGATTTGAGTTAATTTACCATATATACATGTAATTTTTTTAAAAAATACTTTTCACTAATTTATGTAAGATTAATGCACATTGTAGAGTTGATTTCTTATTAAATGGAGTTAACATGAATCTATGAAAAGCTACTGAAATTTGTAAAGTGTATATGCATGTGAGTATATACATGTATGATCTATATTTTAGGTTTATCTTATTTTTTTTCCTTTTTTTGTCAGGCAAAATAAAAGTGATTGTATCCCATTTATTTCTTATTTTATTGCAAGTATTTCTTATTTTATTATCAATTATACATGCACATCCTTCCCATTTTATCTGATTTATGGGTTTTGTTATTTTGTGTTTCTATAATATTACGGAGTGATAATTAATATGTTTTACTCATTTAAAAGTATAAAAAGATATAATTTACCTTATTTTATGTGTTTGCTAAGGAATCGAGCTCAAACAATAGAAACTAAAGTAGATAAATCTGATATTCATCAGCTGTTTGATGGCGTAGTAGATGAGATAGCGTGATTGGCGATGTAGGTGTATTATCCTTCTAGTTGTAGCTCGATTTCCAACCATGGGAGAGGGAGCTCGACCCACCATAGCGGGTTTTCGAGTACGGTGAGGTGCTTAAGACCTTTATCTTTCTCATCTTGGTTTACCAAGCACTCAAGATTGCGGCCTCTACTCGTCTGTCACATGAGGAGACTCGTTGGATCTCGTTGTGGTTAGGGTTTCCATCAAAGAAGATGATTTTTTTCATAAACTTGCGAAGGTGGTTTATAAGGGGTCAATCAACGACTAAGGGTCAAAGGCATATCAATGTATGGTAGGTAGAACTCTTGTCTATTTGTCGATGGTTGGAGGAGACTGCGAGTTGGATGTCAATGGTTGTGAATCGATGTGCAACTAGGGCTAGGGGCCTCGTGCGGTTGAGTCTAATGGGGCACCCAAGGTTGAAGATGGGTGACATATCAAGCCCTTATTTATCAAAAAATGCTAAAATTTTAAAAAATCAAAATAAATAAAAAGAAGCCTCAAACGGGAAAACTCAAAATGTGAAAGTTGTTTCAATAACGAGATCTTCACAAAGGATCTTTTTCCTTAGTGACAACTTTGTGTTAGATAAAAAACACAACATATTATTGTCAAGTCAATTACATCTATGCATTGGAATCATATTTTGTATTTTTTTAGTTTTGCATTTTTATTATAGGGGGGATTATATACACGAAATAATTAAAATTAAAATAAAAAAAGCTCATGAATACTTTGTGTAAAATATACAAGATATAAGTATACCTGTATAATTGCATTTTTTAGTTTTATTGCATTTGTTTAGTTTCCTTATTTCTCCTACTTTTTATCTATGAGAACAAGGTCTAGGGCACCGATCAATGAGTGCAAGTCATAGATAGACTCTACACTTTAGGTTCTCTTGGCCAGTCTGTGTATACAATCCGCCCTCTTCTTATTTCTTTTTGATTTTTCCTTTTTTTTGCATGTTTTATCCATTTTTAGTGTTAATTCACCTTTATTATTTATAGACATGTATTTATAAATAATGCTATGTTATGATGCAAATACGAGTCTTTGTTAAGATAATTAGTTCAATTTTCGTACGCGGGGTTGATGAACACAGGTTCATCACATATTCTCACCATTGAATGCACATTCTCACCGAGAAAAACTTATTCCATGGAGAGCATCTTACGGCTGAAAAACAACATTTCCTTAGAATCTTTGATAGATGATCGAGATTACTGCATCAAATCCTATTGTCTTACCGTACACAACATGAGATATAAATCCTAACGTCAAGATCAATAGCATGAGCATCATCAGGTAAAGATGCGACCAATGTTAAAATGATACTAGTATGTTACCCGCGCTTCGCGGCGGAATGTTTTTTATTGAGCCGATGCGAAATAAAAGCTTAATTCTGAAGTTTTCTGAAAAATGTATAAAAACACCTATAAAAAATCAATTTTATATGTAAAGAATTAATTTAGAATCTACTTTAAATAATTATTTAAACGATTTGTAAATTATTTATTCAAGTTCATTAGAAATATTTTACGATGCCGAATCCATTTGAATTGATAGATATCTTTTATAATATCCAGAATACTATTGTATGCAACAGTAAATACACAAATTTTAAAAAATAATATTTAAGAGTTAATGCATAAGAGTTTTTGCTGATTGGTCATCTCACTGAACTTACCATCATATCAGATCTCTCCCACCTCTCTTCGCAGCGATAGGCCTCTGTCATCGAGCATACCTCATGGAGGTTAATTCCCACGCTTCGCTGCGGATATCTACTTATTTATAAAGTTCACTTCTAAAACTATATTTTTTACTATCATACTGTGATGGATAACATCATTAAATATACTATTTTTATACACTATTTGTTAGTGTAAAAAATGACCAATAATAATACCATCTACATATAGAACTTCTATTTTCATTTCCTCTTTTGCCATCACTAATATATAGACAACTTCTTCCATGCATAAAATTGAATTCACACGCGAATTTACAAAAGAATCTAGTATGAAGATTACATAATCGTACTCGTATATACAACTTGCTAAATCAAATTTGAGTCTGTGGAAATTTTATTATATATAATAAAATTGTTAAGTTGGAATTTATCAATAATTTTATGATACATATAATCTATATGTATATCATAAAACTATTTTATGGCTAATAGTAATATGGAATTCACTTAATATTATATGTTGTTTATTTGCAAAGATCGTAACACATGTGTCAAAGTGAATATATGTTGAAGTGAAGATGTGATATGTTCATATGAATATGCATTAAGTCTTATGAACCATAATATATCATATATCATAATAAAAATTATATCATACATAACATAATCAAATTTTTTTATGATACAATATTATATCATATATCATGTATAAGGATTACCTAATATTTGTTCATAAATATAAGATCCAATAAGTATTATATCATCTATGAACATATAAATCTTCTATATTATTTGTTATAGTTCATATCAGTTAAAATATCACGTTAATGCATCCATATAAAAATTACAGAAATATATCATAACGTTGTAAAGTTTATCAATAATTTTATTGTATATTTTATAAATTATATTACTAAACATTAATATAATACATTAGTTGGTATAGGAAAACACAGAAGGTAATGGTGCAAAAAGTTCAGGTTGATATGACCTCATGTGAAGACTGGTCATGTAGGTCCTATACAGAAGTATCAATAATATCTAGGGGCGTGGTATAATTGTCCTAGATACAAGTCACATGATTCACTTAATCATCCTGTGGTCGTGAATGAGCGGCTCACTGGATCTCGACCGTAGATAAGGCTTTCACTTTATCTGATCAGACAGTATCTGAACATTTGGATTCAACCCCTTGTTCTTCCCCGATAGTGAAAATTCCAAGTGGCAGAGCTCAATACTACTTCTAGAGGCATTGGTTATGCCATACTCCTCGGATCTTCATTCCATGTGATGATTAAAATCTCGACCATCCTGGTAGTAATTCAGATCTCCAAGAGCTACGATGAACTTGATCTCCAATGGACTCATATATAAGCTTGAGTGCAAGGGGAAGAACTCAGCTAGAGGGCACAACACACAGAAGGTATGAAGGTTATTATCGTAGTTATTGCACTGGTACCCCGTGGAGGACACTGATTCTGTTGCACCTCCTACTCTAGCTCCGAGTGGGGTTTGATCTTCATCGAAGAAGGTTGGATCTCGATGGTAGAAAGAGGACTCGACGATGGTTCAAGGTCAGGGATGGAAGATGCTTGGTGGTACTATGTCGGGCGAACGAAGTTGTTGGGGCATGGACCTCCAGCGGTTGATGCTCGTGTGTGAAGATGCTTCGCTGGATGGGGAAAGAAAAATTCGACAAAGAAGGACGAGGTGATCACCATGTGGCAGATCATGAGGAAGTTACGGTCAGAAGTGGGCAACAACCAAGCGAAGAGGGAAACGTCAAGGCCTCTCATGATGCCACATGTAAAGCAATGAGTGAAAAATCCAACTTTAAAAAGGTATATATATATTAAGAAAAAATATTGAAATATTTTTTGAATGTATTCTTAGTTCATTATTTATTTGTGTAATTAGAGCAAAAAAAATCAAAAGAAGTTTGAAATCAATTGGTAAAAAAGATGCATATGTCACGATAATAATAGGGTTAAAATTTAAGTAATTTACAAAAAATATCTGAACTATATATCCGATTTCAATGTCATACCTAAACTTTAAAAGATAACAATGTGATATACGATCTTTTATATTTGTCTCAGTGTAATCCTTGACTATTGAAATTTAGTTGATCGATTTGTCTTTCTAACCCTAAATTATAACTCAAAATCAAACTGAGACAAATATTAAAGATTGGGTACCACATTATTACCTTCTATAATTCCGATATGCATTAAAATCAGGTGTATAGTTCATAAACTTTTGTGTAATTTACTCTTTATTTTTTATATTCGATGTAAACGAATTTAAGCTAAGAAGGAAAATTTGATAAAAAGGAAATGCGAGAGCTATCATATGGTTAAATATAATAATACTAAGATATTGAAAGTATCATCCGCAGTGAACATTATTTAAAACAGAAAGTATTACCAATAATAAGAAATGTTTTACTGGAAATTATTGTGCCTTCTTATTCTGATCAAAATTTGACCGAACAGTTGCCCTTTAGTCCTGGTTGCATCATCATGCTATATTTGTTACATTTTTGCTTGGAATATATTTTCCTGGCAATAAAGTTGTCATCCAATTTTGATCACAAACCACATCCATTTCTCTACAGGAATATATCTGAGTGATTCCGCTTAGTCATCTGATTTTGAATCTTGTTGCAGTACAGGACAATAAGTAAAATATGGTGAATACAGAAACAATAATATGGGCTTTTCCAAGGGATAAGCGACATGGATAATGGATTATGTACCTCTATGTGCGTCCAGTGTGGTTCATGTCTTGGCTGGGACATTCCAGATCAATACTGATTTCTTCCTTTCAAAAAATTTCCAATCTTCTATGAACAACTCTTCACTCTTCCTTGTCAATATTGGCAGATTTGCATTCCAACTTTTATACATTCATAACATGGAATTCAATGTTTTCTTTGCACAAGTTAAAACCTCCTTAAATGTATCATCTAATTAAAGATCGTGATATATTATAATGAAATCGGCTTAAAAATGCCCTAGTTCATTAAATTGAAAGAACTAATTATAGACCGTGTATGATAAGGTCCATGAGATTGCAATTCTCCGACCAAATCTAATATCCTAAGTAGTAATAAATCAAAAAGGTAACTATTTGATTGCTTTAGGAATTTCAATTGTCTTGCTTACAATTAGTTTTGAATTCATGGGTACGAATGTTTCGCTCTGAGGTAAGGGAACGTAAAGAGAAAATCCAAAATAGAGCAAGCAACGGATCTACTTGCCAAAGTATGGAGGTGCATACCTAGTAGCTCCCATCACCCTTTCCTTGATCTCATTCTCTCTCTGCTATATTCTTGCCGATATTGAAATAGATGTCCCATCCCTGCAGAAGGTATCCTTGCATCCGATTGCCAAAGTGTTGTCTATGCCACTAAATGTCTTAATATCACTGAATTAATATGCAAGTAGGAGTATCAGTTGATGAGACTGGAGTCGTCTCCAATTAGGTTCCCTCCCCAACTGTTGTTGTCACTCCCATCGTCTCTGGATGGATAGGAAAGAAAGTCAAGGATGGAAGCAAATTGAATCTATGATTGCTTCAGTTCGCTGGTCTGTTCTGTTATCTCTTCTCTTAGCATTACAATCTATATTCAGAGGAATTCAATGGGAGAGAAGATCATAGATTTTGAATACAATCTTACTTCTTCAGAGAAATTTGATGGCAGAGAACACCATACATTTTAAACTTGTTTCTCGGGGATCAATGATAGGCATTTAGTTGACAAATGTTAGTATTTTAGGAGCTTGAGTGCAAGAACGGAGACAACTGTTAGGACATTAACAAAAAAATATGTTCTTTACACTTCCTGTTTACATAGTAAAGGTAGGAGTACGCATTTGAGTATAGATATCAAAGATAGAATGAATATGACAACAGCATTAGCAAACGGATTATCAAAGAGGGGAGAAATCTACCGAAGCTGTATATGTCACACTCCTGCATTGCTAAGCCCAGTTGTAATCATTTTAGCAATATTTGCTCAATTGCCATCAAGATAAGGCGAAGTGACTGTGGCAGGTCATCTTTCAGGTCTCGGAGACGAATCTGAAGTGAGCATCCACGTATACTTATGGAGGATACTGGACAAGAGGATTTTTCAAATTCCAACAAACACATCAAATTTAGATCTCAACACAAGCAGAAGAAAGATGTATGAGCGTTTGCATACCTAACTAATTCTGCGATCGTAATACCATCGAAACCCATAAATTTTTGGAACAATGATTTATCTATGTGGGAAAGGTTGAAGTTATGCGACGACTCGCCCCCTCCTATATTGTTCTTTGATTCATGCACATGGGTAGTGACTTAGGAACGGTGGAGATTTCATAGGACATGAGCATCAGCAGGGGGAGCATCGAAGAGGGATGGCAGGGGGAAGGGGAGGGCGTGTCGGCAGCGCATGAGCAGAGTCATAGCAACATGGAAGGGACAGGGGTGGAGGCAGTTAGATGAGGAGCAGGAGATGCGGTGACGGCGAAGGGGAGATAGGTGGACAGCAAGGATGGGCGAGGAAAGAAAACAGGTAGGGAGAGACGGGAAGAACTCTCATGATTCCACGTGTCAGACAATGGATGAAAAACCCAACTTTAAAGAAGGAATATAGATATAGATACGTTATATTAGCACCTGAAATTTATTTCCTTTCGAATCTTGGATGGACGGTGTAGATGAGGGGCACCGAATGTATTGCCGTTCACAACAACGTAGTTAGCCGTTGGCCACTGGGCTGGGAACCATTAGCTGCCATACCCATCCATTCCACGCGAGCTCACTCCAGTATCATCGAGGCTACCTGCTTATTTAGGTCCGCCGTACCCGCGGAGCATAGGCTGCATAGCCCCAACCCCGCACACACATCGACGGACTTCCCAAAGTCTCCTTCCTCTTCCCGATCCGATCCCCCATGGAGGCCACCGCCTTCGCCCAATCCTTCCGCGGTAGTTGCTCCTCCATCTCTGTCCGCTTCTTCCGATTTACATGTCTGTGTTTGCGCGAGATCTCTCGTGTTGATTTGGGAAGTTCGATTGCCCGAAGGCGTGAGAGCAGCAATGGGGCGTAGGTTACACCGACTGTTCTTCGTTTGAATCTCGCGGTTTTAGGGACACAGGATAATATTGTTCGGTTCGATCTCGGTCATACCGCCGTTTTGATAACTGGTGTCATGTATCTGTTGGAAAATTAGATAGCTGGAAATGATATATATTCTCTGCCTGACACTTTAATCGGATGTGCTACTTAGAATCGGTTGTCACTTTGGAAAATTTTGGTTCTATAAATTTATCGAGGGAAATGACAACATATAAAAACGTGATTTGGCCATTGCAAGAAAGGTCGATTCTTTGTCCGTTGGGTGGACTTCGCTTCCACTTCTCCATTTTCGATTTATTTCCCCTAAAGTAACATATGTTGCGAGTTTATGTTTTAGGAGGCAGTGAATCTATAACAAGATTTTTTTTAATATATTCCTTCTTACACAATGTTGCGGATTCTAGGATCATATTGAAAGTTTGGGAAGTCATGCTATATGGGAGTTATATGTTTGGGAAATCATGATGAAAGTTTGGGCTTTAGGAGGAAGTGAATCTATTTCAAGATATTTTCTCTATTCCTGCTTACATCACTTTACGACACCATGTTGAAAGCTTATGTTTTAGGACGAAGTGAATCTATATCAAAATACGTTCTTTGTTCATGCTTACACAATATTGAAGATTCTAGGGACACCATGTCAGAAGTTTGGGAAGTCATGTCAAATGTGAGATACATGTTTCCTAACTGAGATGCTTGAGAGAGTCACCCTGCTTAGGTAACTTGCACAAAGAGGGTAGACATTCTTTTATTTCCATGTTATGTGTATTCCCTGACATTTAAAAAAAAGGCGGGAGAGCGTCAAAAAAAAGCGGGATAGATTTTGTTAGATTCCATGTAAACGACTTTTGATGTCGTAAGCCCTTTAATGAATAAAAATTAATCATCAATATTTTAGATGATTTACTTCTTACGTGAGAAATTCGGGGTTCCATGTGCAATCCCCACACCCCCCTGTACATCTGCTTTATTGTCATAGCACCATATATGTGTCTACATATACGGTGCGACATTAGTTACCTTTTCCATCGTTGTCATGATTTCTTCTGAAAACTGACTTATAATTGGGCTACATTTCCAAAAACCACCTAGTAATATTAGAAATTTACTCTGATGGACATTAACGGAGTGTGCTAGACTTTCAGATGCAACATTATAGTTTGTGCATATATGTTAGAATTTCCACAATTCTTCTTCCTACCTCGTATTCCTTTGTTTTTGCATCCAATTTTCTTTCTCAATTCTTTTTATCCTCATTCAAAGGCAATTTCTTACCATTTTCTGTTTCTCAATGGCTAGGGATGTATCTGCCAAATGCCATCTTGAGGAAAACACCACTTCCTCAACTTCCCATCACAGTGAAGAAGCTAATTTCTCCTGCATCGAGCCCAAGGACAGTGCTATCTCCGAAAGCCTCTTCTACTCCAGTGGTAGGAAAAGCAGAACCCGAACTCCCCAAGAAACTGGATAAGACTTCATGGAACTCTTTTCCAGATGGTTTTCAGGTTGGCAGAGTTCTTGTTAATTTTAGAAATTTCAACAAAAGATTGTTGACTTTACCCTTATATATAAAATTTATGTATATATGTATGCACATATGTGTGTGAAGGAATTTTCCAATTAGCACCTGATGCACATGGGTCTCCCATATAAATGTTATTAATTAAAAGTAAGTCCAGACTCCATGCTTGGTGGTCCTATCCCTCACCTTCTAGATTTGTGCTGTCGGTGTTGCTCTAGAACATGCTTAACGATACCCCTTGCTGCTGTATTCTGTTTATAGGCCAAGGTTCAGGAAATCAGTATGCGTATGCATTCGGACTGATCACCGAATACTGATTAAGCGGTATGCGGGGGCATATGCGGGGTATATGCGGTTCTAAGCGGTTTTCTAATTTTTAATTTAAAAATAAAAAAATATATATCTATGAATAACATTACCACTGAAGTTATGTATCTAAGTGGAGTTAAAGAAGATCTAAGAAAAACGATTCATGTTAGATGGGTGTGCATATATACTTTTAATTGCCTCATATTTAATCACGAAAAAACATTTACCATAAAAACTTTACATTATATGATTCGTAATAACAAAACTTCAATACACATACATGCACTACATGAGCAAAACCTCAATCGGCATATCTAAAAAATATTTGATGATACATTGCATATACTCGTGAAAATAATAAATGAGAAAAACATAAAACATTGCATATACATAATGGTATAATGCATTGCAATTGTATAGAAATGCATGTCATATTCTAACCATTGAATGAAGAGGCAGAGTTACAGAATTAAGGACCTGAATGAGAAGATTGAAAAGTTGGAGCTGCTGGAGCAGTATGCAGGGCATATGCGGGATATACGGGGCATATGCAGGATATGCGGGGCATATGCGAGGTATATGCGGGCCACATATGCGGGGATGGCGCATAATGTACTGATTCAAGTAATCGGTGCGATCTGCACGCCGCACGGGCATATGTGGCCGCATATGCAGCCCGTGTGGCCGATTTAGTGAACACTGTTATAGGCCTACATGCCCCCCTCAGAGGGTTGATCTGTGGTTGGAACTACGCAGGTTAGAGAAAGGTTACCCGGCAAGGCTTGTTTAGTCGGAGGCGATTTTAATGTAATGCTTCTCTCTTCGGACTGTTCCCACCACCGAAGGGGTTAGGATCTCCGCTCTAGTGACATTGTAGAGCTAGTAGACGACTTGCAACTAGAAGTGGTAGATGCATCTGATACTCATTATACTTGGTGAAACTCTAGGTCTTGATCGAGGCTAGACAACTTTCTAGCACCCGTCGAACTACTTGAGATCTTCCCCTTGTCCTCGGTCTCCTCCCAACCTTAGTTTAGGTCTGACTACATGCCTTTGCTTTGGGAATCCGGGGAGGGATTTGTGTTTCAATCCATATTTAAGTTCGAGAGATCTTGGGTGCTTGAAAACCAATTTAGGGAGTTAGTGATCGAGCATTGGTAGGTCAAATACCCCCCTTCGACCCTCACTCTCATGCTCCCTACCCAGGGATCACTCGACTCTGTACCCTGGGGTAACATAGGTCTGGTCGGGCGTGCTCAAATCAAAGGGGCGCTAATCCTTACTTTCCTTAACATATAATCTTTTCGCTTTTTATATGTATTTGTTACTGTACGCCATCGCCTTAGATCTCCAAGCATGGTCCCTCGCGTAATTCCAGACCCTTGTGTGATGAGGAGACCGATTATGCAACATGGAGTGCCGAAGCTTCCTAGTCTACACTGCCGCCTACTCTCGGGAGAAGAAGAAGAGGAGGCGGCGCAACCTTCTCCAGGCGGCGCACGTAAGCTCCAAACGGAGGCTCTGAACATCCTCTTCGATCTATAGCACCACCGATCCACTCTAACTTGCACTCCAGGCGGCGAGTCGAAGAAGAAGGTGCAACGAGTTGAAGAAGGTGGTGGCGCAACCCCCCTTACGCGATGACACCCACCGTGGTGCACCTCTTGGTGTCACACCACATGTACGCTCACGCATGCCTCCAGCCGAGCTCCAGGCAATGGTGACACCCCTCCTTTACCTTGATCGCAAGGCGGCGACACCGATCGGGAGGAATGCCTCATTGGGGCGGTGTTCGACTTGCGAAATGGTTTTCCCCGAGGGGAATCCTAAATAGGAAAGTCCCCCCCTCTTTTTCGTTTGTAGCCTAACATGCTTTGTAAAAAAAACAAAAAAAGGGAAGAAGAGAGGAGACATAAGTAAAAGGGGGTAAGGGGCATTTCATACCCCTGATAATAGCCCAATCGGGCCGAGGCCATTGCTTTACTATAAAAAGAGAGAGAGAGAGAGATGAAAGCCGACTTTTTTAACAGCTTAAAAAAGGCTACGTAAAAAAAAAGGGGTTTTTATCAGTTGTGCATGTATGAGATATTGCAATTTTAGTTATGCCCCTCCCCTTTTTGAAATATCAGTTGTGCCCCTACGTTCATGCAAAATTCACAGTTCTGCCCTTTCGTAATATCAGTTATGCCCCTACTTTACCTTAATAGAAGGGCAGAATTGTGAATTTTGCAAGAAGGTAGGGGCACAACTAATATTTCAAAAAAAGGGTGGGGCATAACTGAAATTGCAATATCTCAGAGGGACACAACTGATAAAAAGAGTCGTATGAAATAAAGAGATTGTTTTGTTTTGGATAAAGGTGTTACCAAAAAAAGAGAAAAATACTGTACGTGAAATTTTTTTGAAAATTAGAGAGAAAGAGAGGAAATAACCGAGAAAAAAGAGATTTTTTTTCATTTGAGATTGGTTTTCCCCCATCTTCATATGTTCTCCCAACTTGATCGACGTCATTGTTTTCCGACCAGTATGGGAGAAAGCATGAGTATTATGTAGAGTTCTACATATTCTTCAGATTTCAGACTCTACAAACAATTCAAATTCAGACTCTACATTCAGATTATTTCAGAGTCTGCAGTTTGATATGCACATGTATGCGATTGTCAATTGTGTGGTCCCCATCTTTGATTTAAACTCAGAGTTTTCATGTGATTCATAGGGACTCTATAGCATGGACTCAAATTTCATCGAAATTCCGTCGAATTTCTGTCGAATATCGATATTCTGTCGAAATCAAAATTCGACCGAAATGGCCAAAATGACTGAAATATGGAGGCCCTAGTACAAAAAATGTTCGAAGTGACCAAAATTTCGATCGAAATTTGACCAAAATTTTGTTTCGGTCAATCACCTAAATGGTGGCTGAAACCGACATTTAGGGCCTTGCTGTATAGTAGAGATCTCATTCTCTATGCCATTGTGAGTTAGGGTTTTCATGTGGTTTCATAGGGACTCCAAAGTAGAGATCCCATTCTCTGAGCCAGTATGGGACGAGGAGACTTTCAGACTCTATTCTCCATTCTCTGAGCCACAGTGTGGGACGAGGGGATATTTCCACGGCTTTTTCTACTTCATCCCTGTAGAGAGACAGGAGCAGTTGCGGGCCACAGTTCTCCAGGTGGAGATTCATTCCAGTTTCAGTGACTCTGATAGATGTAGTACAAGGTACATGTTCTCTGACGAGGAGACCCATTTCAACTCACACTCCAGCCCTTTAGTTCCTCCTCACCAACATGACATGAGAAGCAACGTCTTCGACAACAATCGACAGTAGAGTATGCGTTAAGTTGATATTGTCTGTAGTGCCTTGTATTGTGAGTTTAAGATTTCTTTCTATTTATCAAAACTGAGCATTGCATGCTCCAGCTTGGGTGCGACTGTTGGAATATATGCGTCAAATGTAGTAATGGGTAATTGGATCCCCTCATGTTCTAATTACCACATCCAGTGGTTTAGTCCTATATCGACTATTTGTGGAACGCGGAGATTCAGTGATGGCTATATAAGAAGCCCCACTCCAATTGTATCAGATGAGAAAAGTGAATAGAAAACATAAGCCCTTTGAGGCGTTCTCCTCGTGGTTTCATCCCGCTCCTCACGGAGTTGTGTTCTACATAAAATCCCGATGTTGTTTACATTTATTCTATTTCTCTGATATTACGCTTCTGCACTCTCAATTTCTAACTGTAGAAAAGTGATGAGAGAATGCAATGAGATGTCTTGTTCAAGGGATATAGGGTTTCTTATATAAAGTGAAACCCTAGAGAGCCAAAAAAAGAAATTACATAAAGACCCCGAAGAGTTACATAACTCAATAAATAACCCATAACAAAATAACTCCAATGCTCTCTCTCAAGTTGGATCAAATCTATCGATCATGCCCAACTTGAAAATCATCAACGAGAGGCTTTCTTTGGTAGTGCCTTCGTGAATATATCTGCGAGCTGAAGATCTATGGAGATATGAGGTGTAATGATCTTTCCTCCTTGTACCACATCTCAAATGAAATGCCAGTCAACCTTAATGTGCTTAGTTCGCTGATGAAATACTGGATTGGTGGCAATGTATTTAACAGACCTATCAGTTTGCCCACGAGACTTCTATATTGTATACTATCCTCAAACTTAGGATCAATGGATGTAGTATGTTTCTGCAATTCTGCTGAGATGCTAGATGGTTTGCATCCAAGTAAACCGGTCTCTGTAAGAATATCCAGCAAGTATTTCCGTTGTGATAGATGTAGTCCCTCTACAGAGCGTATCGCCTCAATACCTAGGAAGTATCGGAGTTGACCAAGGTCCTTGGTGACAGACACCTTCTGGATGAAGGCCTTGATCTCTAGAATGTCCGCTTTCATCATCACCATATCATCAACATAGACAACAAGTATCACAGTACCAGTGGATCATCATCTAATAAACACAAAATAAATCAGATGTAGTCCTGTGGAAATCAAGAGAGCTGATTTCAGTGGTAAGCCTGTCAAACCAAGCTCGTGGAATCTACTTTAGGCCATAAATGTCCTTACGGAGTCGATACAGACGCTCTCCCCTCGATGGAGTAACTTGGCGTCGACACAGACTCTTCTTCGAGGTCACCGTATATAAGGTATTTTTCACATCGAGTTGAAATATTGGCCAATTCTTGTTGGCCGCAATGGAGAGGATGGTACGAATTGAATACATCCTAGACATATGAGAAAATGTCTCGAAGTAGTCCACTCCATACACCTGAGAAATCCCTTTGCCACTAGCTTGGCCTTTAGCCTGTCAATAGAACCATCAGGAGATTGTTTGGTCGTAAAGACCTATCGACATACGACATGCTTGACACCTGTAGGACACGGCACAAGATCCCACGTGCCCCTGGATATAAGCGTGTCCATCTCCTCATCTATGACCTTTTTCCAACCATGGCCCTGTAATGCACTGTAATGATCATGAGGAATAGTAATAGCTATAAGAGCATCTGCAAATCGCCTGTCACTGCTAGATAGTCTATCAGTGGAAGTAAAAAGTGATACAAGATTTAATGTACACTGCCTTTTTGTATGACACAGAGCTATATGGAGTTCTGGTGGAGCATCAAGAGTTGCAGTTGTGGGGACACTTGAAGATGGCTCATCATCCTGCAAATAAGGAAAATGTAGCGGTACATGATTAAAATGGTTACTTTGTTTCCTTTTGTAGACAATTGGTGGTGGCAGGAGCTCCAAGGGTATGCCATTAACAGATTGAGTAAAGTAGCTAGTCTATTCAAAGAAAGTGACATCTGCAGAAATGTAGTAACGATGACTTGTAGGGTCGTAGCACATGTACCCCTTTTGGGTATGAGAATATCCCAAGGAAAACACACTTGATAGCTTGAGGATACAATTTATCTATATTCTGAAAATTGTATACAAAGGCAATGCAACCAAAAATCCTCAATGGAAGAGGAAAAGGTTTCTCGTCAGGATACAAGAGTGAGAAAGGAGTTACCCCCTTAAGGATTGAAGACGGGACCTTGTTGATGAGGTAGGTGGTAGTGAGAACAACATCCCCCCAGTGGGTTTTGGGAACCTTCATGTGAGTAAGCATGGTACGAGCAATGTCTAGAAGGTGGCGAGCTTCCTTTCCACTACCCATTATGTTGTGAGGTATACGGACATGAGGTTTAGGGAAAGGTCCTCTGAGTGGCAAAGAAAAATACCAAGTCTTGCTGAGTGAACTCGAGAGCATTGTCAGTCCTGATAGTTTGAATACATGTAGAGAAAGATGTTTTAATAAGCTGAAAGAAAGACTTGACAATGTTATTAATTTCGGACCATTCCTTGAACAAATAGACCCAAGAAGACTTGTTGTAATCATCTACAAAAACAACAAAGTATCTATGACCGGCAGTAGTACGGATAGGATAGGATCCTCAAATATCACAATGGATCAAAGAGAAAGGTAATGATCGACGTGGCTCAGTCCTAGGTGGAAAGGAAGCACGATGGTGTTTGCCGAACTGGCATGCTTCACACACAAACAGTTTTTTAGAGATGACAATCCATGAAACATATGAGAAGAGCTTTGGCAGATGGGTGACCAAGCCGAAAATGCCATAGTAATGGGTCAACTGACATAGAGTCAACACCAACAAAGGTTGAGTCAACATAGATATCAAGATAGCAAAGGCCATTCTTCTCATTCCCCACCCCCCAAATCTGCATCGTCCGGATGTTCTGAAAATATCAATGAAACTCTTCAAAAATCACTCGACAATTCAATTCAACACATAGCTTATGAACAAATAAGAGGCTCAGAGGAAAATCTGGTGCCCAATAAACACCAGTGAGTCTGAGTTTGGAGGAGAATTCCATAATTCCAACGATCATAACATGAGAATGAGTACTGTTGGCTACCCGAACCGACTTCACAGTGGAAAATGGTTGAGAAGAGGTCCGAAAACTGCCTTCTCCAGTCAAGTAAGTAGACGCACCAGAGTCAATGATCCAGGTTGATGCTAGTGCAGAAGCATAGTTGGTTACAATATCTGAGGTAGCAGCTAGATGCGTAGTAGAAGTAATCTCTCTTGGAATAGAATTCTGCAGAACCTTTATTAAACGAGTGATAGACATCGTCATATCGGCTTATATCGGTCAAAAATGACTAGATTCAGTATAAAAATCCTGGATATCGATCGATATCGCCGATATTTCACCGTTATATCTATATATCAATGTTATTATTCATACAAGATTGATTCCGCTACTTATCTAGCTACACCCAGTATTAAAACACATATCTAGCTATATCGAGTATTAAAACGCATATCTAGCTACATCCAGTATTAAAACACATATCTAGCAGTGAGACCCCCGTACTGGTAGGGTATGGTGCGACAGGCGGGTGTATACAGTGGTTCTTTAACTTGGAGTATATTTGCAAGTTATTTCATATTGTAAGACTTGAATGTAATCCATTTCCAATATCTATAAGTCAATTCTTCAAAAAATATTTATAAGTCAAGAATCAACATTAATATCGATATGTTCGAAATGATCGATATATGCGATATAAGCTTCATAGATGACCGATATGTGTGATCTAAGAGTATATTTGCAAGTTATTTTAGTGATTGTAGAGACCGATATTATTATTATTATTATTATGTTTTTTGTACCTCTTTCACAATTTCTGTTTACTCTCTGGACTACTATGTACTTTACCCGTACGGTCTCTACCTATATAAGAGCCCTAGGCTCTCCACCCGCCGCCCCCCTCCCCCCTCCTCTCGGCCTGCCTCCGCCTTCCGGCCCGCCTCCGTCTTCCAACCCCGCCTCCCGCACCGCTCCCGGCCCCCGCCTCCACCTTCCGGCCCCCTCCTGCACGCACCGGTCCCGGCCCCCAGCCTCCCGCGTCGGTCTCGGCCCCCACCTGCCGTGCCGGTTCCGGCCCTCGCTCCGAGTGCTGCCCCCATCTCGCCGACTTCCCCTAGCCGGTGCGACCCCCTCCTGCGGCCTTCGTCGTAGCAACCTCCTTCGCCAGATCCATGGATTTGGGTGTGTAACGTCTACATACGCACTCAAATCTTAAGCAGTTCGTGTAGACACCTGGTTCTTTGTCTACAAACCCTAGTTCTTCATCTCCGGTGATATGTCAGAATCCAAGGTTGATATGCCCTCCATAGGCGCGTTCAAAGGTCCCACGCCAATAGTGAAGATGGATGGGACGACTATGAGCTCTGGGTGATGCAGTTCATGGAGCCTCATGAAGTCAAACGGTAAGAAGCATATTCTTACCGAGGAAGAGCCGGCAGAGAAGACAGGGATATATGCCTCGTGGGAGGCTGATGAGTCTTATGCCAAGGTTTGGCTGTCTGGCACACTGTCGATGGAGATTGCCAATGATGTCCTCCATCAGCCCACTGCCAAGGCAATGTGGGATATTCTGGTTGCTACGTATTCTCAAGTACGGAATGAGACCAAGATGTTACAGCTCCATCATGATATATTCATGATGAAGCTGAACGACAGGCCACTTCACTCATTGTACACGTCCCTGAGAGGGATGTTCGAGAAGTTATACAACACCATACACTCACGGCAACTCCTGGAGCAACAGAAGACATTTTGGAATGCTACCATGGTGGGCGTTCTACTTGCAGCCCTAGATCCTGAGTACGAGGCAGCCCGCTCTCAGATTTTGGCCGATGCGGTTATTCCTCTAATGGAGGATGTTTACCGGAGGCTCAGTCGCATATCTGTTCCTTCCAGCGTATCTACTCCACCCCCATCAGCGATGACAGTATCGCGTGGGAGAGGTGGTCAGTCTTCCGGTCGTGGACGTGGACCCCGTGGTAGGGTGGTCGCTTTCGCCAGCCATGTTCGTTCTGCCATCACACAGGCCACTCGGAGGATACATGCAACTCTAAGCATGGGTTTCCAGCATCAACACGCGTAGCCGAGCATGTTCTGCCCCAGTCAGCATCCACTGCAGATAACCGATTCGAGGAGCTTGTGGTACGTCTACGTGATATTATGCCACAATCATCTACTGATTCTCCATGTGGACCTTCAGATGTTGCGCTACAGCTTCTGCCAGTTCGTCTGCTGCTGCTAGTACCTCAGGTAGTGCTACTGCATTCACATCTTGTCATGATATATCTGATTGGATTATAGATTTTTGGCGCCACCCATCACCTCTGCCGTGATAGAGAGGAGACTTGAGTCCTACAGGGACATCCCACATGGCCGCTCAGTGCAGATAGCAAATGGTACTCATTCCCCCCTTGTTGGACAGGGGGAGGCGTTCTTATCACCTACTATGCATCTGCAGAATGTTCTACATGCTCCTGAGTTCTCCATGAATTTGTTGTCTATTAGCAGATTACGAAGGATTTGCACTGTCGTGCTATATTTGACCCCTCATCTCTTATTTCTCAGGACATACTTACGGGCAGGGTGATTGGCTGTGTCTCTGAGCAAAATGGTCTGTATCGGCTGGTCCGGAACTCCTATGCTGGCGGCTCTTCTTATTCCGTCAGACCACTATCTCCGTACATCTGGCATCTTCGTTTTGGTCATCTACCGCTCCAGAAAATGCGACATCTACTGCCTCAGATTCCTGCCAGTTCATCATTTCGTTGTGAAGCGTGTCAGTTGGGAAAGCATCATCGGTCGAGCTTTCCTAGTCGTCAGAGTCGGAGCAGTAGCTCCCCGTTTGAGTTATTTCACATTGATATTTGGGGTCCGAGTCGTGTACCTGATCATCAAGGACACAAGTTCTATCTAGTTGTAGTGGATGATTTCTCTCGTGTATCTTGGGTCTTTCTTTTAAAGAATAAATCTGAAGCAGAGATGTGATTAAAAATTTGATTAATGAAGTGCAGAATGTTCCTCTTCTACTGTCAAATATGTTCGTACAGATAATGCACTCGAATTCTGCACCTGGTCTCTCTCTCAGTTTCTCTCGTCTAAGGGCATTATTCACTAAATCACCTGTGCTTACACATCTCAGCAGAATGGCATGGCAGAAAGAAAGTACGTCATCTTCCTTGACATTACTCGAACCCTCCTTATCCAGAGTTGTGCTCCTATCTCTTTCTGGGGGATGTTGTTCTTACAGCTTGCTACCTGGTCAATCGTATGCCATCATCTGTTCTTGGTGAGAAAATTCCTCTTTCTATCATTTTTTCTGATAAGGAATTATTCTCACTTACTCCTCGTGTATTTGGTACTGTTGCATTTGTTCATCTCCTGTCCCCTGGACTTGACAAACTCTCTCCTAGAGCTGTCAAGTGTGTCTTGTCGATTACTCTCGGACTCAGAAGGGTTATCGCTGTTATGACCCCATAAACAAGAAATACTTTGTCAGTGCTGATGTCACGTTTTTTGAGTCCGTTATGTATTTTCCCCTGCAGGTGACAGGCTGGTCCCATCCACTACCAACGATGATGTCTATGTTCCTCTGCCTCCTAGTTGGAGTTCACCTGAGTCCACTCCTGCTCCAATTGCCATGTCACCTAATCCACCGTCACCTCCACTGCTCCACCACCACCACCTCCACAACCTCCTATTCCACCTTTACCAAAATTTCTATACGCGTCGGTCAGGTCCCTGCTCAGGCTACACGTCAGGCATCCATCACGCCTCAGTATGTTCAGATGGCATTACTACTGATGGGTCAGATATGGTACATGTGCAGGATTCTTCATTGCAGGAGGAGACTACACCATCCAGTACAGTGGACGACGATCTCGATTTCCTATTGCTATCCGGAAGCAAAAGCAGACGCGTGCGTCTTATCCCTTTGCTTCCCACGTGTCTTTTCATCGCCTCACAGGCGACTTTCAGAGATTTGCTGCAGCTTTGTCTTCCGTGGACATACCACGGACCTATCAAGAAGCTATGAAGATTGATTGCTGGCGGCTGGCCATGGAAGACGAGATGCGTGCCTTACAGTCTCGGGGCACATGGAGCTTGGTTAATGCTCCTCCTGACGCATCCATTGTTAGCTGTAAAATGGGTATTCACAGTTAAATACCATGCTGATGGCAGTCTAGATCGATACAAGGCACGGCTAGTCGCGAGAGGTTTCACACAAACCTATGGCGTGGGACTATATGGATACATTTTCTCCAGTGGCTCGTCACTCTACTCTTCATATTCTCTTATCAGTTGCCGTGGTACGTGACTGGACTATATCTCAAACTTGATGTCAAGAATGCCTTCTTGTATGGAGATTTGCAGGAGGAAGTCTACATGCAGCAGCCACCAGGGTTCACTGCTGAGGGAGAGAAGCATATGGTGTGTAGACTTCATAATGCAATTTATGGCCTCAAACAGAGCCCAAGGATGTGGTTTCAGAAGCTTTACAATCTGATTGAATGACAGGGGTTCAAAAGATCAAATGCAGATCACTCGTTGTTTGTTCAGAGTCTTTCTGCAGGTACGGTTGTCATCATGGTCTATGTTGATGATATTCTAGTTACAGGAGATGATGTTTAGAGAATAGAGAAGGCAAAAGCATTTCTGGGCCGTCAGTTCGTCATGAAGGATCTTGGAACCCTAAGATACTTTCTGGGGTTGGATTTTCCAGGAATGCACAGGGTTTGGTGATGACCCAAAGGAAGTACATTACAGATTTTTGACTGAAAACAGGCATGGTTGGATGCAGACCATCGAGTATTCCCATGGATCCAAGCATGAAGCTGTATGACGATGATACTGCTGAAGTAGACAAGAGGAGATATAGAGAAATGGTGGGTAAGCTTCTTTATATTACCATAACTCGACCCGATATGCCCTTGCAGTAAGCCGGGTGAGTCAATTTATGGAGCAGCCGAGACAAGTTCATATGGATGCCATATACATGATACTGAGGTATCTAAAGTCTTCTCCAGGTTCATGGTTGCTATTTCGAAAGGGCACAGATTTATCTATTTCAGCATGTGCAGACGCAGATTATGCAGGATGCCCTAAGGGTCGAAAGTTGATGTTATGTTTTGCAGTCTTTATTGGGAGCTCTCTGATTTCTTGGAAAAGCAAGAAACAAACTGTTGTGGCAAGGTCAAGTGATGAATCTGAATATAGGGGCCATGGCGCAAGCAAGCACGGAGATGATGTGGATTCGATCTGTGCTAGAGGATCTACATATAGCCGTACCTTTACCCATGCATCTTCAGTGTGACAATCAGGCATCATTGTTTATAGCCAACAATCCAGCATTCCATGAGAGAACAAAGCATATTGAAGTTGACTGCCACTACACTAGAGACTTGATCCAGAGAGGCTTGATATCTACATCTCACATGAGCTCAGGGGATCAGACTGCTGACATATTCACCAAGCCGTTGCTCAGAGGACCTTTCCAGAGAA
>JAZKJV010000727.1:0-175101 GCA_037367405.1 Ottelia alismoides | reverse complement strand
TCTCGTCGTGAAACCCTTGCACGGGCCCTCTCCCTCTGTAACCAAGGCCCCATCGCAAAGAGACCTTGGATCTCAACACGAGCCCTCTCCTTGCAGATCTCGTGCAAGGAGATCATCTACCTCCTCCATAAGGTGCCGCCAGCCCTAAGCAATACTCCATGGAGGTCTGTATAGGGCGTCACCAGCCCTAGGACTCTTGATTGCTCGAATGGCGCCGTCTGCACCCCTAGGAGGTATGGATCTCCGCCTAAAGGTATGAAAGGTCCTTCATCCTTGCTCGGAGGGCACCACCGCAAGCCACGATGACATAGATCTCTGCTTGGAGATCTGAAGGTCCCTCCTACTTGATCTTTGGACATCGCCTGCAGCATAGAGCTCCACCAGGAGCATCTAGGGGGTGTCGTCGGCAGCAGAAAGCTCTGCTTGGATCATCGAGGGGGCATGTATTGATCTAATCAAATTCATATTAGGAAACCTTGTTGTTACTACCTTGTTTGTGGCATCGCAGCTACATTTTGGTACCTACAGGACCCAAAAAGGGCTTTGCCACGGTAACCCAGGTCACATTATGTGATTGTTTAAGAAATCAAACTTCTTCTAGGTCACTTTTTTCTTGACCTATGAGACCACGATGACGTCCACCGAGGCCAAGCCCATGTACTCGACTTCTTCTGTGATGGTACATGGCACTTATATGAAATTAAAGGGCATAGATAAGTACGTGCTCTGGTCTCGGGCCTTCAAGGTGTTTGTCAACGGTCAGGGATATATCACCGATATCCCTGTAAAAGAATATACTGAGTGATTTCGATACCCCTACCCTGTCGAAACCAATATATCGGCGATATATCGCCGATACAGCCTTCTATGGTTGCGTTGTGGGATGGAAGAACCCATCAATGGGTCGTCGCTGCCCAGCCTTTGTGTGATGTTACTGCTGCTTTTATTCTAGGGTTTGAAGAACCTAAATGTGATAATTGTGATTTGCAGCATCATTGGTGCTACAACAGTGGAGAAGCACTGTTGGTAGGCACAAACTAGGAAGAACCTCAACGACATTGAAGATCCTTGGTAATCGGGGCTGTTGCTAGAGGGTATTCGATCACTATGAGAGGGGCATTCGTGGAAGTTGGGTGGTGATGTTGATTGATCTTGAACATGGAGATAAAATTCAGAATCAAAGAAGATGGTTGCACTACTGGAGCAATGCCTTGTAGAATTAGGGTTCCAAGAATCCTAGATGATTCTAGAACTCGTTGAAATCGTGTAAAAGGCTATGCAGAATTAGGGTTTCATCATAACCCCTAGATTTTCTTGATCTTGATGACAATCCCTAGAATTTGAACCGATCTCAAGCATGAAAAAGTAAACTTCAAGAACAAAACCCTTAAATCGAACCCGCTCTATACCATGTAGAAAACGACAATGCTGAAGCATAATCAAAGATAAATACTATAGAACATAAAGAGCACTGTGATTTTACGTGGCACATTACTTATTACTCCATAAGAGGAGGGATGAAACATCGGGAGAAGGTCTCTCAAAGGTTGGATAAACTGTTATTACGTTCTCTATGAATACAAGTGGTGTGTGGCTTCTTATATAGCCCTACCAATATGACCAAGTCACTCTAATTAACGATGTATGACTAAACTTTTGGATGTGGTAATAGAATTCTTGATGGATCCAATTACCATCTATGAAAAATACTCTAACATTTACCATAATGTTCTATTCTGTGCTTGTGAACGAGTGATTCGGTGGAGGTTTTTTCCAATCACACATGGGGTTCGGCAGGGCTGCCCTTTGGTCCCTATGCTTTTATTCTGATCGATAGTGTTCTTGCTTGTATGGTGGTCCACGTGACCTAACATGGGATCATGACAGTCTATGCTCTTGGTGATATCTCTATCCCTTTGCTTTAATATGTTGATGGCATCATTTTCTTTACCGAAGCAAAAGGGACGAAGCAATGGGAATGGCTGCAGTAGTTGAGATCTTTAGTGAGCTCTCTTTTTTCTAAAGCTTAACATAAGCAAGTCGAATTTGATTCCTTTTTGGCTTTCTGATGTAGAAGCAGTGTCTTGTAGTATAGAGTTGGGTACATCTTGTGGTTCTATCTTGATCCATTATTTAGGTTTACCCTTGAATTACGGGAGATTGCATATTGTAGATTGGGTTCCTATCATTGAGAATATGGAGATGAAACTGATAGGTGAAGGCTTCCTTACTATGTCGTGGAGGGCATCCCATGCTCGTGAAGGTTGTCCTTGCGGTTGTAACAACCTTTTCCATGTCGTCAAGACTTCTACCCATTGGAGTTCACAGTCGCTTGGAACTGGTTATGCGAAAAAATTTCTTGGGTAAATCTGGGCAGGATGTCACGGGCGTTCATTTATTGGATTGGGATGCTATCACTCAACTTAAGGAGGGATGTCTGGGTGTTTCTTGGTGGAGTTGATGAACAAAGCTCTCCTGAAATGTATCACATGATATGTGGTATCAGTGAGGGCCTTTGCTGTAGACTCATACATGGTATCTATGGCATTCACGCTCAACCGAATCATCCACCATTTTTTACGTCTGCCTTATGGGGGGCATATGTTCCTTGATACCGCGTTTCTATGAGCTCTTTCGTTTGGTTCTTGGGGATAGTTGCTCTTTTGCCTTATGGACAGACAACTGGACTGATGAAGGGACATCAACGTCTTGTTTTCCACATCTTTTAGCTTTATCTGGTGATTCTGAAGCTTTTGGGCCAGGCTATTGGGAAGGATGGAACTTGGATGTCGTCCTTCCATTCTGGTTTTTTAGATCAAGTCATGGAGGAGTTCTTGCTGCTACATGGTTCTATCCACTCCTTTTTACGGTCAAGAAGGGGTTGGGGTGTAGGGATCATTGAATTTGGTGATATGGAGATTTTTCAGTGAGATGGACTTACAAAACCATTGATAAAGCTCCATAATGGATGCTTGAATCTTGTTTGTGCTTGTGTATTTGTTTAGGAGCTAGAGGTACCTTCTCGCATTAAGGTCTTCTTGTGGATGTTGAGCCGTTAACGAATCCGGACGAGAGATTGTATGTTGGGGATTGTAGTGGGTGGAAATGATGGATGCCCATTTTGTGCTGAAGCGATGGATTCTGTGGACCATCTTTTTTTTGCCCATGAAAAGACAAAATGCAATGTGGCGGGAATTGGAGGTTGGTTGGGTGAATGTCGCCGACCTGACCGGTTTTTGGGAGTCGATTTACAATGCAAGATTTCCCCCATTAAGGAGGTGCTCCTTCCTTTAGCTTTGGTGTGGGCAATTTAGACTTCAAGAAAACAATGTTATCTTTGCTTTAGATCATTTTTATTTTGAAAATGTACTTGTCCATGCTAGGACTGTCCTTGAATCATGGCACTTGTAAGATCACACTTATAATAGTTTAATATATTTGAGACAGATACCTTAGAGTGTTCTTCCCTCTTATGCCTAAAACCTATTTTAATATTTCTTTGCCATCATTCTTTCTTTCCACATCTTCCCTTCCTCCCATAACCTTAAATGTCAATATTGGTGTCATTTCATCAACCCTGAAAAGGGGTAGGGGCCATGCTGCCAACATGTCGTTGATATCGCCAATAATCGTGAAGATGTCTATAAAAATCATTTTTTTCTAAAAAAAATAAAGTTTCTAATGTTCTTTGGTCATTATTGATTAGGATAGAAAAACACACTTACTTTCCAAAATAGAGGTCTAATTATAAGTTTTGTAATAGTATTTTCATCATAATCACCACACATGCTAATATAAATTACTTGATATGTAGTAATGAGAAAGGCGTGCAATTAAAAGTTCATGTATACAAAATGCATAAATTAGGTGAAATATTAAATAACAAGATTTCATAAACTCAAATTTTATGTCTATCAATACAATAGTGAGAATGTTGATCACATACATCAGTTGAAGAAGATTTGTTAATCGTCAGAAGTAACAATTAAGATTTTAAGATTTAAGGCTTTAATCAACTCGTTTTCATAAATCAAACATTGAGAAAAGTGAGGAAGTAGACTTTATGATTACTTATTTTACAGGGGCAGAGAAAACATACCATTGAATCAACGAGCCTTCAAGCTTCCAAGATCTTTCCAACACTTCAAAATGTCCAAATTACTTAAGATCATTCATGTCAATAGATATTGGGCAAAACAAGGGAAATGGGGGAAGCTATTGACAATATTAGGTCGATACCACAGAAAAATAAGGAAATATTCAATATTTGGCGACATGGACGATATATTAGCAATATGGGCGATATGTCGACAATATGTCATGGGGAAAAATATTCTGCGGTATTAAAATCATTAAGGCGTTACGCAGACATATAGGTAATATGTCGCTGATATATTGTGATATTTAAGGTTATGCTCTGCCCCCCTTTCTTTGCAACATGCCAACCTCCATGATGATAAAGCTCCACGACTCTCATGAGGGTGGATCCTTATGATGGCAAAGTTATTTGTCTCATAAGTCACAAGTGATGGAGGATCCTCATGAGCATGGAACCTTAGGATAAGGTTGCTAATACTCTAGAGGCATTCACAGAGGCGGTTTATAGTCTCTAATGCCCACCATGAACATGCACCATGTTGGGAAGATGTGGGGAATCGTTTAAGAGAGTCGTGGAGACATGGGAGTGCCATGTTACTTTGATCCACTGCGACATGTCGTTAGGAATCGGGTATGTGCTATGTTAATGGCCATTTTAAAGAAGAATGGAGCTTCCAATGATCATCTAAATCTCACACTCACTTCACGGTTGCAATATTCAATCGAATAGATCGAATATTCGGCTGAATATTCTTATTCAGTGGGGGTAACCGAATAGAATATTGATATTCGATCAATATTCGGTCCAACATGAATATTCTCAAATATTTGGCCCGAATATTCGGGTATTCAGCAGAATATTTGGCCGACTATTGCAACAAACTACCGATTATTTTATTTATTTTTAAAAAGTTCCCATTTATCTCGATATCACTACAAATATTAAAGCTCCATATAGGTAACTCGTTAAATTGGTACTTTTATCTTAGACTATTATTGATTGATGACCATATATGTATAAATATATAACAATATCTATATTAGACATAAATTTTATATTTAAAATGATTAAAAATATATAACTAAATATTTCCGAACATTCTCTTGAATATCATATATTCTTTATTAAGTGACTTCTCCGATTGAATACCGAATACCGACTTCTGCAATACTGCACTCCCTGCCACTATTACTCTAATCGCAACATGTGGTATCTTGGTTCCCACATGGCAGCTGTCATATAGGAAGAAAGGGTGATGGGAGCCCCAACCTCCATGAAATGATGGGTTCTCGAGGTAAATGGGATCCCATTGCGATGGAAATTACTAAAGGGCTCCTTGCGATTTAGGGTTGATGAAGGAGATTCACGGTCAAATGAGGGTATGCCACTAGAGGAAAACTGTGTTGGAGGACAATCATTGTAGGGAAGGTCATTTGCAAGTCGCACACACTTTATGGTTGTCGTGGCAGAAGGCATGGCTTTTAAGCCATCCACACTTGGCTTTTAAGGGGTCCACACTAGAAGTGTTGATAGACTGCAGTCTGCGCGGGAGTGGAGGATTGCAAGGTAGGAGGTCCTTCCCCTGCAATGGAGATGGGTGTGCTTTGTATTGTGTTGGAGAGCCATTTCCCATTACTAGATGCCTCTCTAGGCTGCAGGAGGAAGGTGCATTTTGTCCGGAGGAGCCACCTACCATGGGATCAAATTTCAGCGAAATTCGACCAAATTTTGGTTTCGGTGGGTGATCGAAATTCGTCTGAAATGGCCTCTATATCGACTGGAATTTGGGGGGCCCAGTTCAAAAACCGACCGAAATGATCGAAATTTTGATCGAATTTCGACCGAAATTTCGTTTCGATCGTTTATTAAAATGGTGACCGAAATTGAAATTTGAGGCTGGAGTTCCATTTCCCATTACTAGATGCCTCTCTAGGTTGCAGGAGGAAGGTGCATTTTGTCTGGAGGAGCGACCTACCATGGGATAAAATTATAGCGAAATTCGACTAAATTTTGGTTTCGGTGGGTGATCGAAATTCATCTGAAATGGCCTCTATATCGACTAGAATTTGTGGGCCCCAATTCAAAAACCGACTGAAATGATCGAATTTTTGATCGAATTTCGATCGAATTTCGGCCGAAATTTTGTTTCGATCATTTATTGAAATGGTGAATGAAATTGAAATTTGAGGCCTTGCCACCTATACAGGGTAGTTATGAGAGAGACACAGTTGTAGATCTTTCATCATCAAGGTTATTGTGGTGTAGGGGGGAGGAGGAAAAGGAATGGTGATTAGGAAGGGGAAGCTGGGGGAGAAGATGGTAATGATAAATAATTCCAAAAGAAGGGTATGCTATATGAAAAAACTAAAAATTAAGAAATCTTTGGGGTCGTGTAATACAAATATTTTCTTATATATTTGAGGTGGACACTTTAGCATGTTTCCCCCTTGTTGGACTTATACCAAATCAAAATATATATGAAATCGGGGACCACATTGCTACCTTTTAAAGTTCTTAAACCACATCGAATTCAAGGGTAAAATTCAGAAATTGTTATGTAATTTATTCGATAAGTTAATTGCTCAGGATGAAAACCGATCAGATACGGATTGGATATAGCTATTTCCATATCCATATTTCATCTATATCAAATACAGATACATATACGGTATGAGCCCGATATGAATAGGGAATCATATCCTAATATTAATCGAATACGAATTTGGATGAATATTAATCAAATACGAATCCAAATAGAAACAAGAGTGATTGACTCGAATGAATACCAAATATGAAATGGTTTAAAGTTCGTAAACCACATCGAATCCGAGGGTAAAATTCAGAAATTGTTATGTAATTTATTTGATAAGTTAATTGTCTGAGATGAAAACCGATCGGATGCGGATTGGATATGGCTATTTCCATATCCATATTCACTTCATCTATATCAAATACGAATACAGATATGGTATGAGCCCGATATGAATTTAGGAAATCATTTCCTAATATTAATCGAATACGAATTCGGATCGAATATTAATCAATTACGAATCCAAATAAAAAAGAGCGATAGACTCGAATGAATACCGAGTATGAAATGATTTAAAAAAGATACCATTACAAATTTACAACACACACTATAATAAAAATATTTACTCAATCAATAAAAGTTTAGTTGCGGAGGAGCTACTGTCAAGGGTTGAAGCCTACCCGAGGCTTCTCCTACTACATTTCCTATGAAGTTGTTGAGACAAAGAGATATAGTGGTTGTCGGAGATCGAATGGATGCATGGACTTGAGTTTATCTTAGTTGTTTGCTAAACACAATATTATATATGTATATGTATATGTAAATGCATTTGTAGTACCCAAAACATAATACCACATCTAGTAATTACAAAGTGTGGTAGTAGCTTATAAGTTGTGGGAGCTAATACTAGACAGCTTAAATTTAAGCATTTTGGGCTATGGTTAAAGACTCCTGTTGAGCTCAAGCCCAACAAGTTGTCTGGGTAGTAATCCTCAATATATAGTTTTGTATCAGATACTTGGATCCAAATCCGAATCTTTTTATTTACGAATCCAGATTCGGAAATCTTATACAATTGATATTCATATTTATCCACATTCGATTATTATATGAATACATATATCCATATTTTGTATTTTATCGAATATGGTAAGTGGATATTCGGATATATCCATATTCACGTTCATTCCTAGTCCTTAGTGATTCCTTTTCCTATCATATAAGTAGGATAAACGGGCATCACGAGTGGCACTGTGGCGTATAATAATAAACATTAACATACATATTAATAATCCCAGTGGTTCTGAGTTCTTCTCAGCAACAGATATAGAACAGGGAAACGACTTCAACTAGTTACTAAATTGCAATATTTCATGCTTTTATCATATATGGCCATTGACTCTATTTTAGTTTGCCCCTTTCTTTTATAGTTATTGCTTGCACCATCGTATCTTTACCATTATAAATCCTTTTGGTTTTCAGAAATTAGTCTTGGAGGTCTGCGATGAAACAGAAGTTGCAGAAGTTATGGTTAAGGTAATGCACATATTTTTTTCTTTCATTATTGCTTCCTTTTTCTTCTACTCAACAAATGTTCGTGAGATGCAATTAACGTATAATGTTTCACTTGCTAGTTGCTGATGCTTGTGCTTTTATTTTAACGTTATCCCGAAACTTGATAGTGAAACTTGCGAGTCCCACTTATTGTATCTAAGTGAAGATTTCATTGTGCTATATCTGTTACTACAATTGTGTTGATTTTTTGCTTGATAATTGATGCAGCGTGGAATCAGAATATAGGGCTGCATTTATTTAAATTTTATCAGTCAATTTTATCTACGTTTATTTAAGTCGTCGTAGTTTTAATTAAATAAATGGGATCGCCTGTGATCTCGATTAATTAGTTAATGATTTGAATTTCAAAATTAGTCGGTTAATTAGTTAGAGTCAATTTAGGATAATTAGTTAAATTTCTATTTTTGTAATCTCATCCCTCCTATATAAAGGGATGATGGTCCATTGTTTTAGTCAGTTCAGATATATGAAAAATTGAGATCTTTATCTATATCTCCGTCTCTCTCCTTCTCCCCCGCGTGGTCTACACGTGTTCTTCTTCTCCAAAACCCTCGTATTTCCGACGAGTTTCTTTTTCTCAATCCCTCCAACTTCTCTACCAAAAATTCCACCGTTCAAAATTTATTTTCCGTCGACGCAAATTCAATCTGCATCAATTGGTATCAGAGCATGGCCTACAGATCGTCCTCACGATCTGACGATCCGTCCAGACGCTCGCGCCGACATGCATCAAGGGACCATCGTTCATCCGAACAAAAGCTATGAGCCATCGACGCCTACAACAAGGAGACGGAGCGCATGCTACGTGATTTGCAAACCACATTCCACTCCGAGTTTCGCGCTCTTATGGCTAACTTTGAGGCCCTACGCGCCGCCAAATCGAAGGCTTCAGCGACACCAATCACCGACACCGAATTTGAAGACAAAAATCTCGCCGTCAATGACGAACTGCCCGCTGTTCAGACCATTTCGGAAGAAAAAAACGACGAAATTATTGCTGTACAGGTATTTTCAGATTCGCAAAAACCCCCGGAGTCGACCTACGCCCCATCCGCAACCTTTTCGCGGACCCCCGCTGCAGCCCCAGCCCCTCCGACGCCCCCCTAGCCTCGTCGGACCCCTCCACCATCCCCATACCCCCCGCTGCACAACCCCCAACCCCCGCGCCACCGGTGCAAGCCCCATCACCCCCTCCTGCGCGATCCCCAGAACCTCTGCCACCGCCTAACACGGTCTCCCCACCTCTCGTTCCATCGCCCCAGCCCGCCACCACCCTCACCAACCCCACAATCCCACCACCCCCCGAACCATGCTGCAAAAACCTCTTACCCCTCAAGCCCCATCACGGTCGACGCCCCTTCTCGTTGTACTTGAACCCCTGCTACACCCGATTCCCCCAGTCACTCCTCTTGCCCTACACGCCACCCCAGGCCGCCCCTCCCGCTATGCCTTCCTTCCCAACCCCAACAAAACCCCCCGCTCCACTCCCATACCACCATCGCGGCCCCACCTTCAGCGACCTATGCTTGGCCCAACCCCGATATCGCACCAGCCCCACCAATCCGATGCCGCCTATCCATCGCCACCAACTGTTGCTACCGGTGGAGCGACCACCGCTGCCTGCCCCGCTCAAGCTCGAGGCACTACCACCGTCACGCGCGCTCCTGGCGCGACCGTTACCGGACACGGCGCCGTCGAAGCTCTGGAGGAGATGAAACCCTAGTAAGGGTTGGGATCCCCTTACGAGGGAAAGAAATCAAGGATTGGAAGCAAATCAGGAAAAATTGCATAAATATCCGACTCCCTAAATCTTTTTATATGAAGGTTAACTTTGAGGCGTTAATTTGGAACAATTGCAGTACAGGTCCGCCTCCCAAAGACCTTTATCAACAGGGCCCAATAAGGGATATATTATTCGATGGGATTATTTTAAGTGAAGGGGTACAAAAATTGCAGAGACACCATCCTATTGGAAAAAACTACAAACGTAACGCTGAAAGGGCTAACTGAGGGAAATTGAAGCTACAATTTCAAGGATGAATTCTCCAACGACGCATCTAGATCAAGCAATTCGTCGTGAGACGAATTTTTAAAAGCGGAGGAGAGTTGATGCAGCGTGGAATCAGAATATAGGGATGCATTTATTTAAATTTTATCAATCAATTTTATCTACGTTTATTTAAGTCGTCGTAGTTTTAATTAAATAAATGGGATCGCCTGTAATCTCGATTAATTAGTTAATGATTTGAATTTGAATTTCAAAATTAGTCGGTTAATTAGTTAGCGTTAATTTAGGATAATTAGTTAAATTTCTATTTTTGTAATCTCATCCCTCCTATATAAAGGGATGATGGTCCATTGTTTTAGTCAGTTCAGATATATGAAAAATTGAGATCTTTATCTCTATCCCCGTCTCTCTCCTTCTCCCCCGCGTGGTCTACACGTGTTCTTCTTCTCCAAAACCCTCGTATTCCCGACGAGTTTCTTCTTCTCAACCCCTCCATTTTCTTCTACCAAAATCCACCGATCAAAAATTTTATTTTTCATAGCCGTGCAAATCCGATCCGCATCAAGCCCCCTAGGACCGGATATTCTATTGTAATATCTCTCAATGAATACAAGAGTTGTGGTGATGTGGGGCTTCTTATACGACCATGTCCACTAATAGATGACGTGAGACTAAACCTGTGCATGTGGTAATTGGATCCTAGTGGGATCTAATTACCATCCATGGATGCAAAGTATAACAATATTCATGCAACTATTTTTCATAGCTTGGTTATCTATCAGTTTGCTGACTAATAAAGTCACATCTCATGTGACAGGTTGAATACCTGGGTGAATGTATTTGACTATCTCCAAATTTCTGTTAACTTATTGCTATTTTTTAAACCATTAACATTTATTTCCATTCAATATATTTGGTGATTGATAGGTTGGAGATTTTGAAATGCATCTGAAAAGGAACGTTGGAGCATCCAAACCTCCAACACCTATTATTTCGCCCACAACAGCACCGCCAATTCCAAGTGAACCAATGAATGAATCAGCTCCTGCCAGCCCTCCACCTACTCAGCAGAAATCCTCTCCTGCAGCTAATGCCCACTTCACCAATGCATCTTCTGCAAAGGCATCGAAACTAGCTGCCTTAAATGCTTCTGGCACAAACACATACGTCGTTGTATCATCACCAACAGTAAGAAATTGATTTGTTTTTGTTTCTGAACCCACATATGCTTACTGGATCTCCTACTTGCTCATCTTTCTACAGGTTGGTTCATTTAGGAGTGCAAGAACAATCAAAGGAAAGAAACAGCCCCCAGCTGCAAAGAGGTGATATATACTCAACCACAACTGTGATTTGTACAGAGGTAACTGCTAATTTAAAATGTGTAGTAATGGTACATAATTTTGCATCTCATGTAAAAACAGGGTGATATGATAAAAGAAGGTCAGGTGATTGGTTATCTTGATCAGTTTGGAAATGAGCTCCCCGTCAAGGCAAGCCATTTCTTCTTATAATCAAACTTAAATATTAATATTTTCAAGATCACCGGTTTATATTATTTCTTGTTTTGGCAGTCTAATGTAGCGGGGGAAGTACTAAAGGTGCTATTCAAGGATGGAGGTAATGTTTCTTCTATCAGATTAAGAGTTCAAATTATTGGCCTAGGATTTATCCATCCAGATGTTGTTCAAACGTTAAATAATTAGAATGTGTGACAATTTTGTTAATTCACCCGTGTTCATAATCGTAAGACATTACAGGGAGGAAGAACTACGGTGGATACCTATAATCACGAATTATATTCTCATTGCATTCAATTTTACTCATGGTTTTATATGCTTATTCACACTTCTATGATGCCGACCCTACTTAATTGTGGGAAAACGCTTGTTGTTGTTGTATTCACACTTCTATGATAGAAAGGATAAAATTCATACCCAGTTTAGTTTGATTTATTTCTTGATATCAGCTCTTTCGCATTGTTCAGGATTCTCATTAAAATGGCAACATCCTCCACTTCCATTTGTATAGACCTGGATGCAATAAGACATGGGAGTATAATACCAATGGAGTGTTTTTTTTCATGCTTATCACTAGTAACCAAGCCAGACGTCTAAGTTAGAAAAGGATTTTTGGGAAAATAAAAGGTGAAGACATCCATGGTAGGGGTTCAAAAGGTCCGATTTAAACATCGGCCAACATTTTTTTCAACATAATGCCTCTCATGAAAAATGGGGTTGTTTCTTGCTAAACAGATGATCCACAAAATCACAATAGATTTTACCTTTTCGGCTCTCAAATGGTAAGTGACTCCAAAGCTTTCCCCAAGACGGCTTGTTATCTCATATGTCCAACCAATCCATGCCAACTCTATTCCAAACCAAGGATTTAAATATCGATATCGGCTTATCGACATCATGTCAATACGATATTTCGGCCATCGACCATTATTTATGAAGGAATGACCTGAAAATGCCCCCATATCGTCATGTTGCTCGATATTTCAGTCCCATATTGAAACCGAAATATCGGCGAAATTTTGCCTTCGCGAAATCTGAAACCCTGCTCCAATTTTCGTCTGCAATATTGTAACATGATAACAAATGGTCGAGGTATTACCTTCTTTGTCATAAAACCAAATAAGAGATAGAAGCATTTGAGATAAAACAATCTTTAAACGATCATGTCATCTATCTTCTCTTCCTAAAAAATCACATGAAAGTCCCCACCCTTAATGATGCTCGACCCCTCCAGATGAGCTTGCAGTCCTCCAGATTTGTATAATCTGTGCAATCTGCGATCTCAAGATTTTTGTGCATTCTCAGCCATAAACTTCTGCGAGACCAAGTGATCTCACACATCATGAGGCCCTCCTCCAACTCAGATAATAGTCGTGTGAACTCCTTGATACATTGATCTAAAAAATCCATCGATAAACTCCATGCCCATATGCTTCTCCCAGCCTCCATCTGGGACCAGCAATTCACAACCATATCCTATCCCATGATAATGCAAACGATCTTGGGAATTTGTTACATAGAGCTCCCTTATTCAATGCAATCATCTAATCACAAAAGAAACCCTCTGTTATTTCCCACTACCAGTATCAAGAAGGGGTGCCGCATCAATCATAACAAAGTAAATGTGCCCAACAGGGGCGAACTCACATTATGGTGGCTTTATCCAAATCAGAAGTAACCTGTAACCCCATACATACCTCATACCAAGCGACACATGAAATCATCCTTGTCTCCCAAGATTCTCACTGCTCGATTTGTAAGAAGAGCTTTGTTCATTTCCTAGAGTCAGAGGACCCCTAAACCGCCTTGAAAAGCCATGTAAAAATCTCCACACTTTGTAGTGTTCAATCCTCCATATGAGCATGTGGTACCACTTGCGATGTCAAAGTTTTGTACGCCTTCATTCTATGAACTACTAGGTTCAGTGATCTCACTCGCCAAAAGGCCCTCCATCTCCAGTTCTGACAGCAGTTGTGTGAACCCTTCAATTCGTTGATCCAATAAATCTGCAGATAAACTCGGTGTTCATTCGTTTCTCCTTGTCTCCATTTGTGAGCCGAATTCCGCGACCAGAGCCTATCTATCCTGATAAAATGCAGATAGTTGTGGGAATTCATTACACAAAGCTCGTATCCTGTCCAATCATCTAAATCAAAATTGAAACCCCTCGTCGTTTCCCATTACCGACATCACAATGGTGCCACATCAAGCATAACATATATGCCCCTTTAGAAAACCAAGGGGAATCTCACTTTTATTAGCCACGTCCAAGTCGGTAATAACTCCGTACATGTCTAGCATTAGGCAACACGTGCAATAATCCTTGTATTTTCAGTTTCTTACCCATGTTTAAGAGCTTTGTTCTTTTTTTGGAGACAGGACTTCTAAAAAGCCCTCCTCCAATGACCATGCAATTGCATCCCAAGCCACCACCACCATTCCTCTGCTCTCTTAGCCAAAGGTGGTCTATAAGTATCTTCTCATTAAGCTCTCAAAGCATGTTTACAACTTAAATGGGTGTCTATAGAATGAGAGATAAAATATCAGGATTTCTCAAATACAGGTTTGAGCAGAACCAGACAACCTTTCCTCAACAGACATTAAGCCTTCCCCCTTGCTAGCTTACATTACATATGCTTCCGCATTTGTAACCAATCCTCCTCACAAAGTCTGCCCAATGTCAAATGAAGACCCTCGTAAAGAACTGACATGACAACATTAGGAGACCTTAAGACTTGCCACAATGCTCCGCCTCATTACTTAGAGAAAAAGGAAATGAAGGATGACTTGTTATATATATATCAAGTCTAAAATGAGAGGTAAAAGATCATGGTTGGCTGATAAAATCAATTTTAAGCAGAACCATGCCTTTTGCATTTGTAAACAATCCTACTCAAAAAGTATGCCAACTTTCGAAGGAAGACTCTGGTAAAGAATTGGCAGAACACCAGTATCCCAACGTGTCGCCACAACACTCCACCTCATTACTCAGACCAAAGGGAATGAAGGATGATTTGTTTTTGTTTATATGCGTCCTTGAAAAGCCTCCAAAAACTCTCGATCAACATCGAAATCATGGTGGCCTCTTGCACATCCCACTCAACATCAACAAATAGAAGAGTGTCATCTACATACTGGAGCATCGGGATAGAAATATCATGATTTGAGTAATTACTGAGACATCCAAGTCGAACAGCCTACCCAACCGTTATCATAAGTGCATCTGCTGCAAGCATGAAAAGGAGCGGTGCTAAGGGGCAGTCCCATGAAATGCCCCATTACGGTTGTAGAAAACCACCAACACCAATTGGATGGTCATTAATCATCACTGAGAAAAACTAGTTCATGCTCTGGCCAGAGTAGCATGAGGTACATGGACCCCCGTGTGAAACATCAAGTTCCACCTGCAAGGCTAAAGACTAGTGGGTGATCATTAATAAAGTAGTACCATAACGATGAAGAATTAACACATCTTGTCATTTAAGCAATCCACATCTTAGGTAAACCTCTTTTGTGAAGTGTGCTCCAATGGAATCTAGATTCCAGGGAATCACGAGCCTTTGAGAAGCCAATCTTCCACAACATCCCCACAACATGCCTTTTCTTCCGGTTTGAAATGGTCTTGGATGCCATAATCATCATGTCTGTTGTCATCCCACTTGGAATGAAAGTTGCCTGTAGAGGCTGACAATCGATGCTAGAACCCCCTTTACCTATTCGCCATATGTTTTATCATAATCATGTAAACCATATTATAAATGGGCATAAAGTACTCGACAATGAGGGCCGCATCCTTCTTAAGGAGTAAAAAGAGCAACACACGATTCAATATCTCAAAATCAATATCTCACAACTGGAACTACTTTCCTAAATTCATCACATCCTTGGGCACTGACTTCTAGAACTCCTTAAAGAAAAAGATTAGAAAATAGTCAAAGCCTGACAACCCGTTCTCATTTAGCTCCTATACTATCTCTTACAACCCCTCCTCTGTAAAGGACCTAGTCAGGTTGTTGGAGTACTTGGTTGTATGCGTCACTTGAAGGAGATGGCCCATCCAACAGTTTAGTCCCACATCTACCAGTGGTGGGACTTGGAGGTTCTGTGGAGGCTATATAAAGAGCCCCAGGCCTCTTGTAACCAGTAAGAAAGTCAATAGACAAACACAACCCTTTGAGGCCTTCTCCCATGGTTTCATCCCGCTCCTCACGGAGCAGGGTTCCACGTAAAATCCCGTTGTTCTTCTTATTGTTTATCTTTAGCTTTCGCTTCCTATTTTCCAACATGGTATCAGAGCGGGTTCGTTTCTCGAGGAAATACTCTTGAAGATTTATCTTGTTCGTGTTTTCGAGATTTGATTTTGATGTTATATTCATGAAGATTCGTATATTTGGGATTATTCAATTCCTTGTTCTAGTGATTCCAGTCCCAGTTCTTGGGGTTTCGAACCCTACTCGAGGCGCGCATCTCCTTCCAGGCGCGCAGAGATCTCCAAGGCGCACGAGACCTAATTCTAGGATTTAACCAGCAACAAGAGGTCGCGTTGGAGATCTGCAACATCTCCAGGAGACTTCCACCGCCATCCAACGCCCTGGCGCCATCTGCCGTGATCTCGCGATCTCCTGTGCGAGGCGCCCTGCGTCCTCCTGGTGCAGGCGATTCCATCTCCAGGAGGAGGCCCCTCTTCACGCAGCACGATTCCCAGGCGGAGTCGCACATCGCGCGCACCTCCACCCCTTGTGCAGCTTCATGCGCCTGCGCACAACCCCTCGTGTGCATCATCATCCAACATGCAATGATGGCTATCACCGTCGAGGCAGAGACCGAGGAGCCAGGCGGCGACCCCCCCTTCATCTTCGGCGCTCCTGCACGCTCGCGCCCTTCCCGCATCTCACAAACGAGATCTCCAGTCAAACTCACCGCCTCCAGGCAGTACCCGACTCGCGCTTGCTCGCCTCCATCCTCCAGATCGTCGCCGGGGCGATGGAGTCTCTTTGAGCCCCTCCAGTCCAAGGGGTTGGCGGTAGTCCTCCAACAGGCGAGCTCTCCAGGCGCGCATCGTGCGTGAGTCCCAGCTGAACTCATAGGCTTGGGTTGCAGGCGACTGCCCTAGCTGTTCTCCCCAAGACGACGCCATACGAAGAAATCCAAAAGGAGGGAGGGGGCGATGCACAAAACCCTATCTGGAAGGGGAGGGCTGTGATTCATATGCGTCACATTAAAAAAATTATTATGGGATTGTTTATTGTAAGTCCCAAATGTGGGCTGCAGAATTTAAAAAAAAAGAAGAGGGAGGAATGTTAAAAAAATGGGGTTGCTTCTGAAGAGCCCAATCGGGCTGATCTATTTACAAAAAAAGGAGTGAGGTTGCTTTTGTAGTCTCAAATGGGCCGAGGTTAAAAAAAATAAAGAGGTGCGTACAAAAAAAGCCGTACGCTAAAGTTTTGAAAAAAATGAAAAAAATAATGAAAGTCGAGAAAAAAATTTGATGGAACGGCTTAAGTTAAAAAAATGGCGGCTATTAATTTTTTTTGACAAAGAGCCACAAGTTCATCCCCCCAATTTTTTGTCTTCTCCCAACATAGTTGGTGTTGATATTCCGACTAGTATAGGAGAAAGGGGGAGTATATATGTAGAGTCATAGGTCTTGATCCAGAATCCAGATTCAGATGTCAGTCTCCAGACCAGCCAGTTGATCAGACCCTACAGATTCCAGCTTCAGACTCGATGATTGATTCCGAGTCTTCAGTTTCAGACACGCATGAGTATGCGGTCATTTTCAGATGAACACATGTTTGCCATCATTTGTTCGTGGTCCCCATCATTATTCTTGTTTTGTCGGCCAGAGTTTTCAGGTAAGCCATAGGGACTCCAGAGTAGATGACCATTCCCTATGTCATGTTGGCAAGGGTTTTAATGTGCTATCATAGGTACACCAGAGCAGTGCACCATCTCTGAGCCAGATGGGAGAGACCCAGTTCTCCGACGAGGAGATTTCTTTCAGACTCCATTCTCCAGCGACCGTGGACTCCGACGAGGATTGCACAACCACGACCCTTTTTCAGTTCGACCCTTTTCAGAGATGGAGCAGTTGTCCACAATATTGTGGCGGGCCAGAGTACTCCGACGATGAGACTCATTTCAGTTGCGGTGACTCTGACAGGCGCAGTTCAGAGCACATGCTCTCCGACGAGGAGATTCAGCAGACTCACACTCCAGCCCATTCGTCCTCCTCACCTGCACGGCATGAGAAGCAACGTCCTCGACAACAGCAGTTGTGCGCGTTGGGTTGATTCCGTAGTGTCCTGTAGCGTTGAGTTGAGTTTCTTTCTGTTTGTCCAAGCTGAGCATTGCATGCTCCAGCTTGAGGGGGAGTGTTGGAGTACTTAGTTGTATGCGTCACTTGAGGGAGATGGATAAATGGATCCCTCCAGGATCCATTTACCCCATCCAACAGTTTAGTCCCACATCTACCAGTGGTGGGACTTGGAGGCTCTGTGGAGGCTATATAAAGAGCCCCAGGCCTCCTGTAACCAGTGAGAAAGTCAATAGACAAACACGACCCTTTGAGGCCTTCTCCCGTGGTTTCATCCCGCTCCTCACGGAGTAGGGTTCCACGTAAAATCCCGATGTTCTTCTTATTGTTTATCTTTTCCATGTTTCGCTTCCGCTTCCTATTTCTAACACAGGTCTTTTGCCTCATCAGTGCTAATTCTGCTTGCATCTACACCGGGTCGCCACCATTGAAGGTTACAATCTCGCTAGCCAAACCTCTTGAAATGCTCCACCATGGTGTTGCCTACTTGGTCATCCCCTTTGCACCAGGGAGCCATCAACAAAAACCTCCCAATGTGGTTTCTCCTCACCGTCAGCTAGCTACTTAGTGGAAGAATGTCAAGTTGGCACCCCCCGCAATGCATGATCGTGATCATCAACGCCTAGGGATGAAAACACACAGACGCATGATGTATTATATCTGCATCCCCAACCTGGCTGAGAAAGGACAAAACCATCCTAACATTCATTTTTCGTTGACTCTCTCTTTTATCCCTCGGTTAACAATTCCCTATACACACACACAATGTATATATCCGTATCCCCAACCTGGCTGAGAAAGGACGAAGGCGTCCTAACTATCATTTTTCATTGACCATGTTTTACCCCTTAGTTAAGAATTCCTTATGTGATGTATTATCTAAATGAACCTTATATATCATAAACCACCATTCTGGATCCGTGAGAATGTCCCCATGAATTATTATATAGTGATTATGGAAACCACATTCATTAAAATTCAAACTATAACCTTCTATATCTAGTTTGCCATCGTGAGTTTTGTACAGATTTTGACATCCATATTTGAATCCATTTTAAAATGGATACAAAAATGGATATCACTTTGATATCGACAAATATTCGTACACTTATTTGTTTATCTATTTTCATATTCTAACATTATTGTAGATTTATTTTTAACTACATGTAATACAAGTTTTATACCTTGTTTTACATTATTTGATGTAATTGTTATGAAATATATAAATTTTATATATTTATATCATGTGTAAGCCATCCAATACATGTGTATTTCAGCTAACCTACAGAGTACTTATGATATCATATGTATTCAATTCGTAACCTTTTTTAAGTATAGGGTAACATAGTTTTCATATCAATCAATGTCAATATATGTTTCTGCATTTATTATGGTATTTAAAAATAGATAAAGATATGGTAATACATATATCTGTATCCGACCATAGGAATCCCTTACCGACGACGCTCAATCTCATGCTTTTTTCCTTCTCCATAAGCATATATTGTTTGGTCCTCAGCTTAAACTCATCCAGGTGAAGGGATCTGGAATCTTTTCGATCCAGTCTATCCATCTCCGCATGTGCCTCCTACCTCCGCTGGCGACATTGATCGCCAAGCTGCCTATGAAACACTTGTAAAAAATCCTTCTTGAGTTGAAAAAGTGACAACAGATGGCAGACCCCTCCCTTGTCCCAGTCCCCTGTGCTCAACAACCCAATCTCTAAAATCCAGATCCGACGATCATGATCTCTCAAACTTAAGAGGATGGATGGGGGTTTGGTTTGAATGGCTTCTGTCCTATTTCACACTAGATAGCTGAAATGAATGCATAAGTTTCAAAGAGAAAATTTGTCCAGTTTAGACCAGGAAGATGAGCTCATCCACACGAATTTTTGATTTGTAGCATGCAGAATTTTCAGCTTGTTAGAATAATTATGTTATTTTAGTTTTTAATTGTCCTGTTTCTGTAATCTACCCATAGAGCTTTTCTCCTATATAAGAGAGCTCTAGGGTTTGATTAATTAATCATCTCATTCATTCCCTTTCAACATGGTATCAGAGCGACGGTCCTAGGCCGGAGTTCTTGAAACCCTAACCCTACCCCACCCGCCGCCCTTCTCTCTCTCTCTATTTCGAGATCGGCGCAGCCCTCCGGCCCACCATCGCCGATCGTTCCTGTACAAGGTCGGTCCTCGCACGCAATCAGGCCCTTATGTGTCGCCGATCGTCCCTGCGCGCTATCATCTCCGATCCACCATCGCCGCTCGTCCCTGCGCGCTATCCCTGTACGCTAGCTCTCGTGTGGCGACGCCTGCGATCACCTTGCGCGACGCGACGCCTGCAACGTGCAATCGACGCGACGCTTGCAATCACCCGAGTCCTCTCGCCTGGCGACCCCATCTGTAGCGCGTCGTCCTGTAGCGCGCTGTTCTGTAGCGCGTAGTTCTGGAGCGTGTCGTCGACTCCTGTAGCGCACAGTCCTGTGCAAGCAAGTCATGTGCGTTTGCACTATATGCCCTAGCTGTGCTTCTTTGAATGCACATGTTCTGTGCGCATGACCGCTGGGGGCATACTAGCGCTCTAAAGTAGCTAAACTGGTCAAAGAAACCCTCAGAGTATGGAGGGAGTTGTGGTTTGAGTCTATGTCCAAGTAGACATTGTCGTCTGATTGTATAACCCCAGTTACAGGTTATTGTTGTCATCATGTCAGACAACAAGGTAGATCTTCCATCTATGGGTGCCTTCAAAGGTCCAGCACCCGTTGTGAAGATGGATGGTACGAACTATGAACTGTGGGCCATGCAGTTCATGAGTCTTATGCAGTGCAATGGCAAGAAGCATATCCTCACATAAGAGGAACCTGTTGACAAGACTGGGGTTAACGCCTCATGGGAGGCTGATGATGCTTATGCGCGTGTTTGGCTATCCGGTACTGTGTCCATGGAGATAGCCAACGACATTCTGAGTCAACCCACAGCGAAGGCTATGTGGGATATCCTCGCTGCCACATATTCTCCGGCGAAGAACGAGTCCAAGATCTTGCAACTCCAGCATGACATCTTACTGTGAAACAGAACGGCCGTCCTCTTCATACCTTGTATACCTCTCTGAGGGGTATGTTTGAGAAGCTTCACGGGTACATCCCAATGACAGCCACACCAGAGCAGTTGAAGGAATACAGGGACTCAGTGATGACAGGGGTATTTCTAACCGCCCTTGATCAGGAATATGACGCTACCAGAGCACAGATTCTTACAAATGCTACCATAACCCTATGGAAGAGGCTTATCGCAGGTTGAGCAGACTCTCCATATCTCATGGTGGATCTCAGACGTCCTCTGCCATGGCAGCATCTCGTGGCAGGGGAGGATCTCCACAGTTTCGAGGAAGAGGTGGTCGTGGAAGAGGAGTGTACAGACCTCCTCGACAGCCGTGCACTTACTGTCGTAGGCCTGATCACACTGAGGAAACATGCTATTCTAAGCATGGGTTTCCTCCTACTATAGCACGTGTGGCGGAGCAGACTCAACAGGATGGGGGTCCTTCCCATGTACCAGATCAGAGGTTCGAGGAGTTTGTGGCGCGACTCAGAGAGATCATGCCAGATCAGGGGCAAGCAAGTACATCAGGATCTTCAGAGATAGCAGGTTCGGCATCAGCATCCACGTCAGGTACAGCATATGCTCTCACGCAGATCTATCAGAATGGATCATTTATTCAGGAGCATCTCACCATTTATGTGGTGATAAAAAGCAATGGGATGTTTTTAATGCAACTCAGACTGGATGATCTGTGGTGATAGCTGATGGGACACACTCTCCCATTACTGGTCAGGGGGAGGTGCAGTTGACCCCGGCGATACGGCTTCAGAATGTTCTTTATGCTCCGGATTTTTCAATGAATTTACTGTCGATTAGTCAAATCACTAAAGATTTACATTGTCGTGCCATATTTGGCCCATCTGCTCTTGTGTTTCAGGACATTCTAACGGGCAGCGTGATTGGAACTGACCGTGAGCAAGGGGGTCTCTACAGACTGGTGCAGTCTCCTTATGCTGGTATCTCTTCTGTTCGTACTGGATCTGTCTCTCCTTACACATGGCATCTCCGCTTTGGTCATCTTCTGTTGCAAAAGATGGTCCATATCCTTCAACAGATTTCTCCCAGGTCTACTTTTCAATGCGAGGCGTGCCAGCTTGGGAAACATCACCGGTCGTCGTTCCAGAGTCGTCTATGTCCAAGTCGTCATGGTCTGTTTGAGTTACTTCACTTTGATATTTGGGGTCCCAGTTGTGTCCCTGATCTTCAAGGGCACAGGTTTTATCTTGTTGCTGTCGATGATTTCTCTAGGCTATCTTGGGTCTTTCTTCTTAAAAATAAATCTGATGCTAATCATGTTATTCAGTCTTTTATTATTGAAATAAAAAATATTTTCTCTGCTAAAGTGAAGTACATACGGTCTGACAATGCTCTAGAGTTGTGTAGTACCCAACTTTTCAAATTTCTTATGTCTCATGGGATTGTGCATCAGACGTCTTGTGCTTATACCTCTCAACAGAATGGGGTGGCTGAACGGAAGCATCGTCATTTGTTGGATATGACCAGAACCCTTTTGATTCAGAGCCGTGCCCCTCACTCCTATTGGGGGGATGCGGTTCTAACTGCTTGTTATCTTGTTAACCGTATGCCTTCAACAGTGTTAGGGGAGAAGATTCCGTTCTTGACTGCGTTTCCCGAGAAGGATCTTTTCTCCCTAACACCGCGTGTTTTTGGGTCTGTTGCGTTTGTTCATTGTTTTTCTCCTGGTCTTGACAAGCTCTCTCCTAGAGCTGTCAAATGTGTGTTTGTGGGTTATTCCAAAACCCAGAAGGGATATCGGTGTTTTGATCAAGTTAGACGAAGGTACTATGTTAGTGCAGACATCACCTTCTTTGAGTCCATTATGTATTTTTCTCCTACATGTGACAGACTCACTCACTCAGAGGAAGGAGACGATATCTATGTGCCTCCTCCACCTCCATCTGTTCCATGCTCTAATCCACCACCACAACCTACTCCACCACCACCACAGCCTACACCACCACCGCCACTGCCACCACCAGCTATTGTTTATTATCCTCAGGTCTATCAGCGTTGGCCCTCTGCTCATGTGCCTCCTCCATCATCCAGCACGCCCGAGGTATGTACTGATCATTTGAGTTCTACTGATGGCACAGGTGATTTGCATGCGTAGTTGGATGTACAGGGTACTGATGGTACTTTCACTCCTCCAGTCGATGACCTACATATCCCTATAGCTCATAGACGGCATAAGCGTGCGCAGACGATGAATCCCAAAAATGGGATGGATTTTGGCTCTCAAGCTTCGTTGGAGCGTTTGTCCCCGGACTTTCGCAAGTTTGTTGTTGGGTTATCGGCAGTAGACATCCCACGGTCTTATCAGGAGGCCCTACAGAGCAGCCCGTGGCGTTTAGCTATGGAAGAGGAAATGGCGGCGTTGCAGTCACGTGGTACGTGGAGTATTGTGCATCCTCCACCAGGTGCGTCGATAGTCGGAAGCAAATGGGTTTTTACTGTTAAGCATCGGGCTGATGGTACGGTTGATAGATACAAAGCCAGGTTGGTTGCTCGTGGGTTCACCCAAACATATGGGGTGGACTATCAGGAGACGTTTTCTCCAGTAGCCCGTCATTCTACCTTACGGATTCTCATTGCAGTTGCTATTGTCTGTGACTGGCCCCTGTTTCAGTTAGATGTCAAGAACACTTTCTTGTATGGTGACTTGCAGGAAGAGGTCTATATGCAGCAGCCACCAGGGTTTGCTGCTGAGGGGGAGTCTAGTATGGTGTGCCGTCTTCATAAGGCCATATATGGCCTGAAGCAGAGTCCACGGGCTTGGTTTCAGAAGCTCTCGGAGTTGATTGAATAGAAGGGCTTCGTCAGATCTACAACAGATCATACTCTCTTTGTAAAGAGAGACCAGCGAGGTAGTGTGATCATCTTAGTGTATGTTGATGATATTGTTATCACTGGTAGTAATGAGCAGGGCATTCAAGCATCCAAGGATTTTCTTAGTGAGCAGTTTGTTACGAAGGATCTGGGTACACTTCGTTACTTTTTGGGATTGGAGTTTGCACGAAATGAGCAAGGCATGGTAATGACAAAAAGGAAGTATGTTACTGATCTGTTATCTGAGACAGGAATGGTAGGATGTAGACCAGCTACTACTCCTATAGATACTAATGTTAAACTTTATGATGATGAATATGAGGAGGTGGACAAGAGACGATATAGAGAGCTCGTGGGGAAGTTGTTGTATGTCACCATTACCCGACCAGATATATCCTTTGCTGTTAGTAGGGTAAGTCAATTTATGGAGCAACCCAGACAGGCTCACATGAATGTTGTTTTTATGATCTTGAGATATCTGAAGTCGTCTCCAGGTGCTGGTCTTCTGTTTAGAAAAGATACCTCTATATCTTTCATAGGTTGTGCTGATGCAGACTATGCTGGGTGCCCTAATGATAGAAAGTCTACTTCAGGCTTTATTGTATTTGTTGGCAGCTCACCAGTGGCTTGGAAGAGTAAGAAACAAACTGTCGTGGCTCGATCCAGTGCAGAGTCAGAATATAGGGCAATGGCCCAAGGTAGTGCTGAGATGATGTGGGTCAAATCTGTTTTGACTGATTTAACTATTGAGGTACCTCTTCCTATGCATTTTAAGTGTGATAATCATGCAGCCTTGTTTATAGCCAATAATCCAGCCTTCCATGAAAGGACAAAGCACATTGAAGTAGATTGTCATTATACACGGGACTTGATTCAAAAGGGGCTTATTTCGACTTCTTATGTATCATCAGGAGAGCAGATTGCAGACATGTTCACCAAAGCTCTTGCTAGAGGTCCTTTTCATCTATGTTGTTCCAAGTTGAGCATGTTAGATATATATGCTCCAGCTTGAGGGGGAGTGTTAGAATAATTATGTTATTTTAGTTTTTAATTGTCCTGTTTCTGTAATTTACCCATAGAGCTTTTCTCCTATATAAGAGAGCTCTAGGGTTTGATTAATTAATCATCTCATTCATTCCCTTTCAACACAGCTGTAGTTCTCTCTAATGAGCATCCAAAACTGCTCAGTACCTAGATTCCAGCCACCAGTGTCGCCAATCTCCCTCGACTACAGTCATATGTATGCTCTCTTTGAGGTGATTGTGGGTCCATACACAACTGTTACCATAAGTCATTGTAAATTATCTAGAGTAAGCCTCCATTCCACACAATCAAAATGCCCCAGACCTCCCTACATCCACAATGAACTTCGTCAAATTAGGACCCATCAATGTTGTGCCACACCATATTATTACAAGATTCCACTTTAGTAAAAATGTAAGAAAACAATATCAATCTCTCACTTGGTCAGGTTACCTGCTACCACGTTTCTCTTCTCCTGGTTGTAGAGGTCGTGCGATATTCACGACAAGATCTTCATTCAATAACCATGCCAACCCCCCTCACATAAAGTAGGCTCCAGACAATCTCATGACCTCCCTCAAGATGATGACCACGTGATCTCTTATTATTGCACTCACATCAACGCTTCATCCTCTTTTAGGTGGCCTCCCTCATTGCTTCCTTAATGATAGGGTAAAGACGGCACGTGTCAGCACAACGCCAACCTCCAGATTTAAGTTTCGCTCCAAATCAACAGTGTGTAAGCCCCCATGGTGCAACCCTACTTATCATATTATGTGGATTTTATTTATGTTTTGCTGAGGAATTTAGGATAAAATTTAAATATAAAAGAGATGAATTACAGATTCATCACACCTAGGATTGACTTCACATTAACCTTTTCTTTTTCCCATGTCTCCGCTCCATTCCTCACTTTAGCCTAGATAATTGTTCTTTGCTATATGTTTTATTCACTATGGCTAACCTTCATATCGCAATGACAATATTTAAACATGCATTTTGCTTCCTACGGCTTTTGGTTCTAATGCGAAGACTAATTGGTGGCGTATATGTATTAATCGATCTCGCCGATACAACTAACATGTTTTGATGTATCAGGGGGTATATTGACAATGTCACATAATTGTTCATGTAACCTTTACCATTAGCATTGTGGTATAAAAGAGCCTGTGGGGGAAGCTGCTCATTGATCTCCAAGAAAAATTGTGGAAAAGGAAGAAAAGAGCTCTAGTGGGAGCAGCGGACATAGGCATATTACTGATGTGTGTGATTCTGCGTGTTTTCTTTCTTGATTGATTTCCGCATGTATGTTGCTTATCGGATTTGTTCCCATCAATCACTTAACTTGGATAACCAATTTACATATTCCGTGAAAATAAGAGGTCGGTTTGCACCCAATACCTGTTTTCTTTCTTTCTTTTTCATGCAAAGTTAAACGAATTAAACACTTTTTTCCAGCTTTTTTCAGACTTGTGATATTCTTGTGCCAAGACTGCTTTGTCAAACCAATCCGTGTAGTCATTTAATCCACGTATTTTTTTGCAGAAGCCGTAGGATTCGGCGATCCGCTTGTTGCTGTTTTGCCTTCATTCCATGGTATAAACAAATTCTAAGCATTGACAAGCATCATTGGCAGGAATAGGGGTTTGTCTCAGCTCAGTGCCATTCTTTTTGTCAGTTCTATAACCTTAAGCAGAGTTAATGCAGTGTGACTGAACTTTAGGAAGATTTTGTTTAGGGTGAATTTGTAAGCAGGAGATTTCCCAGACGAGGGTCATCTTAAACATGGACAGCATCACATCTTGGGAAATCAAGAGCTTGAAATTTAGTTGCGGTAGATATTGGATTTATTAGATCAGCTGCACATTTGACAGTCAGTATGGTGCGAATAAATGTATGGATCTGCATGTTTTGATCAGCTTGCTTCCTTTTAGCAGCATAGTCTGAACAAGTGAATAAATGCCTGTGCAGAATGCAGATGATCTCTTGCTTTATTTTTTTAGTTCTCTATTAACCCAATTTTATTCAATACTGCATACACATCTGAAGATTCAGTAACCAATCGGTTACCAGTTGTGCTCTAATCTCTTACAAGGTTCTCTTATCCCGAAATAAGGTGGCCACATCATTATATTATCAATTATGTTTGTCTACGTAAGTAACAAAGTTTATATCTTCTCTGGAAAAGATCATGTAAAATCTCTATGGGAAGAATGTCTTTAGCATACATACCCAGCATACCTTCATGGTCGTTCAAGGTCATGCCTGCATGCAATTTGGTAACATTTGGTGTCTATTGGATTCACTTGTAGTGTGAGATTCGTCGATTTGCTCCACCATGGTCGTGCCATGCATCCTGTTGTGAGCGTATGCATTGCATTCCTCGCGCATGAGCACCACCCCCTTGTCCAGCGGCACATTAATGTGGTGGTGTACCTCTTACAGCGTTGTGCTTGCAGCCACTCGCAAGTCGCAAGCAGGCTCTAGCGCCAATTGTTGATGCGGCCATGCACCAAGTCTCTAGTTCATGATGCAGTAGTGATCCTTTGATGGCAATAACACCCTCGCACAGACCAGTCTTGCATGACGTCGACTTCCAGGCTCCAGCAGCGAGCTTAGGGTGATGACATCCCTCCAACATTGCTGTCAAGTAGACTTATCACCGTGGTCTCAAATTTCGCTGAAATTCAGTCAAATTTTGGTTTCAACATGTGACCGAAATTTGACCGAAATGACCAATATATCAGCACTAAATTATCGGGTGAATTTCAGCTTGAAATTTTGTTTCGGTCGATCACTAATATGATGACCGAAATCGATATTTAGAACCATGATATCACTCTATTCTGAACTTTTTAAGGGATCTTCAGAAAAGTAAAGCTGGTTGAAATTTTCCGTTTGGGCTGTTGATAACAGGATGGGTTAATTCCTTCCCTCCCATTATTCGGTAGTTGTAAAAATCAACCATCTCCGGGGAATGATAGAGAATAGAGTAAACTAAAAAAATTCCCTTTACTATACACATGATTTCAATGTCATACATGAACTTTAAAAAAGTAATAATGTGGTACCTCGACTTTCAAATTTGTCTCAATGTGATCCTTCACCATAGAAATTTAGTTGATTATTTCGTAATTTTAACCTTAAATTTCAATAGTTAGGGATCACATTGAGACATATTTAAAAGTTCAGGTATCACATTGTTACTTTTTCAAGTTCAGGTATGACATTGAAATCAGGTGTATAGTTCATGGACTTTTTTTAATTTACCCTAGAGAATAATGAGACACAATGGATAGATGATGTTTATCTCTCATGACATAATTATGATGTAACCACTTTTCCCGAGATTGCTTATTCCAGAATAAAGCCCTCTTAGACCGAAACAAGGATGCCTTATCCATAATCCAAGCTCACCATTGTCACTCCTTTATCCATAATCTTTTTCGACAAAATGAAGCAAATCCCTCCTTAGGGGATCCACGAACGACCCATAATCTTTTTCGACAAAATAAACCAAGATAGAATGTGTTGTGGACACCAATCTCCATCAAAGATTACAAGGTAAGATGTTACATGGTGAGGCTCGAAAGTCGAATCGTCGTCGTCCTTAGCACACCACTTCCTTTCCGCAAGATCATGGAAGAGAAGATGGATCTCAAGGGCCAGTATGTACCTCCAGTCCAACTCCAACCATCAATGCTACATCCTCAACACGGAGACACTCTAACAATGCAAAGAAGATGAAGAAACCATGGCATAATGGGGAGATCAAGGGAGAAAAGACGATGGCGTGTGCTGCAGAGACATCGCATCTCGCAATAGGAGGTAGACTCGACTCGGGTTTTGGGGGGAGGGTTTGGGGGAAGATCCGCACCAAAACCCATGGGTTTTCTCACAAAACCCGAGTTGGGTGCGGGCACCCGGCTACCCGAACGCTACCTTATGTCGTGTTCACGTTAGAGATTAACATTGAATTTTCGGATTTTCCCACAAAATCCCCATTTCCAATTAATGAATCCCACCATATACTTTTTATTCTCCATCATGGGTGGTCCACTTGAAAACCTGACACTCTCTCATTTAATACATTAAATCCCTTATTTCTCTTTCATCCTTCCTAATAAAAAATATTATAATATACCATCTGTCATCGAAAAATTATAAAATATCGAACTTCTAATAATTTTTACTAAACTCAGTACAATCACACCACAACAGACTCTATCCAAACACGAAAATCCTCATCTCCTGCTACAATGACATCATTCCCTCCCTCCCTCTTTCTCTTTTTATCTATTTCAGTGGCAGGTGAAGAAAACAATGCTTATATTTCGAGATCTTTGTAACATCCTGGCCGATATGATAGGTCGACATGTCAAGCAGTATGGGTTTAGGGTTTAGTATTAATACGCATGATATAAATATACTAAATGTGGATATATCATATATATATCCGTTTCCGTATATACGTATGTTTCCACATCTGCATCATATCATATACTAAATGTGATGGATTGCAAACGAGTTTCCGATAATTTAATTGTTCCCGCATCCACATCCATTTCGGCTTTTGTACCGCATCCGCATCATATATTCAATGTGATAAATTGTAAATGGATATCCATTCTACTTGTCTATGTATCAGCATCAGAATCTATTTACGCATCCATATCCGCATCCAGTTCCTTATCCATACATGCCAAACAAACCGTGTTTGACATGTACCTAATTGTTTTGGATCCACAAATACACTCGGATTATCCGATATCCATTTCACAAAATAGGTATGCAATCTAATGAATAACCGTTTTGATTTGGGCAGGTTGTCCCGTTGATCCGATGTCATGGTTCGGATCGAGTCAAGTACAAGTGAACACATTTTCCTTCCAGGAACACCCCTAGCTGCATGGTAACCCAAGACCAAATAGAATGTGGGGTTTTTATCAGTTGTCCCCCTCTAAGATGTTGCAATATTAGTGATATCCTTCCCTTTTTTGAAATATCAGTTGTGCCCCATCTTCATGCAAAATTTACAGTTCTACCCTTTTGTAATATCAGTTATACCCTTACTTTACCTTCATAGAAAAGTAGAACTGTGAATTTTGTAAGAAGGTAAGAGAACAACTGATATTCTAAAAAAGAAAGGAGTATAATTGATATTGCAATATCTCAGAGGGGTATAATTGATAAGACCCCTAGAATGTGTCCTCTACCAAATAGAAAGTCTATGTCCTCTGATGGATCTCCACATGTGTACCTGAGCCTCGTGAAAGAATTTTCATTCTCATCGCTATCCATTAAGTTTATTTGGTCATTCTAAGAAGAAATTAGATGGTTTAACAAAATGTAATAATATTGAAGTCAAAGCTTCCAAATGCACGTTGATTTTTTTAGAGGATCGAATCTTCATGTTAATTATAAGTATTTTTGACACTTGTGTCCTCTGAGATTCTACGATTACAACCTCTATTTTTTATTTGCAACATCACTTGTGCCCTTACTTCGATTTACAGCCATCCATTCCCCTCCCAATGGATATTAGCTTGAAAGCACAAGCATAGTTGGAATGAAGAGAGATGTGTACAAGTGTATTTTTAATTCTTCTTCTTCTTCCTTCTCCCTTACTTTGTGTTGCTCATCTTCACCGGATCCCGATCGTCATCCCCCAATCCTCTCCGCCCAAACCTCCTCCTCACCACCCCAACCCCCACCGACAATCAACCACTTCCGCTTCATCATCGATTCCTCGCTCCAAACCCTCCCCTCCTCGCCAATCGCCATCACAAACCCCCTCAACATCCTCCCCTCGCACCCTCGATCACCTACCCATTGTACTCGATCCTCGCCATGATCCCCTTCATTGTTCCCAACCCTATGGGTCTGTTTGGTTACTAGGGTAACCCGACGTACCCCAGTGTATCTCCTTCTAATCATGAGTTGGAAATCCATCACAATCAATGTGATATCACATCACATTCCTATTCCAACCCTCTCCCAACCCTCATAACCATCCAAACAGCTACTATTCACAAGTGGATATCTCAACCCACCCCATTCCAGTAACCAAACATGCCCTATATGTACCCTCGACCACATTCGCCTTGCCCCCAATCCTCAACCCCATCCCCCTCCTCGCCGCACGTAGCCCTTAACACATGTACTCTCCCTCTTGCTGCCCACAAACCCCTCCCCAACCATCTCCTCCTTGCTACACCAATCTCCCTTATCATTGCCATTAGCGCAAATCCACCCCAACTCAAAGCTAACCCCAGGCTGAAGCACGCTCCTTTTGGGCTCGTTTGGTAACCGGGTTATCCCCGGATTACCCTGGAGTAACCCGATTTACCCCCTCTTTTCTTGGGACGGAATTTTATCACAAATCATAGTGACATCACATCACATTCTTTATACCAACCCTCCCCAACTCTCATAACCATCCCAAACAGTTACTATTACCATCAGGTTGCCCCAACCCACACCAACCTGCCTTAACCCAGCAACCAAACGAGCCCTAGGGTCAAGGTTATGGGGACATCTCCTTGCCAATGGGTTGAAGAACAAGATAACCAAGGAGGGTCATAACTGTAATAGGTTTTTGCATTTCTACTTCTCCGAGGGGCACAAGTGTTAATGAACCAAGAAGATAGGAGCACAAATGATATTGCAAAACATTTAGGGTGTGTTTGGATAGTGGGTTTAAGTGGGTTAAACTAGTTGCAGGTAACCCATTTTTGGGTTTTGGTGTTTGGATAGAGGGTTAAACTGGGGGTGGGTTAGAAGTGGTTTGGGGTGATATGATTGTATTGGAGTTTGAAAAAGTGAGTAGTTATTGTGATGTGGTTGTATTGGAGTTTGAAAAAATGAGTAGAAGTGGAGTAGTTTATAATTTTTATATGATATGATGGTATAGTATATTATTTTTTGAAAAAATTGATGATGAAGAATTGATTTATTTATTTATTTTTAAAAGATAAAAAGTGGGACCCACGTGGAGGGAGAAAATATGGAGTAAGCCTGATACACGAACGACACCTTAAGGGTGTATTTGTAATTGTAGAGTCTCGGAGGGCATAAGTATAAAAGAATCATTTCCTTTGATCATACATTGGTTTGTGCAAATCATCGTTTTGTTCATCGCATTGATGGTGCAAAAAGATAGTGACACAAGTGATTTTAGAAAAAGATAGGTACATAATTGTAATCGCAAAATCACGAAAATATAAGAGCCACGTCCAAGAACCACATACAAGATTAGGGATGCAAACGGACGAATACGGATGCGGATATAGGTATTACCTTATCCTTATCTATTTTTGAATACGAATACGGATGCGGATACGGATATTGATAGATATTAAAACTATCTTATTGTGTCCTTAAAAAACTGATATGGATGTACAACGGATATTGATCGCATAGAGTAATGTTAGAAATACTCCATAAAATCGACTTAAATATATACAAATTGGATGGAAAACACATGATATGAATTTACTAAATATGTTTGCATTATAAAAATTATACAAATATGATAAAAGAAGATATAAAACTATGTTATGTATGATTAAAGATAAATCTATGACTATATTTATATACAAAAACGGATATACGGATACATATGTTTGCGGATATCAAAATAATATCCATTTTCAAATGAATATGGATACAGATGTCAAAATCTATATAAAACAGATACGGTGACGGATCGGATACGGATATATCCGTAACCGTTTGCATCCTTGTACAAGATACAAGGAAAAGTAAGAAATCACTTTCAACCGACGAATTTAATCCATGTTTTAACAAAAATCCAAAGCACCCTCTCACAGGCTAGTTATGAATATTTGCCAAACAAGCTATGGTATAAGATCTGCATGGAACCTGGCCAAAAAAAGCTATTTCAGCATCCAAATTGATTACTAAGATTTACTGAGACCCATTCATGTCACCAAGTATCCGAGCATGCAACACCACCATGGCAAGGAGTGGCTGAACGAACGCTGAAATACCGGGATTAAATGTGTACATATATCGACATGTATATATATTGCTACAACATCAATGTTACAAAAACCATATTTACAAGAATATAGTAAGAGGCCCCTTCTTGACTACGTAAAACATGACAGAAGGAGAAAAATCGAAAACTTACAATGTAAACCTCGACCAATTCTAGCTAGAAAACATCACACACCAATTTGATGGTGCAATTCTCCTTCACCTTCCATCATCAGAAGAAGTCTATTTCTGGAATTCCCAGATCTTGAATGCACCCAAGATCGAATACCTCCGCATCCATCGGCTGAGCAAGATCGTAGCCATAATCACCGAGCGGTCGCGACTGCTCCATGTGATGCAGGCTTCCAAGAAGCTTTGCATCGGGATTTTGCATTTGGAAGGACAGATCCGATAGGCCAAGATGCACACCATCGAATTTCTGCTCTGCCTCTGCAAGCATTGGTCCTGGTTCCACAAAGTCTTGACACACATCGAATATGGAGCCATCGTTTCCCGGATCTGCCTCTATCAGCCTGAGCATTTCTTCAATATCGATCATCTCATCAGGCAGGTTATCTAAATAACCACCTTCTTCAATTTTCACAGGATTGAGCTCCAACTTGTCAGTACTGTGTTTGTCCTCTGCTTGAGATTCAAATCCCGTGTATTGTAAAGGCTGCCCGTCGACAGCCGACGGACTAGAATGGTCCGTATGAATAGCAGAGTGCAAAGAGTCTGTAGTGGTTATCGACGAGTCCTTGGACACACTCGTGCTATCAGGAATATTTAGACGAGCAGATGGACCATACATGGCTTTGGCAGCTTCATCGTAAGCAACTGCAGCATCAAAGGCCGTGGGGAATGTTCCTAGCCAAAGACGGTTGCCCCGATTAGGCTCCCTGATCTCGGAGACCCATTTTCCCCAGGTGCGCTGTCTTACACCACGATAGCCACACGTGGGATTCTCCGGTCCACCTTTACCCTTCATGCATCCTTTCTTTGAGCCCTTCGCAGGCACCTTGCGAGTACGCTTCTCGCCCCCCTCACGTTGATCCAAGTGATCATTTATCTCCCTCCACATGGCCAGGGTCGCTGCTATGGAGTTGGGCCCATTTCTTGTCCTCCTTGTTCTTTTTTTCCTGGATATCAAAAATGATATCTGGGTGTTAGCAACCAGAGACGATATATGACTTCCATTGGAGCAAAGCAAAATATGGAACACAAATTAAAGCAAGAAAACAGTAGCATCAACTTGCTGTCCAACATGCAATACCCAGAATCAAACATGGAAAAGCTTTCGAGAGAATACCACTAGCAAAATTTGGATAAGTTCTAGCACTATTGGCATAGACTGTGGTATTGCTGACATAAGCTCGAAAACAAGGCACGCAAATCGAGAGAAGTCGCTACTACACTTAGGTTAAGATCATAAAACCAAGCACATTCACCATCATCATTTTCCAACCAAGTCTGAACCAATCTCCACGGAAGAAATGCTTGCCTATTTATAATAACCAGATCAGATATGCTAGCTTGGCTAGCTCTACAACTATATATAAAAAGCATAGTAGGAAAGATCATCCCTAGTCAATCCATCAGTGAAGCAAGGCAATCAGCCCTCATGGTAACCTTTCCTACTGCATCCTGTATATAGGGACTTTGTTCCAAAGTTGATATAACAAATCAATGTCCATTCATGTCAAGATAGCAGCAATCAGCCCTGGTGTTTTCTTTCTTCCTGATTATAATATTTAATATATGTTCTGGTCATCGAAGTCTGAGGTCTTGTATATGCAAGAAGTTTTAACTACCAACTTCTGATCATTAAATGGTAAGCTCTCTGCAATCCTGACTCTAGGAATGTCCTCTAGCAGTGTCCGGCTATGGTGTATTCTAGTTGTCCTATGAACCTTCTTAATAACTTGTCTTTGGTGAGCCTAATACACATAACTGCACATACCAACACGTAGCATTCTACCCACCAGCCAGATCCAAGATTGTGCTTGATACATCATGATAACTCTTGTATATAATTTAATCTCCACTTCTTAGATTACATTTGTAATCATGTAATGTTGAATAGTATTTAAATGATGCTAGCATACATCATGAGTCCCATTCAATTAAAATTAGGAATGACTTTTTGCTTCCAAATCCTGCTGATCATGTGCAAAGATGTGATTGTTGCAAATGATGATGTCTCAAACAAATTTAAGTAACGGTCCTTTTAAAGAGTTATCTCAAGTTTCAGCAGAAACATGTCAGCAGAGTCTGGAAGCATACCTAGCATACCGATGAAATCAGCGCATCCTATAGGAATTTCTTCATTTCCAATAGGGCTCCAGCTTAAATCACAAGACAAATCACAAAACATGCACGATACTCATTAATCCACACAAATGAAATTGTAAATATAAGACGTAATTTGGATATTAAAAAGACAAAAACATGGTAACAAAGAAGTCGTCCTATGGGGGATTAAATAACAACCCCAAAGATGCGAAAATGTGAGAACTCTCTTTGAAACTAAACACACATATATGGTCTGGTGAATGGGTAACTGCCATCAAAAAGGTTAAAGTTCAAATCAGCTCTCTTCCCCTGCTCTCATACTCGAGTCCAAATTTCCAATGCGCCAATACCAACTGTGTCTCGCAATGTTTTATCTTCCCTATATAAAGATATCATGGACATTCCAAATCACCTGTAGTTTACGCATTCTAAACAACAATCCGTCTTCATTCCAATGTGCTATTAATTAACCAAGAAATTGTGGCAAAACAAGACCGAGAACAAATCAGTCTTTTGGGATCAATATTATCTCCACAACCAACTCTTTAGAGAAAATAAATCTCCAAATCCCTTTCAACCACTACAACTTTCCCTTTCCATAACACTTCCACTTCTTCATGATCACCCCCACCTCACAAACACCAGTTGCAATGCTTTCCATACACAAAAGGCATACTTTTTTTCAACACGCGAACACATCCATAAAACCAACCAAAAAGAGAAGAGAAGGATGAACACGCAACCCTAATTCCGCGTGTTCTCATTCGAAACAAAAAGAAAGAAAAGAACAAAGTGGGAAGAGCAGACAAACCTTTGCGGCTCCGTGGTGCGACGTATCTGGCCTCCGGCGAAGGGCACGGGGGGAAGGGTCTTCCCCTCTCCAGCACCTCCCAATCTCTCCACTTTGCTTCAGCTTCTCCTCCCCTCTCGCTCTCTCTCTCGTCTCGTTTCTCCCTCGCGCTCGCTCTTCGCTCTCGTCTGTTCTTGGTGCTCTCAGATATTGTAAACCTTGAAGTAAAGTGAGGGTGGGGGATATTTATAGAGATGGCACCAGATATTTCCAGAAAGGTGAGCTCCCGAGGCATTATGTTGGTGACGTGGCGCGAGATTGTCCTTTAACGTTGACACGTGTCAAGTGAACGGGGTGGGCAAGGCGCTACCCCATCACGTTGAGGGCTGCGGGTGGGTGTGCACTCGGCTGTTCTGATCTCTGCCTTACGGCCCAAGGAAACCTTTTGGGTGCGTTTGGTTGGGGGTTACCCCTACTTTGAGTGGGTTACCCTCCAAAACTCATATTCCCAACCCACTAGTGGGGCCAACTCTCTTTCCAACAAAAAAAATATATATATTATGTCATCATATCATCTAAAAGTCATACAATACTCAACTTCTACTCACTATTCCAAACTTCAATAGAATCACATCACAACAACCACCCACTTTTTCAAATTTCAATACAATCATACCATAATAACTACCAACTTTTTCAAATTCCAATATAATCACATCACACAAACCCTCCCAACCCTTAACCCACCAACCAAACACACAAACACAAAACCGGGTTATCCCACCCCTAGATAACCCACGAACCAAACACACCCTTAAATAAAACCCTCTAAAATTTTCTTAAAAAATCCCAAAAATAATAGAAAAAATTATCGGATGTAGGCTCCAGCTCCTTATTTGTAATTGATATGTTGTCAAATCTAATTCGATATCGGTATCTAAATCCGACTTTAAATTGAAAAAAGATATTAATTTGATATTCACAAGTATCTACATACGTATCCAAATATTGAATATGATATATAATTACAGATTTATCTGGAACTGTACCTAATATAAATCTGTCTTCTTTCACGCTATTTGATATACTTGTTAATAAATAAATAAACTTGATATATTTTTTCTTTTAGCTGGAATTTGCTATTTTTTTTCAAACATAACTATATTTAAGCTAATGTTTATAAAAAATCTACTCTTATTCATATTTTATCCTTATGTATTTTTAAAATTGTGGTAGTATATTTTTTACAAGTGTATATTTATGTGTCAGTATTTATATTTTAATTTAAAATAGATATATATTTTATCATACATACAAATATAATTTAAAATGTGGTTGCCCCTTAGAGATAGCCAAGTTAGCTTCTCCACATTATTAATAACATCTGTCGGATTTAGATCACTTAAAATCGATATGTTCTTATTTAAAATTTAACTCGATCAATACACATCACATTCGTGAAACGTATTGGATCTTAACAGTATCTAAATTGCTTAAATCGATCTCATTCACGTGGACTTTTAGGAATATCTGTTCTATACAAAATTGAAATGCATATTTCCCTTAACAATCAAAGCTTTTCTCCCCCAAGTGTTATTAAAAATACTACAAAAATGAAAAAAATATAGAAAAAGCTAAGTTCGCATCCAAGTATGCTCAAATGCAGAATATGATGCCCGGATGCAGAGGTAAACTGGAAGAGGGCAACCTTTTTGAGAGGGGTAAGGTGGTGGATAAGTGTGTTTTATTGTGTCCACAAAGGGTTTGTTTTTGGGGACTTGCCGTGATGTGTTTTTTTTTAAGTTTGAAAATAGTCGGATTTTGATTATTTTTAACTTTTAAATGATAAAATGCGTTAGTAAAAGCATATCATCCGGTAGAAAGTCCGGGTGCGTCTAGTCCAGAACCCGATTAGAGATCCGAAGAAAACCGAAGACCCGAGAAGGGATCGCTTCGCGATAAAGCATATTGCTTATTAATTACCAGAAGAAGCCCAATTTGGGTGCGTTTGGTTGGGGGGTTACCCCCACTTTGAGTGGGTTACCCCCAAAACCCATTTTCCCAACCCACTAGTGGAGCCCACTCTCTTTCCAACCAAAAAAATTATATATTATACCATCATATCATCTAAAAATCATAAAATACTCAACTTCTACTCACTATTCCAAACTTCAATACAATCACATCACAACAACCACCCACTTTTTCAAATTTCAATACAATCATACCATAATAACTACCAACTTTTTCAAATTCCAATACAATCACATCACACAAACCATCTCAACCCTTAACCCACCAACCAAACACACAAACACAAAACCGGATTATCCACCTCTGGATAACCCATGAACCAAACGCACCCTAAGGGATATTTACACCCATAACCCTGAGTAATCTCGTAATTACCCCAGGAACCCTACGCAAGCACGAATTACACCCAGAACCCCGAATAATGTTTAACCTTTACATGGCATAACCCTGTGTCAAGGTCCGTCTCAATTCTCCGTTATTCTGACGGAAAAGGTTATATATTGACCATTTTACCCTTTGAAAGATATCATATTTATAGCATGATGCCATTGATATATCAAACAAACTCTCTTTCCCCAACTCGTCTCCGACAAGTTACCCCTCATTCTCCTAGTGACCAGCTGCACCTCCGTCTTGGAGCACCGCCGCAGAGGAGCGAGCTGCACCCGCCTGCACCGACGTCGAGCCCCACAACCGAGCACCCGTGCAGCAAGCTGCACTCGCGGCACTGGATCCTCACCGTCGAGGAGCCCCCGTCCTCCCCGGCCCCGCTCCTGGAACCCCCCATCCCCCCTTCTTCCTGACCGTGCCGCCCACCCCGCACCCGACATCGAGCCCCACCGCGCCGCCCAAGCCCCCCGCCCGCCGACTCGAGCTCCCCCGACCCTCCCCCACCTGTGGAAGCTCCTCCCCTGACGTCGCTCCCCCACCTGTACGCGCCTCCGACCCTCGCCCGCTGACCCGACCCTCCCCACCCGTGGATGCTCCTCCCCCGGTGCCTGCTCCCCCCACCCATGTGGAAGATGTCCATCTCCCCCCCCCCCCCCCCCCAAACCCCACCCCCCCGCATCTCTGCCCCCGCCTGTTGACCCGAGCTCCTCCGACCCTCCTCACCCGTGGAAGCTCCTCCCCTAACGTCTGCTCCCCCACCCGTGTGGAAGCTCCTCCCCAGCACCTGCTGCAAAGCACCCCCCCCCCCCCCCCGCCTGCTGCTGACCCGAGCTCCCCCGACCCTCCTCACCCGTGGAAGCTCCTCCCCTAACGTCTGCTCCCCCACCCGTGTGGAAGCTCCTCCCCCAGCACCTGCTGCAAAGCCCCCCCCCCCCCCCCCCAGCTGTGGATGCTCCTCTCCCGACGCCTGCTCCCCCACCCATGTGGAAGCTCCTCCCCCGACGCCTGCTGCAAACGCCCTCGTGCCTCCATCCACGCACCCCCGCGACCGTCGACAAGAACCCACCGCACCATGATGCCCACACTACCCCTGACCGCCAGCAAGACCCCCCAATGGAAGTCCCCCTGATGCCTGACCGCCGCCAACCTGCATCCCGTGGAAGCCCAACTTCCAATCGCACCACGAAGCCCTTCGGCCCGTTGGAAGATCGACTCGCTGCCATCCTCCAGCACGAAGCCCTCCAGCACGAAGCCCCCCCGCTGTCACCTGCAAACTCCTCTTCTCACGTCCACCTCCGCCTGCAATAACATTCTTTCTTTTTTTTGGTTAATCCAAGCCGTTGGATCATGGTTTGGTTAGATTAACTCACTTATATGGTTGAGTTAATGAACCAAACTAACGGAAGGTCATGCATGTAAAACGAAGCATTTATTCAAGGTTTTTGGTGTAATTCGTGATTATAAAGGGTTTCTGGGGTAATTATGAAGTTACTCAGGGTTATGGGTGTAAATATCCCTTTATTTAATATATTGAAAAGAATACGTGTTTCAAATTTTATGCAAAACAATCATTCTTAGCATGTTCATCTTAGAAGGGGTCAATTTCAGTAATTCTAAGACCGTTAAAATTTGATAGTTTGGTAGATATGATAGAATTCTCGGATTAGTTGAGTTTGAAATGACACTATGTCGATATATGATGATCTAATTATACAAAGATTTCATTTCAAAACAAATCAAAAAAATGAAAAAGAGCGAGTGTAGGGAGATACCTACACCATAGGTGTAAGATCTTTTTTTCCTTACAAATATATCCATATCTGCTTGCTTCCCTAATAGAGAGGAATCTAGGATACCAACCTTGTTTAGGATGCGGAGATACAAATTGATACGAAATATATAAATAATGTAAATAGAACCCTAATTCTAACTCCACTCATGTAATTGGAATTACTTATTTTCTGACATCAATTTTTAGTTGATCATTAGGTTGTGTTGAAGCGCATGTAATTTTATAGGTAATTTGCAGTGTGTCATTCTTACTTGCAAATAATAATATAAATGAAACTAAAATCTGATAGTCATCTCGATCTCAAGCTGCTATAAAAATACGTGAGTAAAAAATTTTGAATCCATGGATAGTCCCTAAACTGTAATAATTCTATTCTTTGAATGCAATAATCAGAATATAAAATGCAGTAGATGACAAAATACACATGGATCGTACATGGTATCGTAGATAGAGGTTATCCTATATCACGTCTCCCTGTGTTAGTAGTTAATTATTCTCGAGGTAAAGCTTTGAATACCAACAACCTAAACATGAATACTTCCTTTGCTACAAAGTTCCCTCTTTGGATTAGCAATAATGAATTTTCTTTACTTTCCGATGGTACAGTTTCCCTTTATCCTATATCACATCTCGGTCTCTTTGACACTCCTTGTCCACTACCACCGGATTGCCCCTTGCTCTGCAGGGTTGGGCAGGGGTTGGGTTGAGTTGGGTGAATAGTAATCTGTGAGGAGGAAGTACCCTTGTGAATAGTAAGCAGGGTTTGGGTCAACCCTACCCAACCCTGCAACCAAACAGGCCCTTACGATTGTGGCTCGACGGCTAGACTTCTTGAAGGCAAAGTTAGGGCCTTGCCGTGTGGCTGGGAAGCAAGGGCCCTAACTATGGCCGACCATTTACAACTTTTGAAGACCATCGTTGCTAGCATAGTTCTGTATTGGGTTGTTGGCACAATCATCATTGCTCGCATGGTGGACATGCTATGTGCGGATTTCCTCTGTGGCTATGGGCATCATGTCATTGTTTGGGACACTATTTGCCTCCTGAAGGCTGAGGGGGGCATGTGGTTGCGTTCAGTAACCACCATCAGGGCTGCTATGGCTATCTCTTGGTCTTGGAGGATTTTGTCCAGTGATTCCTCCATATGAGCATGCTACATGAAAAACAAGTACACACACTCTACCCCTTTCAGGGAGGCGGAGCTGGCGGTTTCATGATCGACTTTGTGAAAGCTGATCCTCTCTCATTGGCCTCTTCTTCGGGGGATGGTTGGTGGATCTAGCCCACCTTTTTGTGTGGCTCCTGGTTGGGAGTTGTTATTCCTTTATGTCAGTTGTTGACATTGTTCGTCCCTGACAGGATATGGTTCCATGGGTAAATGAGGTTTGGGTTAAGGGGGCAGCCCTGAAACATTGTTGCACTCTCTACAGTGTCGTACTTGATCGCCTCCCACCACCGACAAGCTAGCGAGACATGGGATCACCGCCCAATCCTCTTGCTACCTTTGCCACAATGACTTGGAATCCTCGAACCACATCTTCTTCGACTGCACCTATGGATTCGAAGTTTGGTCAACGACATGCTCCGCTCTAGAGCTATCTGTGCCTACGACTCGTACCCTTGTTGATACCTTGGCATGTATCAAAGATTGCAACTTCTCCTCGACCAGGCGACACCTTGGCAACGCTCTCGCTGCGACGGTTTGGGAGATTTGGAGAGAAAGGAACAGACGATGGGCTGATGGAAGGCTCGCCACTGCTGCGTCCATTGTGAGCAAAGTGGTGATGGAAATCCTTATACTTGGAAGCTAAACGGGGATCCGAGATTTTAACTCCCCCGTGCTCCATCATTTCTTCCCTTTAATTTTTGTATTTTGTTTTATTTTCTCATCAAGATTGTTACTAAGGCTTGTGCCTTCCTTTTGTAACCTTACTCTATATCATAGCAATATACATAAAACTTACCAAAAAGATACTCTTTACTTTTTATTGCTCCAGAGACTCTTTACTTTTTATTGCTGCAAACGATAAAGAAGAACTGAGTACACAAAGATATAGCGATTGTTGTAAACCGTTTGTTTAATGATTGCCGTATAGTGTATACACCCCCAAACGTAGTGAAAAAAAATCCACCCAAGTCCAATGTAGATCCCATTCTTGGGACCGTGTTCCTTGCATAGATTAGATTTTGTCGAAGAATACAAAGTTGATAACCGAATCCTACACAATATGTCAAATTTAATGCAATAAAATCCAACTATCGATGTATGTAGAATTTTTAACATGAGAAATCCTCATATAAGAGAAATAATCCACGGGGTCAATCGCACCCAAAATCAAGAGCTATAATCAATTATGTAGAACTCAGGTTTATTATTCCAACAACAAAATTCCAGTTCAAAAGGATGAGAGAGTTATAAGCTAGCATACACAGGGTCCAAACTACAATTTTTACAAAAAAGGTAAAAATTAATCGCAAAGACAGTGGAGAGACATATCCGTGAATAGGAAGACACGGAGGGGGTGCGTTGCAAATTCTTCATATTCCACGTGAAAAACATGTGAGGCACCAAGAGGTGAAGTTTAGAGGGACCTTCAGCAAATTGCCCCCATCACATGCGTGGCACTAGGGGTGCACATGGATCGGATTGGATCGGATTTTGTCTTAATCCGTGTCCAATCCACACATAACGGATTTTTGATTTTCCAGTCCAATCCAATCCATTAAACATGCAAATCCAATCCAATCCAATCCACCGGATTACGGATTGGATCGGATTGGTTCGGATTTTTAATGCTCACCTAATCTATGTTTAAGTTTGTAGCATAGTCGAACTCGACGCTCGAATCATGGTTCTAAATTTGAGATTATGTATAAATGTAAAGAAAAGAATAGTTAATTTTTGGAAAGCAATTTGATTTAATTCTTTTGAAAAGCAAAAAACGTATACGCTTGTTATGAATTTATTAGAACCGATCATTGTATAACTAAATAAAAATAACATACTTGTGATCCGTAGAAATCATAAAAGAATGGGATATTTACACCCATAACCCTGAGTAATATGGTAATTACCCCAGAACCCCTCGATAATTATGAATTACATCCAGAACCCCGAATAACCGCTCCGTTTCACATCCATAACCTTCCGTTAGTTTAGTCCTTTAACTTAACCAGATGGCTGAGTTAATCTAATCCATCAGTGATCAAACGGCTGAGATTAATTAAAAAAAGAAAACAGAGAAGGAGATGGGTTTGATGCTCAAGCAGAAGATAACGCGGGAGGGGGGGAACGTGCGAGGCTGGAGCTTGCAGGGGGAGGAGGCACGAGGCTGGAGCTTGTGGGGGCAGAGGCGCGAGGGAGCTTGCCGAGGCGGGTGGAGCTTGCAAGGCTGGAGCTTGCGAACTTGGAGATGGGGTTGGGAGGGCCTGCAGATGACGGGGGGTTGGGGGGTGAGGGGCTCGCAGGTGACGGGGGGTTGGGGGGTTAGGGGGCTCGCAGGTCCCGGGGGGCGGTGGGGGAGTTCTCGCAGGCGACGGTGGGTTGAGGGGCTCGCCGGGTGGTTGGGGGCTCCGGGGGGTTGGGGGGCTCGCAGGTGACGGGGTTGGGAGGGCTTGCAGATGACGGGGGGTTGGGGGGTGAGGGGCTCGCAGGTGACGGGGGGTGAGGGGCTCGCAGGTCCCGGGGGAGGGGGGGGGGGGACGAGTTCTCGCAGGCGACGGTGGGTTGAGGGGCTCGCCGGGTGGTTGGGGGCTCCGGGGGCTCGCAGGTCACGGGGTTGGGAGGGCTTGCAGATGACGGGGGGTTGGGGGCTGAGGGGCTCGCAGGTGCCGGGGGCTGAGGGGCTCGCAGGTCCCGGGGGGGGGGGGGGGGGGGGGGGGTGGCCGACAATCCGCTCACCGAGGGGCCCCAGTTCTCCTCCAAGCCTCTCGGGAGAGGCCAGGGGCATGTACTCCTTCGCATCGCAGGAGGAGATGACGTTGTTCATGTCGTTCAATTTCCTCTTCACCGAGGGGGCGTGCAAGGGGAGCACGATCACCGTGGTCGGGAGGAACGCCTTCCTCCTCTTGAAGGTGAGGGAGTTGCCGGTAGGTAGTAGGATGGACTGGATGCTTTCGAGGGGCTCGTGGCTATGCGCTGCTCCAGACGTACAGCGCCAACATCACCACCAGAGACGCGGTCGTAGAGGTCGATCTCTACATGCACTGATCGTCGATCAGGAGCTAGCACGAGAACAATAATAGTAGTGATATGTTGAATAAACAGGTGTGTGATGTTGCTGTCTTGATGACATTGGATTTTGCAGATGTTTCTGCATGTCATCTTTGAATAAAAGTGTGTTTGTTTTCTCATGGTTCTGACGAATCGAGTCTAATATACGTAAAATATTTGTATATGAAGGTGAAGGAGAGGAGCAAAAGAGATTAAGCATCCTTAGCTAAGGACCTGGTAAAATATTTGGGAGGGCTTGCAGAGGCGATGGATCTGGCGGGGGGGAGCTGGAAGCGCGGAGGGGGATGGAGCTGGCTGGGGGGTGGAGATGGACCTGGCGGAGATGGCGGGCTGGGCCGTTCGCAGAGGTGACGGAGGGATGCGGGGTGGGGGGTGGAGAAGGACCTGGTTATGGGTGACGGAGGGACGGGGGGGAGGGGGAGGGGGGCTCGCAGGCGACGAGGGGGTGGGGGGCACGGGGGGATGCAGGCTCGTGAGCTGGGCGAGGAGGTGCGGATGGAGCTCGCCGGCAGTGGGAGGGGGGTGCTGGACCTCGTGAGCTGGGGGCGGAGGCGCGGGCCGGAGGTGCGGGCCAGCTTTCTTGGGGAAAGGGGGCATGATTTTGATTGATATAAAAAATGGCATCATGATATAAATATGATGTGTTCCTGAGGGTAAAACGGTCAACTTATCACTTTTCCCGTCAAAGTTAACGGACAGTCAAGACGGAACTTGACACAGGGTTATACCATGTAAAGGTTAAGCATTATCCAGGGTCCTTGGCGTAATTCGTTATTATAGAGGGTTTCCGGGGTAATTACCATATTACTCAGGGTTATAGGTGTAAATATCCCTAAAAGAATCATATTGATTTTGAATAAAATTGCAAGTTTGTATATATCAAATAGGAACTACAACTAGATAACTACGCATGCGCAAGGAAGACCTAGCTGCGCATGCGCACAACTAGGACAAGGACAACATCCAGCGGAGATATGTGTGCACCTGAGGGTGGAGATGTGTGTGGCGCAGGTCAGTATTTTGTTTGTAATGGGTCCCGAGTGGGTTTAGGTTTATGTATTATTATTTTTACAAGTTTGTTTTGTTTGAAAAATTGGAAGAGCCTAAAGGACATTGCGGGTAGGTATTACTTTTTTCTAAACCAACGAGTAGGATAAGATAAGGGATTTTCCAGCAAGTTATGTGTAGTAAAACTAAAACTTGAATTGGAATAGGTTTAAGTTACAAAGAGACTAGCTTGGATATTTACACATAGCTTTCAAATAAAATGTAATATATAATATGCTTTATTGAAAATAAATAAAGTAGTATATAATATTATTTATTAACGGATTAACGGATTGGATCGGATTGGATTTTGACAATAATCCGATCTAATCCATAAATGAACGGATTTGTAAAATTCCAATCCGATCCGATCCATTAAACCTATAAATCCAAACCGATCCAATCCAATGACAACGGATTGGATCGGATTACGGATTTTATCCGATCCATGTGCACCCCTACGTGGCACTTCTACCGAGTTTGGAAGGATGAATGGGAAGTAGGGTTGCAAATGGACAGATACAGATATAGGTATTACCGTATTCTTATCCGTTTTTAAGTACGAATATGGATGCGGATATTGACGGATACTAAAACCATCTTACCATATCCTTAAAACGGATACGGATGTAGAACGGATATTGATCGCATACGAGTAATGTTAGAAATACTTTATAAAATCAACTTAAATATATACGAATTGGATGGAACACATGATATAAATTTATTAAATGTGTTTTTATCATAAAAATTATACAAAAATGTTAAAAGATGGTATAGAATTATGTTATATTGGGTTAAAAATAAATATATAACTATATTTATATACGAAAATGGATATACAGATACAGATGTTTACAGATATCAAAATGATATTCATATCCATATCCATTTTAAAACTGATTCGGATACGAATATCAAAATCTGTATAAAACGAATACGGTGACGGATCGGATACTGATATATCCCTAACCCAACGGGGAGGCTAGCTATGTAGCAACGAGGCTTTTCAGACACAAACTTCAATCTATGGGTTCTGTATTCGACTCTATGTTTGACCGATTTGTTAATAGTTTGATATAAATAAATAAATAAATATAATATAATATTATGATTAGGAAGTTTATACAACGGTAGCAAAGCTCATAATCTTTATATCATATTTTAATTAAAATTTTCATTTTTTAAATTATAGGGATGGATGTGATTTAAAATTTAAATATATTAACTTGTGATTGTTTGCACATAAGGATGAGCATGGGTCGGGCCCTGAAGGGCCCATGCCCAAGCTCATTTAAAATTTCGGACTTTGGGTCGTGTCCAAGCCCGTATTTTTTTGTTTTGATGTCCCAAGCTCAAGCCCGGCCCAATTTTCATGGGCCGGGCTTGGGCCGGGCCGGCTCATATAAATCCGCCCATGTACATATGTTTTCCTCTATTTGTCTCCTCTTTGCTCAGAAACAAACAGGGGAAACTGATAAGACCATCACTTCCGTGATTGCTGGTAGCCTGGTAAATAATTTTCCCTGTGTTACTATGGTAAAACTATATGGTATACATCATTTATGACTACAGCTTTGCCATTATGTATATACTTTTCTTCTTTCTTTTGGAAAATGTATTTGACAGCAGACATGGCTATAGATATCCGTTTGAGCCAATTATTTCGTGTCTGAAATCAAAATGTATTCTGATCGATGCAACTGGACATCGATTGACTAAATTCATGTTCAGAATTTCGATAAAATTATAGCTCATGCGTGAAAGAAGAAAGTCGTTGTCTTCCTTTTATTTTCTCGTTGGTCCATTCTTACGGTTGAAACCCTTCAATTAGCTGACCAGATAAAAAATATTGCTTTCAACGAATACGATGATAATGTGATATCACGATTCGCTAATATTTTTACAGCGATTGTATCAGAACAATTTTAACAATGGCCTTAGAGTTGATTCAATAGGAGTATGTTTATGCATGCATCTATGAATTGTGCTGAAGTATGGTGATTACAAAAATCCGAAATACAAAAAAAAACTGAAATTGCAATTTCCACAGAAGATATGGACGAAATAATTAGCAGTAAATTACAAGGGAGGTGGAAAACATATATATTAAGGAAGAACGGGTTCTATCTAATACGTATGAAGGGGGGCTTGGGCACAAGAGGTAGGGTATTCGGGCCACCATTTGGGCCTCAATTGGGCCGGGTTGTAGTCGGGCTCTCGGGTTAGGCAGGTTGGGCCGAGCCAAGCTCGAGCTCAGCGCAAAAGAAATTTGGGCCTAAAAAAATGGCCCAAGCTCAGCCCAATTTTAATATGGGCTTGGGTCATGCCTAGTTATTTGGGCTGGACTTCGGGCTAAGCCGGGCCGACCCAGCCCAATGCTCATCCGTATTCGCACACTCAGTCCATTCAGTTACCGTGGGATAACTTCATGTGAATAATGGATGTTTGGATGGTTACGAAAGTTGGAGTTTTATAGATTGTTGGAATAAGGAATGTAATATGATGTTACATTGGTTTGTGATGAAATTCCAACCTAAGAATGCATGAAGATAAATCGAGTTACCCGATGTAACACATAACCAAAAGACACCCCTCCTCTCCCTCCCCTTCCAGCACCAAGCCTCCTCTCAGTTGCCCTCCCCCTCTCCCAACAAGCTCCAACAGCCACCTCTACGTCGCCCTCCCCCTCCCTCGCTTCCAGCATGCACCTTCACGGCTCTTATGGTGGATTGCCAGAACCTCAGGCCTTCAAATCTAAACGGAGAAGGCATATTCGAGAAGGTGTTTAACGGTTACTTGGAAACTGGCGAGGTGTGTCTTTTTTTCCTTGTTATATATGTTTGTTGTTGCGATTAAGAATGAAGTTTCTTTGACTTAGTGACAGTGATGTTACTAAATGGACCTGCACTGTTTTACCGAGATATATTCTTTTTGTACTGGTGTGCTCCTTTTAATGAACTCTAGAAAGTAAGGAGTTTTTATTTGCAGGCAGTGGAGATGAAGCAGCTGAACCCTACTGGGCTTCAAGGTAGCAAAATAGTTTCTGGTGGAGGTCCTCATGTTGATCACAATTCATCATCGCAATTTAGTTAACTTGATTGGCTTAGAGAAGCATCTGTTTGGTACGCAGTTCCTTTTTCTGAAATTTGGTTGTCGATGTTCTTCGTGGATCTTATAGATTTTGACGTCTTGGTCCTTTCTGTTCATATGATGCACACTTTATTTTGGTCACTATTCAGCTTAGAATAGATCATGCAGTTGAATAATACTATACATTGTGTTTTTACTCGTCACCGATCCCATATTTTAACACAAACTCTAGAGCTATGCAAGTTCTTTTGTTGATATGTCTGGGAACATAAACTTCTTAATTGGAAAACATGATAATAATTAGAAACCTCCCTATCAGCCAGTTGGCAGGGAAAGTAGGAAAGGAGGTTAAGGGAAAATTCAAGAAAATTTGTAGTTGAACACTCCAACTGTTCTTTACAAATCTTTGCGCCATGTTTTCGTAATTGAACCATAAACAAATCGAACCAAATCTTAAATGAGCCGATAACACATTATAGTTATCCGCTGACCGTGAGCATGTTTCAACTGCTAATCGAATCTTAAATGAATCGAACCTTCGTAAGTAAGAATTGAGCCGAACCAAATCTGAACGCCATTTTCATTTATCGAACCGAATCGAACCTTTAAAAATGCTAAATGAAATGAACACAACTGGGTAGATTTGCTCATGTTCAGTTCGATTACTCCCCTAAGTACGGTGTCTGCTCCTCCTGGGATTGACGAATGAGATCGATCCTGATGGGATCAATCGACGACAACGTACCCTCCTCTTGTGCACAAGAATGAGGTCGGTTGAAACGAATGTGGATACTCTGCTGTACAACAGAGGTTTGCTATAAAGAGGGGCCTGGACAAGCCGCTTGACGGTAAGGACTCACAAAAACCCTGATTTCGTGTGAAGATCGAGCAACTCAGGCACGACTTTCCTTTACAGCAGACCTTTGCTGTACAACAGAGGATCCGCTCTCCGGGCAAAACAGCTCCACTGACTCATCTGTGCATGTGGTGAGATCTCTCTTGGCTTCTGTGAAGTTAGAGTGCAAGTAAAGCTCAGAATAGGCGGTACTGGATAATGGGTGGTCATTTCCTTAGCGGGCGAAGGAAAGAAGATTGATGATCCTCCTGTAGCGACTCTCCGAAGGTTGGGGGAAGCGCGTCGTCGACAGGAGGGGAAGTGGAGGGATGAGAGATTGGTTTGGTGTGGGATCGACGGAGGTGCGTGTGCGTCGATGTAAACAGAGGAAGGTTATCAGAGGAAGAAGATGGATAGAGGAGGAAGAGAGGTTTGGGATTCAATGAGAAAGAACGCAAAATGGGAGAAGAAAATTCGGACGTGCAGTCCTTCAGGAATCATATTCGCCTTATACGGCGAAGTTTATTTTTTTAGTTAAGTACCGTGAGGAAGCCGCCTCTTGAGAAGGCGGCTTTTATCTCAAGAAAGCCGCCTTTTCAGGAGGCAGCTTTGGTCAAAGCCGCATTCCGTAAAGGCGGCTTTTATGCCAGTAGCCAGAAAACAGCAAGCCACAGTCTGTGGCTTGCAGTTTTGCTAGCTATATACGCGACATCTTGATCTTAAAAAATTCCATGCATTTAAAAGAAGTCATAAGTGGAAAATTCAACAGAAACGCTTAATAGTTAATGAAGTTTAAAATTTACATTGTTTACATAAACCTGATACAACAACTATTCTATAGTACAACTCATATAACATCACATGTGTCGCCTCCTTCGTATGTAATGACGATGTACAGGGGCTTGTTGAGGAAGTGTTGTAGTGGGCTCAACTGAGAACGAAGACAATAGATTAGCACGATCAATGTGCTCAATTTGTGAGATTTCTTCGTCAACCATTACATCATAGTCCAATGGAGGTAATGGGGAATGGCGATGGTCCAGCCTCGCTATGTGGCCTATCTCTCATCGGTGCAGGTGGAGTTTGTTGTATTCCTTCGGTCTCGCGTTCAACAGTTGGAGTTTGATATTCCACCCTCGAAGCTTGTGGGTCCTCGACATGGCGAAGTGATCGTCCTCCTCGAGTTCTGCGTACACGTCCATGTCGTCTACCACGTCCTTGTTGCTGTGAAGATGTGTCATCTGTTGGTATTCCCTCCTCACCCTCTTCATCTTCATGGACTCCATCCCTGAATTGTCGCTGGATAGAGTCATCGAGAAGACGACGAGTGTCTATCATCAATCGGATCACATCCTCATTAGGTCCCACAAGGTGAACAATCTCATCTAGTTGTGTCACCTGCAAAATGAAAAATTTTACTCAATATCTTCACTATAGAAAAATTTTATCAACTAAATTGACGCTAACATACCACCAAATCGAGCACGCATCCATGTCTCCCTATAAATTGTCGTGTGATGCGATTGTACCACGCCATATAATCCACAGATACGTCTTCACCTCCATGGCCAATTGGTGTCGTAGCCAACACATAGTCACGTCGATTGTTCCACATCTGCACATAGTTTGCATGGAATTGTACCCAATCGACGGATGTCTTCCCTCAGAACAATGATGTGAAGATGTGTAGATGTGTCACACTGGACTGGGATCTCTTGGACCGAACCAAATTGGAGTAGGACTCTATCTGGCACGTACAACTCCACGATAAAGAAATGAATGAGTAGTACCCTGGCAGTGTATAGATCCTGCCCTTCTAGGCAACATGCAGGGAGAGAGCTCATGATCTTAGTGGTATGTGGTTCTCATATAACCTGTTACATAAATGTTACATAAGTAGTGTCACGAAAAAAATTAAATAAGATAGAAAGTGCTAGTTAATTTGTTACCTGATCAGGAGTCTGGAGATCAAATACATCCCTGTAAGGTCGTACAACATGGGTAGGCTCTGATGTAACGTCAAACTCTGCTCTCCAGCGACAACCTAGTGGAGTACCGTGCCACAACGGACGTCTATATACCACCGGTGCGATGTGAGGAAATCGTTCCCATGCCCATAGCTGCAGGAGGATGAGCGAGCCACCAATCTCTACTGCATCCGCCCTCGAAGCCACACACATGTGTCTGTATAGGTAAGCTAAACAAGCATATCCCCAACTATAAGCTCCACATGCCTGTAAGTCCTCCAAAAGAGGTAAGTAAATCAAGGACACCTCATTTCCAGACTTATCAGGGAATATAATCCCTCCAATCAACTGCAAAATGTAAGCACGTGCGTGTCTGATGATCATATCTGCATCTTCACCTGCTGGGAGCTCAGAAAAGTGGTCTCGAAGCTACACGTGCAGGGAGCTTAAAAATTACCTTGACACATACATCCCCCAACCAAACTGCACGTGAATGGTGCTCACGCTGCTGGCGAAGAACTGAACGATCAGCTGGGCCCGGCTCCATCTGCATAAAAATTTCACCGGATAAGTATGCCTAAACAATTCAACTGATAATAAAAAAAGATACGAAAATATGCAAGAAATACCATGTAAATTTCGATTTGGACACTTCCTCCTATTGTGACTTTCCCTCCTGACAAACCACACTTATTTGTGTTATTGGTGGAATGTCTTTGATTTCTTACATTATGAACTTGTGAGTGACAAGATCCACATTGTGAGGGCACAACCGACTCTCTCATATCCATCTCGTTGTGGATCCGTTTAGATTTCGGCCTACCCGTTGGCCTCAATCTAGTTGGGTTGGGGATTACAACTTCATGTTCAAATTTTGGCCACTTGTCTTTATCACCAATGGGAAAGAAAATACCATCATAAATTTCTTTCAGAGCACTCCACGAATACCATGGACCCACGTACTCTTCCACATCCACATTCAAATGTGACATGACAGCACAAGCATGTGAGCAAGAAATCCTGTGTACTTGCCATTTCTGACACGTGCAAGAAAGATCACTAAGTAGCATTGTATGCTTCTTCCCTCCTTTCAAATCAAATTGTGTCAATCGTTGCCCCGTGATAACCTCATAAAGATGTAGTGGAGCACCCCTTATTCGGGTAATGCGATGACTGTTGCTACGGTCCACCCATGCTTTCAACTTATTTGTGGCAAATTTTGTGAATCGGTCACCTCGCGCTATCATAGCCAATGCCTCGGAATGTCGTTCGTAAAAGTAACCAACGCAATTGTAATATGTTTTCAGCACTAGGGAGGCAACTGGCAAACACCTTGAATCTTTCAACACAGCATTGTAGCTCTCAGAAAAGTTGGTAGTGGTATAACCGAATCGGTATCCACTGTCAAACGCTATGGTCCATTGCTCTTTCGGATAAGCATGCATATCAAACCACTTGGGAGCATCTTCTTTCCATTCCTTCAACTTATCCATGAACATCTGCCACTTGGACTGCGAATACACACTCCCAGCCCGCTTGATCATCTTCTTCATCATTTAATTCTTGTGAACGTCGTTGAAGTTGCTCGCAACGTGACATAGGCAAAAACCTCCAATACACATATGGAGGATTAAACTGCACAACATCATTACGTAGGGCTGCACGAATACCAGGTGCACGATCAGATAACAAACAAATAGGCCCTAGACGATCCCTAAAAACATGAACTCGTAGCCTCTCCAAGAACCACGCCCAACTGGGTTCATCTTCCTCGTTGACAAATGCAAAAGCTAGAGGAACAATGTGATTGGCGGCATCACATCTACATGCAATAAGAATCTTTCTGCTTGTACCTTCCGTACATGTGAGTCCCATAAACACTAACTACAGGCTTACAGTGCCTGAAGGCATTGATACAAGGTCCAAAAGTCCAGAAGGCCCTCTCGAACACTAGGCCAGAATCAACAGCTATAGTATCCAAATCTGTAACAGTACCTGGAATAGAAGTTTCAAATGCCCTGAAAAGGTATGGCAATTCATTGTAGGACTTGGCCCAGTCCCCATAAACAATCTCTATTCTTTTACGTCTAGCATCCCAAACCCTTATGCGACTGACCATGTAGCCATAATCCTAATAAATCATGCCCTGTAAAACTACGACTATTACGGATGGTGAAATTTTTATCTGGTTAAGAAACTTCTGGGCCATGAAATTACAATCAAGTTGAGGATAATCTTGATTAGCTACACGATGCAAACAAGTGTGGGGCGCATCCAACATAGAAATCACAAATAGACCATCTAGTGGACGCTTGTGACCTCGCAAACGCCATTTACAACCTCTTTCTTTCTCACTGCAGTAGACAACCCAAACCGACTTATCTGACTCGTGCACATGAAAATTGTAATGTCGTTTGATGTGAAACATCTTGATAGAATAGACCAAGTCAGCTTTTGACTTAAAGGTCATCCCGTTCCTCAACTCCTCTGCAAGACTAAGTCCCTCTCCAGCATCGTAGGCATCCTCGTCATTTCTTATATAGTCATCACTACCGCGGACATTATAGAATGGTATATCAGACACAATGTGTTCCTCAGATTCCTCAGCATTCTCCATTTCATCTTCCGTGTCATTCAAATTTAACTCTTCATCGGCACTCATGCGGTCAATTTCCTCAGTAATTGTGTCATTCATATCAAAGGTAGAAACACCATGAGCACGAGTTAGAGGTGAAGATGCTCGGGTGACTGGTGTAGAGGCTCAGGTGACATTCGGTGATGACTCCTCTTGATGAGTTACATATAAAATTGGACGATATGATGAACCCATCATTCCTACATAGTCAACAACATCTTGTATGCCGTCATCGTACTCAACATTCGCCAAATAACTACTACCATTCGCCTCCATTCTGTGAAACAACTTCAAATCGACGTAACGTGTACGGTCGAAACGGAACAACGATACGATCTTCTCCAACAAGACATCAAACTTCATGTTCGGAGCTATCTTCATTGGTTTTATACGACCACCTTCATATGTTGTGTCCTTCCCGGATGTTATAACCGTTCCTCCAAAGTGACAAAAGCACAAAATATCCATGGACATCCTATACGTAGCGAGAGACGAACGCATTATACACAATCTCGAAATAGGATTATTAATATGGATGAATGGCTCACCTTAGGTCAATGTAGACAAATCGGATGATGAGTGAAGATGAGCTATGTAGCTCACGTGTGGACGAAGGAGGATCCGTCCGATGGAAGAGGCGACGGGGGCGGAGGAGTCGACGACGACGGAGGAGGAGCTCTGGGGCGATGGGGCGACGGGCGGCGCGCTATGGTGAGTCGAGGTTGCGGTCTGGAAGCGTGGGGGGCGACGGGCCGCGCTGTTGGCTAATATTAAGCCAAAGCCGCCTTTTAAGGAGACGGCTTCTGTATGGAAGCCGCTTCTTGAGAAGGCGGCTTTCATTTGCAAAAGCCGCCTATTCAAGAGGCAACTTATATACGGTACTTAACAAAAAAAAATTCCTCACCGTATAGGGCGAAAAAGACTTCTAGATATGGGCATAGCCGAAATTTTCTCCAAAATGGGACATTTTCTAGAGCTCAGCTATATGGTCCTTCATTATATTGTTAACAGCGTGTGATTTAACGATGTATATAAAAAAAATCATTCTAGAGATATGAAACAAATTGATAAGCATATATTCAGAAAAAAATGGAAACATATATAATCTCTTCTAAAGAAGATTCCATCGATCAAATTTCATCACTAATTCCTTGGAGTTACAAGGTTCCTACAATATATATATAGAGAGAGAAAAGGGATCCTACACCCAGGGATGTAGGTAACTACCTACACCCGTCTCTTTTTTCAATAATTTTTGGCCTTTTTGAAATGAAACTTTTGGGGAATTAGATCACTATATATCACCATGGTGTCATTCCAAAATAAACTTAATTCAAGACTTTTATCATCTCCATCAAGACTACTAAATTTTAACGGTCTCAGAATTGCTGAAATTGACACATTCTAGATGAACGTGTTAGGAATGTTTGTTTTGCATGAAACTTGAAACGCATACTCCCCTCAATACATTAAGAAAATCCCCCTAAGATTTCTTTCAAAAAAATCCGAAAATAATGAGAAAAAAGGTCGGGTGTAGGCTCCCAGCTCCCATATATACATATACAAACACACACACACACACACACACACACAGGATATCTTTCAAATGAGATGTGGTCCTTCCATCCTTAAGGAAGGCCAACGATCCCATGCATCCATATTCAATCCGTCGATTGTTCTTAAAGGCATATTATAAATATAATTTAATTAACCAAAAATCTATTTTGGTCATTGTTCATTATCTAAATATAGTATGTAAGAACTCAATTAATCTCCTCATTAATCTCTCTTCCAATCTTTCCAAAAATCCCATACCTACATCTAAAATATCTCATTAACTCTCTCATCTTTCCATTCATTTCATAATCTCGCATGCAAAGAAAACGGGAGGAGGAGGAGGACGTCGACCGCAGGAGGAAGAGGAGGATGTCGACCGCCGCTCATCTCCATCTCCATCTCCACCGCCGCTCATCGCTTGTCTCCATCGTGTGCACATCACATGTCTTGTCTCCGTCGTCTTCACAGGCCTTGTCATCCTCTTCGTCATCTTCATCTCCATCTTCACTGTCAACGTGGCCGGTGGGTGGTTCTTCGCACCCTTCATCGACGTCCTCAACGTCGGCATGGAGCTCGGGGTTATCTCCGTCCTCACATGGATAACTACGCGTAGTCGACATGAAGTTCTTCGTCCCTTCATCTCCGTCTTCAACATCGACATGGAGCAGTTAACGATGTCATTCACGTCGTCATCAATAAGGTGGAAGTGGGCGACACAGAATTGTTACGTAAAAATACATTTTTCATTTTGTATTATACAATATCGATGTCTATTATAAAATTTGATGTGTATTGTACATATCTGATATGTATTTTACATAACAATTTCGTGCGAATGAAAATTGTCATTTTTTATATATCTTGTATATTTGATGTGTATTACACATTTTGAATGTGCATTATACATTGTGGATGAGTATTGTACATATATGGTTGTATTTTACTTATGGATTTAGCATGAATGTCTACTGCATTTTTACAAAGAATAATATAAAATTTATTATACAAAAAATCATATAATCGTTACAAAAAAGCATGCATTAATTGCTAATATGAATTATATTATACAAAGAACCAAACCAAATTTACAAATAGCTGATTAATTTTGAAGGAACCACGGTAAATACAAAAAACATGCAATCGTTACAAAAGGAATCGCGGATTCTACAAAAAAACACAATTGGATACAAACATTGTCCCACGTAACGTCGTCCAGTACAAAACAAGATATTTTCCTATTATGGTATTGCGAAAAATACCAAAAATAAAAATAGCTAAATTTAGTATTTCGGAATATTAATCGGTGTGCATAATTAATGCAAATGTTGATGACCAAAATGCCCTTTTGAGCAAATAGATTGATGATGCCGTTAGATTTGAATCTAACGGTTAGGATCGCTGGCCTTCCATAAGGATGGAAGGACCAAGTCCTATTTGAAAGGCCCTATATATATATATATATATATATATATATATATGGGGTTGGGGAAGCTGCACAGGCGGGTGTAGCTAACTAGCTGCACCTGACTATTTTTTTCATTGGTTTTTTGTGTTTTTGAAATGAAACATAGGGGGATTTAAATCACCATATATCACCATGATATCATACCATTTTCAATTAAATTCGACATTTCTATCATCTCCGTCAAGGCTATGACATTTTGACGGTTTCAGAATTATTGAAATTGACTATATCTAGATGGGCATGCTAGGAGTGTTTGTTTTGCATGAAATTTGAAACACATATTCTTGTCAATAAACTAAGTAAATCTTAATAATTTTTTCAAAAAAATAAAAAACCAATAAGAAAAATGGTCGGGTGTAGCAAGTTAGATGCACTCGTCGGTGCATACTCCCTTTTCCCTATATATATATATGAGGAAAGGGAAGCTACAACATGATGTAGCTAACCATAGCTACATCAAGGACAATTTCGTCATCTTTTTTTATTTTTTTTCAAAATTTCCACGATGGATTTTCATAATATATCCCTCTAATATGTCATTCAAATTTTGTCGGAAACAGAGACTCCTACGGCCTCCATCCAGACAATCAATTTTTAACGGTCACAGATTTGCTGTATTTTACCTGTTCTGGATGGAGGCCGTAGGAGTATGGTAGGGCGTTGAACACATGGAGAACGGGACATAGACAACAAAATTGGCTAAAGAAGACAATAAATATTTTTGGGTTTTAAGGTATTTTAATTTTTTTATGGATTTTAATTATTTAATTTTCTTTTTTGGAAATTTTATTTTTATATATTTTTTTAAATTTTAAATTTTATATTCTTTTATTTCCTTTTTAAATTTCCTGGTTTTAAATTTCCTGGTTTTAATTTTTTTTATTAATTAATAATTATAATATAAGTATATCTCTATATGTATATATATATAGCTTTTATATTTATAAATATAGTTATAATTACTCAAAATTCACAAAATAAAATGTTTTTAGCTTATATATTTTTCTATATTTTTGATACTTTATTTTAATTTTTACTAAGTTTTTTTATATTTTCAATTCAATAAATAAGGTAAAACAATGCCTAATATAAATAGGTCAAATTGATGTGGCATTTAAAAACAACCAAATAACTCAAAATTTTCTAAAACTATTTTTTAATATAATAAATATATTAGACAAAATTCAGAAGCAGTAACATATGTTTTCGAGATTTTTTTGCAATTTTTATAAGGATTTTAAAGTTTTTAAATTTTAAGTGTTTTCCTTTTCTATTTTTATGAAATTTTGTTTTATAAATGTTAGATAGGCTAATAAACAAAAAATATTTTTTTAAAAAAAAATTCAAAATATTTTTATGTTTTTTTTATTTTTCTAAGCTAAATAAGGATAAATAAATATATTTTTAACCATAAATACCTAATCAAAAATAAATATGATATATATATCACGTACTTATGGTGATTTTCTAAGAATTTTTAAAGGCAAAGAGCTATTTTTAAGAAAATAAAATCTACACAAAGAAAATACAATCTGGTATGGGCATTTATGAAAACCCCAGAGAAGAATAGGGCTTAAAAAAATATCCCAGATATTTCCAATTATATATAAATATAGGGGTATTTCTGCAATTCCTACATAGTTCAAGGGATCATATGTAATTTTCCAGAAAATATTACACTTTAATTGCAAAAAATGTGGATTAAAATAAAATAAAGGAAACCCAAGGGCATTGGTGCTAAATACCCAGCCCCCTCACGTGCATGAGCATGTGAGGTGATGTGAATTGCACCTAAGTGCAAATATATAAAGTTCATGGAGTGAAATGCAAATATTACAAAACTTTTTACGCTAAAGAAGATAGATTGTGCAATAAAAGTAAATAAACAAAATCTGGGGGGGAGTGTGCAAAATACCCCCATGTGTGCGAGTAACATCGGATCTGCTTCTCTTATCCACATGGTTGCATCGCAACGGTCGGTACCAATTCATGGCCGGATGCCTGAGTTTAGATCGACCAAGGAGATCCGACGGTGGAGGCGGTTCGAATTCGACAACTGCTCCTTCGTCTAGAGTCGAGGTTCGATCGGACAATGGAGGTGTTATCTAGAAGAACAGGGATGAACCGAGTCACACCGAGCTTTGATCGATTGGTCCTTGTTACTCTGGTGGTCTTTGATCTACAAAATGGCATAGAAGGTGTCTGGAAGCATCTCGGACCGACTGGAGAGCTCAAATGGCACCAAGCACCGCCGAAGGGGTCCTTGGAGGTCGACGAAGAAGAGGAGCTCTAGGTGCCTTACTTGGAATCAAAATCGACCCGCGGGGGTAGTTTGGCCCTCCAAGATCTGTAGGAACGTTACGCAAACAAAAATGGAGGGTCTGGGGGTTGCATCAGGTCGGAATGAGCAGAAGTGAAGTCGGGCGGAGCCCTCCGACGATCAACGAAAATAAGAGGGATGATCTCTTGATATGGAAGGGACCAAGGTGGTTGGGAGTGCTTGGGTTGAAGGGAATGCGTCGGGAGGGAAATGGAAGCAAGAAAGTGGGCAGAGCATGGTCAAAACACGATGAGGAGGTTCGTCAGAGCTCAGCTCCAATGAACTATTAATTGGATTTTTGATAAAATACAGGATAAATTAACAGTATATAAAACCAAATCTAGCCAAATATTACCTAGGAGTCGAAAATGCAAGAAAATAAGGGCTCACCTTCTCGGAGGAGATGGGAGCAAAGCTTGCGACAGAGCTGACCGACGAAGCTTGGATCGACCTCGAATCAACGCCAAATAGCCCCTGGAGCATAGAGGAATTTCCTACTGTCATCGGGATGTTCAAGCGGTGCTAGGGGTTAGGGATTACTAGGTGGAAGAGGGATGAAATTCAAAATTGGTGGAGGCAATGTATATTTAATGGGGCATCTCCATCGGGAGCATGCGCTCATTCAGACGCACCTCGTCCAATAAATGATGCAGGCGTGAAAGGTGGATGAACGTGGAACAAAGGTCAAGGACTTGACTCAAAATAGTGAAAGAATCTCATGGAATAAATCGAGGAAGATGAGTCAAATGTGTTCTGACATGGCTAGACTATAAGCCAGAAGAGTCGACTTAGGTCAACGAAGGACGATCCGTGGTTGTGCCACATCATCTGCAAAAAGATAAACCAACAAATAAAAATTGAAAATAATTCACAATAAAATAGTAATAAATATTCGTGTAAGTAATTAATCTATGTATTTTATATATTATTTTATTTTATTGTATTTTTATGGTTTTATTTTATTCTCATTATGTATATACACAAAATAATATATATAAATTTTAAAAATATAAAAGCATAGAAACTGTATAGAATAAATAAAATGAGTATTTTATTCAAATATATTGTTCAATAGGGGTCTAAAACCGCCTTAACTAAAAAGTTTACTTATAGCTATATCTAATTAAAGATGTTTATGGTGCATTTTGAGTTCATAAGGAGAAGATACATGTCTGTGAAGTTGGAATTTTAGTATATTATTCTAACTATAGATAGTGCACTGTATATTATTTTTGTACAAAATAAATTTTGTATTTTTCTATGCATTTTAATCGACAACTTCCATGTACAAAGTTTCATGATTTGATGTGAAAAATGAAGAATAAAATAGATCTCAAAATTGAATTATTAGGCACTTTTGAATTAGGGTTTCTTAGATTTATTGGGTCTTATCTCACTCTACTTCATTCCCAGTTATCTTGATGCCTAGGCCTTGGCATTAAGGTCATAACATACCTTTAGCATTTTATTTCCTTTTCTTTTCTTTTCTTTATTTTTATTTTAGCTTTAAATAAAATCTTTTATGCAATATTTACATAATAAATAATAAATGTTAATATATGCAAAATATTGTTGTTTACGAACATTTAGTTAGGTTTAGCACAAAACGAAAGAATAAAGGTGATGAAATGGAGATTCATCAGTTAACTCTTCACATTCGAAATGCCGGACTACCATGCAAACTCCTCCCCTGATTACTCATCCTTGTGGGTTACATATTTCCTTCTAAGTTCAGCTACGTGCTAGTTCACAACAAATATATATGGAGAATATTTCAGAATAGAAAAATCTGGAAGGTGACTAATGTAATCCCCTCTCCAGTGAAGCTCGATCAATTTAACCAATTTAACCAAGCTATCAGAAAATTACAAAGTATTCAATTGAATTCATATTTTACCATTTGGCCAAGTTGGAAACTTTTTGGGCTTGATTTGATCAATTATTCTTAGTCCCTAAACTTACCTGAATTCGCATGACATTTTTCATTGCATAAAAAAATAAAAAAATAACTCACTAAAAACCAAAGTTCAAGATCATCCACTAGTCAACCTAAGGAATAGATCGTTCCTTCGAGTAAACTCACTCAAAAAAGAGAAGGGGAGAAGATAAATAGACTTGATGTCTCTTACTATATTGAATTTAAAACAATTGCTATTGACCCTTTATATAGATACACACGGGAACGTTACTTGTTCATAATAAACAATTAAATCCACCACTCAATTAAAATAATAATAATTAGTAAAATAACATATATAATAAAGAGAAATCATTATTCTCTTAACATTACATGTCGTTAAATTAACGTAATAATAAGTTATCGAAACGACCATCATTAATATAATATAATAAAGTTATGTTAATTAAACGAAGATTTTTTTTTCATTAAATTAAAATAAGTATTTGAAATACAAACGTTGAAACTCAATGCAATAATACTAAGGCCGCAATAAGTAGACCTTACATGCATCAGACGTTACAATATAAAAAATAATTTGAAAGAAACAAAACAGTAACGTAATGCCAAATATTAAAAGCTCTTAATTTGCAAATAAATCTCATGCACTACCCATGCAAATATATAGGGCTGGCTATCGAGCCTAACGAGCCGAGCCAGGGCTAGGTTCGAGCTCGGGCTCGAGCTCGGTGAGCTTGTGCCTATTCAGGCTCGTTAAGAAAATAGGTGTTTTACTGATGAAAAAGTGTTTTACCTGAACTCGAACCCGAAACCTCCTTTTTAAAAATTGTTCACCTTACCAGTAAACAACCATCCAAGTTGTACATAAAAGTTAAATTATACTATATATTGTATATTCTATTTATTAATAAAAAGAAAAAAAATACTAAATATATAACTATAACCTAGATTAACATAGATAAAAGGTAGAAAATCCAAATATACAACACAGTCCACCCAACATTGTTGTTACATAAACAACATAAACACATAATCCACCAATTTGTTGCAAAACTAATACAAATAAAAATAAAAATCATTGTAAATTCACAAATAGAATATATATATATTCCTTATCGAACCCATTATCTAGTTATCGAGCTGAGTAGGGCTCGGCTCGGCTCGATAAGCTACCGAGCCCAAAAATATGGCGTCGATATATCGTCGATATATCGACATGGTACCGATATCGATACCGATATCGATATGTCCTTCCATGCCAGAGAGTACGACAGAAAACTCTTGCCCAATATGTTTTTTTACATATGGAGTTGAGATCAAAATAGTAAGGAGAGATACTCAATGATAACAAAATTTAAATTGCAGAAACAATTGGAGTGGTATAAGAAATAATGATTACGTTATACTCAAATTATCTAAAAATATAATTAAAGAGTTTATTGCTCAAAATACCCACCGTCCTGAAAAAGTATCCTACTAACGTTCAGTTCGAGATATTCAAATTTCGTTGTAAACCAAAGAAAATTAAAAACTTTACAATATCTCGAATAAAAAGCAGGATAATACACTTCATTATTGGAAAGAATGAAATGTAGCAATTTTTCATGCCAATAAACTTCATTCAGAAATTCAAGAGAGAGAGAATATCAGTGAGATTTTGCTGAAGAAAAGATACGCATCCTGAACTCTAAACACAAAGCACCTGTATATGTCAAATGAATGAGAGAGAATAAGTCGTATCAAATGGGGAGAGCAGCTCCTCTGCTGGCCAGCCGAGTCTGCTGTACCACGTGGGCCGCTCGATCAAGATCGAGCGGTTCACACGAATTCAGGGTTAAAGTGGCCCTTTGCGTGTGAACCGCTCGATCATGATCGAGCGGCCCACGTGGTACAGCAGACAATATGCAAACAGACCATTCTCAATGTTTTTTTATGGGTAAATGTAAATTGTATATATTTCAGCAGGAAAGCTGTAGGTACAAAAATTAAGGGGCTATGTAGTAGCCAAGTGAGTCACATCAGTTCGATACATTGAGGGAAGGGGTTGAGGAGGCTAAGGAGGCAAAAACTCGGGTTCCTTCAAATCTTTTGAATGGAGGTGATAATACACACAATGTTGTCGATGGTAGGAGCTTCATAGAAGGAGCCCGAAGCCGACCATCTACGGTTACGTTCGCTCCAAATTGACCAAACCGCCACCGCGAGAAGCGCCGCCATGGCAGATCAGGTGCGCGGAACAGGAATGCGGGCAATCCAGAGGATCAACTCAGCAAGGGACTGGAGCGGAGGAGTTTGCTGACCAAGCACCGCACATCAGGGCCGTCCCTGAGGCTAGTTTGCGAGTGCAAATGCCCAGGGCCCCATCAACATTAGGGGCCCATTTTTCATGTATCCAATCTTTAATTTAGAAAAAAAAGTATATGTCCTAATGAGACCTTGTAGAATCAAATTATTAGTAAAACAACTCACTGAAAAATGAGCCATTTTCGATGAAACAAGTCGTTAAAAAATGAACCTTTATGGAATCGATTTTTCGATGAAACGACTCATCAAAAAATGAACACTTATATAATCGAATTTTCAGTGAACAACTCAATGCTAAAGTCCAAAATTTTATGGAATTATATAAGGATATATTGTTCATCGAATTTTTTGATAAGGGACCATTTTTTTCTTTTGCCCGTGGCCTATGAAATGTCAGGGACGGCACTGCCGCACATGCAGCCTTCCAAACCACAGATGAGAATGGGCATTGGAAAAGAAGGTGCGCGTGAGATTCAAGCGTAGTGGCAAAGTCAGGAGATGACCATTCTCAATGTTGCAGCAGAGAACAGAGGATATGACAAAGTAAGAAGAGAAGCGTCATCTAAAAAATAGTGGATTTATACATTCAAACAAACAGGGAATAAGGAATTATAATCGTTCTTTTCTTTGTTATATCAAGTTAGTTAATAGGTATCATCCACCATATAATAACAAAGAATTTTAACAATTCCTAAATGATGCTATGATAAGGGTATGCACTAGATACTATAACATACAAATAACAAATTTAAACAATGATAACCATTATAGGAATATTCAACTCCAACTACGCCTTAGAGCAGGTGGTACCAATCAAATCAACACCATTTGATTTGACGCCATCAAAATTAAGATGTGGTGGAAAACAGGGTCGACCATGAACTCCTAACTGGAGGTAAATAAACGGTAGCAATTAACGTATGCATTTTGGAGCAGTTGGTTCTGTTTTCAAATGAAGGCTTGTGCTCGAAGTATCTACAAGCATCGACCTTCATCTTCCATAAGATGTGGTGGTGTTGTGAAAGGAGAGCACCATCTTATCCAGTGAGGGGAGCCGTGGAAGAGTTAGACCGGGGGTGTACTACTGCACGGAGCGACAAAGTTAGCATGTGTCCACAATAGCAGATGAGAAGTGCACAATTTTTTTTAGATATTTACCTTTTATGACGATATCCAAGATAACCTTCACATCGGCCTGAGAGCAAACTCCATGCGCTCTTCAAGGGTCTGCTCATACCGCCGTAATAAACAGGAGCACATACATGCCTAATGAATCAGGAAATTTGACTCATTAGCTATAAAATCAGCTGTTACATACAATCCGACATAAGTACAAACAGAATCAAGAGGGACTTAGCTTGTGAGAGAGACTCCGCCAAGTAGCCATCATGAGCTAGTGTTTGGTCCACGAAGAAAGGAACTGAACATGGAGAAGAGAGTATGGAAAAACCGTAGCGCGTTGACGTTCTCGTGGAAGGGATTGATCTGAAGGAAGCTACGCAAGTTGACGTACTCGTAGACATATGCAAACTATATCGAATACAAATAGACCCAACAGACAAATGGACCTTTAAAAGATTTTCGTAGATAATAAAACGTCCATATACAAATTTCTTTAACAAAATCCTAAAAATAGAAAACACTAAATTAGAAAGTCTATAAAACTAAAAGGACACTAACAAAAGAATTCATCAAATATAAGAAGGTTCAGGTAACACAAACAAAATGCCCAACTAAAGACTATCTAAATATTAACTCCAGATAAATTCTAGATCAAACCTTCCAGATCTTCAGCAAATTTTTTGAGCGCCACTAAGGGCTCCAATCACAGTATGCTTAGCCAGTTTTGCCTTTCCGAAATCGGATCCCCAGATAATTACATTGTCCTCAGTGGGAACTTTCCTATTACTGATAAGCTTTTGTCGTATTTCCTTTTGAGAAAAAAAATTGTACCCAACAGAACATTGAAAGCGGTCGAACGTGGCATTATAAGTCTGCATCAGACCGTTATGATCCATTAGCAGAGGCGATGGCAACTTCACATACGACCGATTTGAGTTTGGAGGAAGCTCGACCGTATGGGATGGCATGTAGATCGCAATGGACCATACGGCCGAGCAACCGCCAAACTCAAACTGGCCATTGCCGCTAAGGTCACCACCGTCGTCGCCGCATTCGTTGAGGCCGCCATCGCCTTCCTCGCCGTCAGAACTTTGTTGAGCTCGAAATTACAAGCCATATTAAAAAGATGAAAAGAAAAGTGAGGCAGATGAGTCGATATATAAAGAAAGCAATGGAGAAGAGGAATGACTTGTACCTCCACAGACAATGCGGTAATAGAGACCACAAGATTTTATCCAATCTCATAATAGATACCTCCACAGGGAATGAAAACGAGATTCTCTTGAAGGCTCTGATTCTCTTGACTGCTCCCGGAGGGAGGAGAAAGGGCAAGGTGTTAGAAAATGGAGGACCGCCACTATTTGCATTAGGCTACTTAAAGGGAGGAGCACAAACTCATGCAGAAAAAAGGACAAGAGTTATAAAAAGTTTACATAAAAAGGGATGCATCTTTCAATAAAAACATTACAAGCCAAAGCGCATCTAATTAAAAAGTTAGAGAGAAGGATATTTTATTCAAAAAGAGGCTCGACTTTCAATAAATAACACATGGTAATAAAAGATATTGTGGCATGCATTAAAGGACCTCTATGAAAAGTTGCTCATTAAAGGACCTCTCCGAAAAGTTTTTTTTGGTAAGTAAGTAAAATTTAATTCTTGTAACGGTAGAACTTTACAAATTGTGGGCATACAGCCTCGATTACAGGTCTAAAAAAAGTAAGGAGTAGACAAAATACTAAGGGCCCGTTCGGTAGGAGAATAAGCAGGAATAATGATGGGGAATAAGGGGAATAAGGGTCTATTCTCCGTTCGGCTGGAGGATAAGAATACAGAGAATAAGGTGAAATAAAGGTAGGTAAGGTGTGATAAAGATAAGAATAAGAGTGAAATAAGATGAAATAATGGAGAATAGTCGTACCACGGGGAACCGTGTTGGGAGGAAAATGGAGGCTTATTCCCTTTAATCCATTCCCCCTTAACCTCCTACCGAACACGCCCTAAGTGTAGCGTATTGCAATTAGTATGTAGAGTGTCTGAGATAAAACAAAAACTCAAACACCTCGTTACAGCAGGGGCACGACAGTATTGTATGATGTTGTTGACAATATTTTCAGCAGGCTGTGATGTACGCTTGGCCCATCTGCAATTCCTCTCATCCCAAATGCAGTGAACAGTAGTAGCAAGTGCAGTGGCCATTTTTTGCCGGTCCCCTGCATCGGCCAGTGAGCAATCCATAGTATAGTGTCTAGCGCAGTGGTATGTACCGGAGAGGGGAGGCCTAAGTGACGGCTGGAGGTCTTCCAAATATCAATTGCAAAGGGGCACTGAAAGAAGGTGTGACCATTGGTCTCCAGCTCACTATTGCAAAGATAGCATGGCGTGGGATCGCATATTCTTGGCAAGCCTATCGGTGGTAGGCAAGCGCAATCGGGCCAATCTGTAATTGTTAATGAGAACTTAGGGGGTAGCCTTGGCCCAAACCACAGGGGCCCATTCAACAGTCTCCGCCCTCCTCCGAACGAGGTCATAAGCGTTTGCGAAAGAGTATCCCTTTTCATTGTGAGTCCAGGTGCAAGAGGCGGGGGCCAAGTTGATGGTCTCACGGACCGCCTCTCTCCCATCTTGGTAATAAAAGAGCTCTGAAAAGTTGCTGCCAGACTAGTGTTACGAATATTAAAAGATAAACATATACCTGATAATAAAAAAGCACATCTCTGAAAAGTTATTGTGGCATGCATTAAAGGAACTCTCTGAAAAGTTGCTGCCAAGATAGTGGTACGAATATTAAAAGATAAACATATACTTGATAATAAAAGAGTACATCTCTGAAAAGTTACTGTGGCATGCATTAAAAGACCTCTCTGAAAAGTTGCTACCAACATAGTGGCATGACTTTTCATATAAAAACGAGAAGGCAAGGAAGCGTGATGATCAAGAAAAGAAATGGATTTTATTTATATAGGGCCGAGTAAAGTGTGAACTCTACTCGAGAAAAAAAAGTGCAACAAGAACAAAATATTAACTGTGAAAATACATCATTAGATATTAATAAAGGAATCTAACTACAGTAGAAACTCAACCTCAAGAAATAGATAAAATGGGATATGTTCTGATCTGACAATAAGTGTACTTTATCGAACTTTAAGTTGATCTGAGGGGCGTTTCCCGGAAGGGAGAGAGATGGAAAAAAATTTTACCGAAATAGGGACGGCGCGAAAATATTTTCCGGAGTAGGGACATATCGGCAAATGGTTTGCCGTGGAGCGACAAATGATTTGCCGCACTACATGGACGGACGGGAGGGGGCTGGGGATTCCAGATTTTTGTTGCGGGCGCAGATTTCAGCCGTCCGTTTCACACGGCAAACAATTTGCCGCGAGCGGCAAACCATTTGCCGCACAAGAAAGAAGAGACGGCAAATGATTTGCCGAGATGTCACTATGTTGGGCATTAAATTTCATCCATCCCCATTTTGAGGAATTTTTGATCAACATGTCCCCATTTGGGGCATTTCACCAGTGACGTAGATAACCTATCAACACATTTCGTGAACATGATTCGTCCTTAATATTATATTTTTGATTTTTATTTAAATATTCAATGCATATAAACAATGATTAGTCAAAAGAATTAGCGCATTTTCATGATCCCAAATTTAGTTCGCAAGGGAAGCAGAAGTAACAGAATCAATCAACAGAACAATCCGCAAAATTTTGAAATAAGTAAATTGAATTTTTTGCAGCATTAAAATCACATCAGATTATTTATTGAAATCCTCTACAATTATTCTCAACTGTCAAGGCTATTAGACCAATTCTATCGTAATAGTATTTGAATCAATTCCCACGGCTACTATCGAAATCGTAATTGAAGCACACGGCATGGTGTTACTTTATTATATCTTCCAATGGGTCGAGCACTTCTTGTCGTGTGCTTCAATTACGATTTCGATAGTAGCGTAATCAACAAATATCTGCAAGGAATCAGGAATCTCCAAGGCACTTCTTGTCGTCACAAGCAGGTAACCAGAAAACCGTGCGTTTGGTATGCGGGTTAAGGCGGGTTACGCTGGTAGAGGGTGATCCGATTTTGTGTTTTAGTTTTTAGATAAAGGGTTAAACTGGTGGTGGGTTAGAAGTGGGCTTGTTGTGATATGATTGTATTGAAGTTTAAAAAAGTAAATAATTATTATGATGTAATTGTATTGAAGTTTGAAAAAGTACCTAAAAGTGAAGTAGTTTATAATTTTTATATTATATGATGATATATATTATTATTTTGATGGAATTGATGATGATGAATTGATTTATTTAAATTTTTAAAAAAGATAAAAAGTAGAATCCACGTAGAAGTGATAAGGGGTTGGGTAAGGGGGTAAACTCCCCAACGGGCCCTCAGTGTTTATCAGATTAGTTGCTTATCTGAAATATGAGTCCAAACTATAACAGATAAATACCACGGAGCGGGGTGAAGTCTTTATTATTATTATGCATAAATATAGGGAGCCTAGGCATTAGAACCTGCACAGAGGCCGTATACTTCAGAAGCAGGCCTGCAACATCAGCATCATCAATATCAAATCTTTGAATCTCCTCCAAACGATTGTGCCTTCGAAAAAATCGAAAACCCAACTGGGAAAACCGCATACCGGACAACATCGCTATTAGGGATGCAAACGGTTACGGATATATCCGTATCCGATCCGTCACCGTATCCGTTTTATATATATTTTGACATCCGTATCCGTATCCGTTTTAAAATGGATACGGATATGGATATCTTTTTGATATCCGTAAACATCCGTATCCGTATCCGTATATCCGTTTTCGCACATAAATATAGTCATAAATTTATTTATAACCATATATAACATAATTCTATACCTTCTTTTACTATATTTGTATAATTTTTATGATACAAAACACATTTAATAAATTTATATCATGTGTTTTCATCCAATTCGTATATATTTAAGTTGTTTCTATAGAGTATTTCTAACATTACTTGTATGCGATCAGTATCCGTTTTACATCAATATCCGTTTTTGAAGGATATGGTAAGATAGTTTTAATATCCGTCAATATATGTATCCGCATCCGTATTCGTATTCAAAAATAAATAAGGATGCGGTAATACCTATATCAGTATCCGTATCCGACTATTTGCATCCCTATCGGCTATAGTTTATCCAGCATATCGTAATAATACCCAGGGGATTGAGGGTTATAGTTTATCCAACATATCGTATACCCAGGAGATTGAGGGGACGACCGGTGGTGCAAGTTTCTGCAGTGAATTTTGAAAGCGTCAAAGAGCCACAGAACAAAACAAGCCATAGGACGAGCAGCAGAGCGAAGCAGGCTCCGAAAGCCACGGAACTCAAACGGAACCTCATCAAAAAGGGTAGGGTAGTAGTTCCCCACCAAAAGAAGCCACGACTAGAAGATGATCAATGTAGATTTTTCCCTGATCCGCCCTTGGATGGACTCTAAGAAAAATCGCCTGATATTTTGGATCCATCTTGTCTAGAGCAAGCAAATTTGAGATGCAACGTTTCTTTGTTGTGTATCTATATAAAGGGCTCAATAGCAATTTTATTAAATACAATACAATAAGAGACAACAAGTCTATTCCTCTTCTCCCTTAGCTCTCTTTTGAGTTAGTCAACTTGAAGGAGTGATCTTCTCCTTAGGTTGACTATTGGTTGATCTAGAACTTTGGTTTTCATAGAGCAATTTTTTTAAAAAAATTTATGCAATGAAAATATGTCAAGCGAATCCGGGTAAGTTTAGGGATTAAAAATGCAATTATTGTTCAAATCAAGTCCAAAAAGTTTCAAACTAGGTCAGAAGGTGAAATAAGAACTCATTTGAATACATTGTAATTTTCTGATAGCTTGCATATATTGATGAAGACTTGGGTAAATTGATCAAGCTTCAATGGAGAGGGGATTACATTGGTCAATAGTTTTTTCTCTTCTAAAATTTTCTCCATGTATAATTGTTGTGAACTAGCATGTAGATGAACTTAGAAGGAAATATGTAACCACCAAGGATGAATAATCAGATGAGGGGTTTGCATGGCAGTCTGTCATTTCGAATGGGAAGAACTAACTGATGTGTCTTTATTTCATCATCTTTATTCTTTCATTTTGATCTAAACCGAGCTAAATGTTCATAAATAATATTATTTTGCATAGATTAACATCTATTATTTATTATGTAAATATTGCATAAAAGATAGTATTTAAAGCTAAAATAAAGGTTTGCATCCTTCCATATCATGAATTAAACAACTTATGGTTGGATCGGATGACACTTTTATGGTTGGATCGGATGACACTTTTGGTTAGTTTGTAGACACTTGTTTTCAACTCTTGTGTGGTTGGGCCTAAGTCTATTCTTGTTTGTAAAACTCTAGCCTTGGTGCTTCATGATGAATGAATATTTTGATCGTTTTTCTAAAAAGAACAGGAAACATTTCGTGTTCGTAATCAACAATTAAATCCACCATTCAATTAAAATAATAATAATTAGAAAATAACGTATATAATAAAGAGAAACCATTATTCTCTTAACGTTGCATGTTGTTAAATTAACGTAATAATAAGTTATTGGAACGACCATCAATAAAATAATATAGTAAAGTAATGTTAAATCAACGAATATTTTCTTCATTAAATTAACATAACTATTTGAAATATAAATGTCGAAACTTAATGCAATTATACTAAGGCCTTAATAAGAACACGTTACATGCATCAGACGTTACAATATAAAAAAAATTAAAAAGAAACTAAAAAGTACTATGATACCAAATATTAAAAGCTCTTGATTTGCAAATAGGTCTCATGCACCTCCCATGCAAATATGAGTCCCAATTTTCAAAAGATGTTCAGTAACTTTAAACTCATGGGATTTAATGCCGATTAACAATCATGCATGGAGCACTTAAATTAATTTAATTCATGGTGAAATTAGAAAGATATAAAAAATAAGTGCCTGAAATATAAAAAAATACCAACATCAATAAATGTTATCGGATCCATTTTTTTCTCTTTATACTACTATCTTAAACAATTGATGTGGCAAGAAACTCTGAAAAATAGGATCCGTAGCCATTCACGTGAATATTATGTATAGAGAGAGTACGGCAGAAAACTCGTTGCCCGATATGCTTTTTTTACAGATGGAGTTTGAGATCAAAATAGTAAAAGGAGAGATACTCAACGACAACAAAAATTAAATTGCAGAAACTATTGAAGGGTATAAGAAATAATGATTATGTTATACTCAAAGAATCTCTAAATATAATTAAAGGGGTTATTAATCGAAATATCCACCATCCAGAAAAAGTATCCTATTAACGTTCAGTTCGTGATATTCAAATTTCATTATATATCAAAGAAAATGAAAAAAAATACGATATGACAAGTAAAAAGCAGGAAAATACACTTCATTATTGGAATGAATAAAATGTCGCAATTTTTCATGCCAATAAACTTCATTCAGAAATTCAAGAGAGATAAATGTCAGTGAACTCTAAAGACAAAGTACCTATATATGTCAAATGAATAAGTCAGTATAAAATGGGTTGCATGATCCACAATATAAAATGGGGTATAAAATGGGAAGAGCTGACAGGGAATAAGGGATTATAATCGTTCTTTTCTTTGTTATATCAAGTTAGTGACTAGGTATCATCCATAATATAATAACAAAGAATTTTAACAATTCTTAAATGATGCTTTGATAAGGGTGTGCACTAGATACTATACCATACAAACAAAAACCTTAAACAATGATAACCATTACAGGAATATTCAACTCCAAGTACGCCTTACTGCAGGCGGTACCACAACACCATTTCATTTGATGCCATCAAAATTAAGATGTGGTGGAGAAAAGGAAGGACCATGAACTCTTAATAGATTTCATTTGATGTCATCAAAATTAAGATGTGGGGTAAAACAGGGAGGACCATGAACTCCTAATTGAAGGTAAAAAATTCGGTAACAATTAACATATGCATGTTGACTTGGTTGTTTCTGTTTTCGAATGAAGGCTTGCGCACAAAGTATCTATAAGCAACGACCTTCATCTTCCATACGATGTGGTGTTGTGAAAGGAGAGCACCATCTTGTCCGACTTTCCAAATCATTTCTCTTTTATATTTCAAAAAAAATAAAATATTATACCATCATATCATAAAAAAATAAATTACCTAAATTTTACCTACTTTTTCAAACCTCGATGTAATTAAATCAAATAAATATTTATTTTCCAAACTTTAATACAATCACATCACAACAAACCCTCTTAAACCGAAACCATGTATCCAAACACTAAAATACAGAAACGGATTATCTTCCTCCAGTTTACTCCGTAATAACTCGACAACCGAACACACGAGTTCATACAAACAAAGACTATTTAAATATTAACTTCAGATAACTTCTTGATCAATCCATCGAGATCTTCAGCAATTTTTTAGCGTCACTAAGGGCACCACCCACAACATTCTTGGTCAGTTATACCTTTCCGAATCAGATCCCCAAATAATCACATGATCTTCAGTGAGGCCTTTTCTTTTACTGAAAAGTTTTTGCTGCGTTTCCCTACATTTTTTGAAAAAAAATCGTACACGATATAATATTAGAAGAGATCGAACGGGCATTATAATCTGCATCAGATCGCAATGGTCCATTTACGGAGGCGATGGTAACACATACTTTTATCAAAGCTGACTTCACCTCACGAGTCCATATACCATCCCATACGGCCGAGCAACCGCCAAACTCAAAGCAATCGCCACCACCAATGTCGCCTCCGTCGTTGTTGCATCTGCCGAGGTCGCCCTCGTCTTCCCCACTGTCAAGAACTTTGTAGAGATCGAAATTGCTAGCCATGTTAAAAAGATGAGGAGGAAAGCAAGACAAATTAATCGGTATATAAAGGAACAGAGAAGAGAATGATTAGTACCTTGCAGGATAATAATTCATTTGCGGAGGAAATGTTAACACATGCCTTTATCAACGCTGACTTCATCTCACTAGTCCATATACCATCCCGTACGGCCGAACTACCGTCAAACTCAGACCGACCGTCGCTTCCAAGGTCACCTCCTTCGACGCCACATCCACCGAGCTCGCCATCAACTTCCTCGCTGTTAGGGCCTTTGTTTAGATCAAAATTGATAACCATGTTAAAAAGATGAGAAGAAAAGGAAGGCACATGAATCGGTATAAAAGGAAGCAACGGGGAAGAGTTATGATTAGTACCTCGTGGGATAGTGCCCAGAGATACAATGGAGTAATAGAGACCACAAGATTTCATCCAATCTCATGAGTAGTCGAAGATATGGAACGGTAAGGAATGAAAAAGACCAAGAATCTCTTTAAGGCTCAGAGAAGGGCAAGGGTATTATACATGGAGAAAGGCAGAAGGACCTGGAATCTTTTGCCTGTTCCCGGAGGAAGATGAAAGGGCAGTGTGTTAACAAATGGAGCGCTAGGGTACTTAAAGGGGAGGAGCACAGCTTCATTAAAAAGTTAAAAGGGTAATAAAAAAATTACATAAAATGAAATGCCTCTTTTAATAAAAAATTGCACCGAAATGCAAGTTATTTTACTAAAAAGAGACTTGACTATCAATAAAAAAATTATTGTAGAATAGGTCAGGACACATCTTTGTATAAGTATCAATAAAAAATTGATCTGAGCACACGTCTGTGAAGGAAATAAAGCAACAATTCTGAAAAGTTATTGGGGCATGGGGCACGCCTCTCTGAGACCTCTGAAAAGTTACGGGCACGCCTCCCTGAAGTCTGAAAAGAAAGATCATGCAGTAACATCTGAAAAGTTACTGTGGTAATACGCCTCCCGCACGACTTTTAATAAAGAGTTAGGGACCATGGTAACATGCAGTATCATCTGAAAAGTTAATGTGGCAATGCAATAAAAGCCATGCAGTAATATCTGAAAAGTTACTGTGGTAATGCAGTAATGCCTGTTTGGTTGCTGAGTTGGACTGATTTGGTGGGTTGGGGTGGTTGAATAGTAATCTGTGAGGAGAAAGTATCCTTGTGAATAATAACTAGGGTTGGGCCAACCCTGCCCAATCCTAAAATCTGAAAAGTTATTGTGGCATGCAGTAACATCTGAAAAGTTACTGTGGCAACACGCCTCTCGCACGACTTTTAATAAAGAGTTAGGGACCATGATAAGAGAGCAAAGAAGCGTGAGACCAAGAATGGATTATGTAAGGTCGACTTACGTGTGGACTTTACTCGAGAAAAAAAATGTGTACAAAAAACAAAATATCAACTGTGAAAATACATCATCTATCTATTTTACTATATCTTAAAGGCCGTCAATGTTGATAATTTCGGCATTTGCCAGTTTCCTAAGGGCAAAAACGGAATGTCACAGCAAAAGGCCGTCAATGTTCATACGTCTCGCATCTCTCGAACCACCTTGCCCTCCTGCCCTCCCGTGTGTCGCCTCCTTCCATCGCGTCCTTCTTCCCCTCATCCCGCTATCCATCCTCTCCGTCGTGTACATCTACCTCACATCCCTCCTTTTACCGTCAAGATTCGAGGAAAATCGCACCCGATGTCCTTCCTTCTCGCAACTCATCCCTCGATTGTCCCAATGGCCCCAGCATGGAGAACATACCATCTTGATCTTCGATCTGGAGATATGATTCGAGAGGAGAGTCTGATCAGCCCAGCATCGAGCATCATCCCTGATCCGTGTCGTCCCGGAGATCAACAACAACTACATATGCTGCCGGTACACCAACGCCAGGGAGGGCAGGAAGGAGGATGTGACAACGGCCGGGGCGAGCACGGCGTTGGGGAAGGTGTTCGTGTCGAAGGGGCCGAAGATGTTCCTCGAGGCGCACATGCTGCGGCAGTGGTGGGCCAATGATATGGAGCTGCAGCTGGAGCTCTACAACAGTGAGCTCATCGACCGGCAGCTCTGGTCGCTCTACGCAACCGCCGCCGGGACTGCAACGGCGGTGACGCAAGGGAAGCTGGCCTAAATCGTATCTGAACATAGACTAGGTCTCTCAAATACATGCTTGTACGTAACTCGATATCATATTTACTATTCACTGCATAGCTCTGGATTATATATATTGTTGCGGGTTAAGCGTTTATCTTATTTAACTGTCAAATACATGAGATCTCTCATTGCTAAAGTAATAATACAACTTTAACGAAATGTTGTGAAACACAACCATACTATCGAGATAACCACGTAAAATATATGTTTATAGAATATCCATATTAGAAGATAATAGTATTATTCATATAGTAGTGATAGTCTGCTGTCATATATGTCTACGACAATAAGATTTTATGATCTTATATAAAAAAGATAATAGTATAATTGATATATTTTTATAGTAGTATTTTCTGCCATCAAATATGCCTCCACTAATAACACTTTACGATCATAAATATTGGAGGATAATCGCAAGAATGTCCTAACAGTTAACCACATATTTGCATATTTGTTCTGATAACTAATATACAGTTGCAAATGCCTCCACAAATATAGTGATATGATGTGTTATGATATATCTGAAGATAATCGCATAGGAGGTCGATCTTCTGCTGTTGTTTAGCACGTGGTGTACTCACGGGAGCCATCCGATGGGGATCGCACGGCCCCATCGGACGGCCCTCATATGGGATCGAGGATGGCCAGCCCCTTATGAGTGTCATCTGATCTCCATCGGACGGCTCTCATGAGTACAACATAAGTACAACACATGCTGCACTACAGCAGGCGATCCATTCTGAATCGCATATACATGTTATCAAGGTAAATGATGGCATATTATAACAATAATTAGCACGTTGATATATTAAAGTGTGTGAGTGTGTGGTGTCTACACTAAGCAAGCAAACAAAAGAAATGTTTTTGTGGGTTTTTAATTTTTTTTATTTTTTTCTACTTTTATTTTTAATTTTGTATTTTGATTTTTAATTTTCTGATTTTTATATTTTATATTTTATATTTTTGTATTTCTTTTTCAATAGTGGAAGGTAAAAACAATATAAGAAAAGGCAAGGTAAAATATTTATAAAAATGCACAAAAATACTCAAAAATTCAGAAATAAAATATTTTTGGTTTTTTTAGAGTTTTCTACTGTTTTTGCGATTTTTGGGGGTTTTTCAAGGTGTTTTTGATATTTTTAATTACTGAAATAAAGGAAAACAGTGGAAATAAGGCTGGCTGTGAATAAAATGCAATTTAAAAATATCAACCAGTAGCTCAAAATTTTCACACTATTTTTCAAATAAAAAGAACAAAATAAGGGACAAACAGAAGCTGAGTTTATATTTTTTTGATTTTTCTACTATTTTATATTTTTTTTGAAGTTTTTGAGAGTTTTTAATTTTTTAGTGTTTTTCTTTTGAAATTTTTAATGATTTTTGGACTGACACTAAAAGGCAATAAAATAGACACTAGGTGAATTTTTGGGAATTTTTGGAAGTATTTTGATATTTTTTTGGTATTTTCTAAGGTAGACAGTACACAAAATAGATGTTTTTGATTTTTAATAAATATGAAAATAAAATAAAATCAAAAACTAACTAGATGGCGTTAAAGTACACGTGTCCAGGTGCTTAAGTCTATTTTTGTGAAATTTTTGGAGTCAAAATGATATTTCAAATAAATACAACAAACATCCAATTAATAAACAGTCCTGGCAGGGGTATATGTGCAAAATATCGAACATCCAGGGGCAAACATGCAATTTTCCACAAAAATATACACTTTATATTCAATTTTTGGCACCAAAAGACAATTACAAAACCCGCCTGGGCCTAATCGAAATTTTCCCACCAGGGCGCGTGACTTGCACGTGCCTGGGAAGGACTGGAATGCAATATCACAAAAGCCTGGGGTCTCTTTGCAAAATAACCAAAAATATTACACGTGCTTTGAAAGTTTTAGGACTAAAACGAAATAAACAAACAACCGAGGGTCCTTCTGCAAAATGCCCCCACCTCACGTGTACAGGTCACGTGAGGTGACGTGGCGGAGGACCTAAGTGCAAATAAGCAAAGTTCGGGGGTCTCGATGCAAATATTACAAAATATTTACGCTACAGACGAAAGTTTAAAAACTAAATATTAAATACAAAAGGCGCGAGGGTGTAGATGCAAAATACCCTCGACGCGACGCTCCGATGATGACGCGTGGCTCGCATCCAACGGCTGGGCGACGGGGCGCGATCCAGCGGCTGGAGGCGATCCACTTATCCACGTGGCGTGTTCTGGGCGAGCGATGACGGTTGGCTTGTGCGGCCTGGATTAGATCTTCCTTGGTGGATCGGACGGTCGAAGCGAAGGATGATCCAACGGCCAACACGCGAACTGGAGCTGCGGCTCGATCGGACGGTGGAGACGCGAGGAGGAAGAACAGGGACGAAGGCCGGCGAAGGCGAACTTCCCTGGCTCCGATCTCGCTTCTCCGGCGATGAATAGGCTCCAAAATGGAGCTGCAGACTCCTGGGGGGTCTCTCTATGGACTGGATGGCTCAGATTCGCCGGAGGAGCATCGAGGTGCGGGCGCGAAGGCGGCGGAGCTCTACGCTCCAGGTATCTCCGGCGATGAATCAAAACGGCCTTCCAGGTGCGTTCAAAGCTCCTTGACCTGCAAAAAGTGGTGAGAAGGCCCAGGGCAAATTGCCTGGGCCTCGCGGGGACCTAATCGAAGCGCGAAGGGGAGTGGTCGACGGTGGCCGGAGGCGCGCTCCGGCAAGGATGTTGGGATTGGCGAAATACGCGATGAAACTCACAATTTTTTTTGGGGTTTTTGATCCTTAAGCTACCAGGAACTAAATGCACTAAAGAAATCTGCGGGTGGAAGCCCTCGATGGCCGGAACCAGAGGATGAAGGGTACCTCGACGCCGGCGGTTGGCGGAGGTGCTGGAGTCGTCCTCGACCTCGTTCGCCTTGGTTGAGAAGCTCGCGGCGGAGCTGTCACCTCCAGCAAGGCTCAGAGCACTAGAGAGGCGGAGAGGGGTGGACCAAGGGGACTCGAAAATCAAAGGGAAATAAACTCGAATTTCGACGGTCTTAAGTTCAACACAAAGCGTGAACTCAGTCGCAGTGTCGACCAATCAAAATCCGAATTTAATCAACAATTAACCCACACTAAAGATCAATAAATTAGAAATAATGTGGAGTTAAAATTTATTTTTAACTCTGCACAAATGGTGTATAGTGTCAAGTATGCAAAGAGTTCGAACACAGGGAACAAACAGTGTAATTCAAGCAAAAATGCTAAAGTGTGTGAGTGTGTGGTGTCTACACTAAGCAAGCAAACAAAAGAAATGTTTTTGTGGGTTTTTAATTTTTTTTATTTTTTTTCTACTTTTATTTTTAATTTTGTATTTTGATTTTTAATTTTCTGATTTTTATATTTTATATTTTATATTTTTGTATTTCTTTTTCAATAGTGGAAGGTAAAAACAATATAAGAAAAGGCAAGGTAAAATATTTATAAAAATGCACAAAAATACTCAAAAATTCAGAAATAAAATATTTTTGGTTTTTTTTAAAGTTTTCTACTGTTTTTGCGATTTTGGGGGGTTTTTCAAGGTGTTTTTGATATTTTTAATTACTGAAATAAAGGAAAACATTGGAAATAAGGCTGGCTGTGAATAAAATGCAATTTAAAAATATCAACCAGTAGCTCAAAATTTTCACACTATTTTTCAAATAAAAAGAACAAAATAAGGGACAAACAGAAGCTGAGTTTATATTTTTTTGATTTTTCTACTATTTTATATATTTTTTTTGAAGTTTTTGAGAGTTTTTAATTTTTTAGTGTTTTTCTTTTGAAATTTTTAATGATTTTTGGACTGACACTAAAAGGCAATAAAATAGACACTAGGTGAATTTTTGGGAATTTTTGGAGGTATTTTGATATTTTTTTGGTATTTTCTAAGGTAGACAGTACACAAAATAGATGTTTTTGATTTTTAATAAATATGAAAATAAAATAAAATCAAAAACTAACTAGATGGCGTTAAAGTACACGTGTCCAGGTGCTTAAGTCTATTTTTGTGAAATTTTTGGAGTCAAAATGATATTTCAAATAAATACAACAAACATCCAATTAATAAACAGTCCTGGCAGGGGTATATGTGCAAAATATCGAACATCCAGGGGCAAACATGCAATTTTCCACAAAAATATACACTTTATATTCAATTTTTGGCACCAAAAGACAATTACAAAACCCGCCTGGGCCTAATCGAAATTTTCCCACCAGGGTGCGTGACTTGCACGCGCCTGGGAAGGACTGGAATGCAATATCACAAAAGCCTGGGGGTCTCTTTGCAAAATAACCAAAAATATTACACGTGCTTCGAAAGTTTTAGGACTAAAACGAAATAAACAAACAACCGAGGGTCCTTCTGCAAAATGCCCCCACCTCACGTGTACAGGTCACGTGAGGTGACGTGGCGGAGGACCTAAGTGCAAATAAGCAAAGTTCGGGGGTCTCGATGCAAATATTACAAAATATTTACGCTACAGACGAAAGTTTAAAAACTAAATATTAAATACAAAAGGCGCGAGGGTGTAGATGCAAAATACCCTCGACGCGACGCTCCGATGATGATGCGTGGCTCGCATCCAACGGCTGGGCGACGGGGCGCGATCCAGCGGCTGGAGGCGATCCACTTATCCACGTGGCGTGTTCTGGGCGAGCGATGACGGTTGGCTTGTGCGGCCTGGATTAGATCTTCCTTGGTGGATCGGACGGTCGAAGCGAAGGATGATCCAACGGCCAACACGCGAACTGGAGCTGCGGCTCGATCGAACGGTGGAGACGCGAGGAGGAAGAACAGGGACGAAGGCCGGCGAAGGCGAACTTCCCTGGCTCCGATCTCGCTTCTCCGGCGATGAATAGGCTCCAAAATGGAGCTGCAGACTCCTGGGGGGTCTCTCTATGGACTGGATGGCTCAGATTCGCCGGAGGAGCATCGAGGTGCGGGCGCGAAGGCGGCGGAGCTCTACGCTCCAGGTATCTCCGGCGATGAATCAAAACGGCCTTCCAGGTGCGTTCAAAGCTCCTTGACCTGCAAAAAGTGGTGAGAAGGCCCAGGGCAAATTGCCTGGGCCTCGCGGGGACCTAATCGAAGCGCGAAGGGGAGTGGTCGACGGTGGCCGGAGGCGCGCTCCGGCGAGGATGTTGGGATTGGCGAAATACGCGATGAAACTCACAATTTTTTTTGGGGTTTTTGATCCTTAAGCTACCAGGAACTAAATGCACTAAAGAAATCTGCGGGTGGAAGCCCTCGATGGCCGGAACCAGAGGATGAAGGGTACCTCGACGCCGGCGGTTGGCGGAGGTGCTGGAGTCGTCCTCGACCTCGTTCGCCTTGGCTGAGAAGCTCGCGGCGGAGCTGTCACCTCCAGCAAGGCTCAGAGCACTAGAGAGGCGGAGAGGGGTGGACCAAGGGGACTCGAAAATCAAAGGGAAAGAGGGGGGTCGGTTTTAGGTGGTTTGACCCCTGACCAAGGTGCTCCAAAGATCAAGACACCTCGGGCGACACACTGATCCATTCCTCGAGATGATCATAGGGCGAGCAAGCTTGATAATCGAGGAGAAAAAGTTGTCAAGATTCCATCATGGATTGGTGCAAGATGCGACCAGGAAAAATCGACCAAAATGGGGTCAAATGCATTCTGACAGACGCACATGGGTGGAGGGCAGGCAGTTGACCCGAGTCAACTGAGACCGCCCCCTGGTTGGTCCACGTGGACCAACCAGGAAAAACCCTGGAAAAAAGTCTTAGTAAATCAATTTAAAATATTAAATGGCCGAATTAAATAAAAGTTATAAAATAAAAAATGTTCAAAATTTTATGTAGTATTTAATTCTGATTTTTATTTATTTTTATGACTTATATTTTTACAAGTTACCTTTTTAACCCTATATAGGTATAATACCTATGTATTTTAATATTTTTATTTTATTTTATGTATTTTTAATCTTATTATTTTTATTTATGATTTTGTAAAATTATAACATACTTTTATATACATAAGTCTATTTTTATTTTATTTTTCTGAGATGTTTTATATATTTAATAAAATACAAGTGTATTTTATATAGGTATAAGTAGATGCAGTACACCTATGTAGTCTTTATACAAGTATTTTTATTTTTATTTTTCTTTGCATTTTATTTCAATTTTAATGCACATATATATTATAAGTAATATTTACAAAATTATAAAAATATAAAAATGAATAAATAATGAATAAAGAATAAATTGAATATTTTATTCAGTACAAGTATACAATGAGGGTCCAAAACTCAACTTTCAAACCGTAGCTCCGCCAAATGCGAAACCACCGCCATTGGGTAGATTATTTTATTCTATATACAATTAAAGGTGAGTTTGCTACATTTGGAGTTGTCAGTTGTGAGATACAGGTCTGGGAAGTTGGGATTTTGGATTCTTATTCAGACCATATCTTTTTGTCTGTATATGATTTTTCTGTGAAATCAATTTTGTATTTTTCTTTATCAAATTATCTACGACTTCCATGTACAAAGTTTCTTTATTTGATGTATAGAAAGTGGAACCAAAAATAGGTCCCAAAATGAATAAAGAATGAATAGAATGAATAGGTATTTTGACTGTATTTCTGACCTTATCTCCCCCTACTTTATTCCTTGTCGACCTATTCATCAAGATGCCTAGGTCTCGGGGGTTTTGGGTCATAAAATATTTACAATATTTTATTCTTTTTCTTTTCTTTATTTATTCTATAATTTTGGACTTAATTACAGTAATTTACACACTGTTTAGATGCACATGCATGAATGCTAAGATGCTTGATTTAAGGCTATTTACAGGCATTTGCTAGGGTTTTTGGTGCCAAAATGATAGAATAAAGATGATGAAATGTGGATTCATCATCCCCCTATACTTTACCTTTGCTAGTCCCTAGCAAACACTTATGCAATAAGTGCAAAAAGAAAAGAAAGAAAAGAAAAAGAAGAAAGATGGATTAAGTGTAACTTTCAAACTTGTCTTCGCAAAATCAAAGTTTGGAGCTTAAGTCGGACCTTTGGAATTTTAGTGCGGACGGAACCTTATTAAGAACCGTGTTTGAAATCCAACAGTCCCTGAGAATCCCAAAACTCTGTCCAAGTCTCCTCAATAGCCAGGTCAGAAATACTTCAACTCATACGCAAACTCTTACGACTATGAATCTGACTTGTACAGTGTAAGTGATGGTGACTCTCCCCAACTAGAATGACAAAGAAACTGACTTCTCCAGTACGACAACCCAATGATTCCCCAATCCAATGACTCCATCCTCGAGGAGCGGGGTATTCCCTTCTAAGTTCAAGTGGCAACCAGCTCAAGAGGAGGGGGTGAAGAGAGGAATGGACGGTAGCCAGTGTAGCTACCTATCCTTGGATGCAAGACCAGTGTAGTCAAGTCATCCTGCTGCAGGCCCACATGATATGACTTTGGAACTCAAGCTTGCTTATTGACTTTGTACATACTTTGCAGGCTTTTTATTTTTGTACATGCCTGAACATTTTTTTTTTGAATACTATATACAGCAGCATTTACATAAGGAGTTTTTCCTCTTGAGCCAGTAGACTATCCCTCTTTTGAAGCTTTATCGCAACCCACAGCCTCCTGTCTTTAGACTTCCTAATCACTGGACGGGTTGGGGTGCACTTCCCTCCCTAGAGGAGGACAAATGTTTCCACTTGTGTGCGTCTCATATCGGCAAATCCAATCCCCTCACCACTCCAACTGAGTTGAGCCATGTGAAAGGTGCAGGTGTCCAAGTTAGGTCATTATCAACAAGAGTCGTGCGTGTGCTCCGAAATACTCTACTTAGGCAGTCAAGAATCCATTGAACCAAGTCCCGTGATCCTCAAAGAATTAAGTCAACTAGACCTGAAGTACCTCAAACCCAGTTCCTATAAGGTTCCTGTTATTAGGTAGATTTTAAGGTCCAATCAAGCTCCAATCTCCGGATTTTACTCAGACTTGTTCAACTGTCAAACTCGATCCGAAAAATGCGAATGCTATGCAATGCAATGCAGAAAATATTTTTGTGATGCAATTTTCAAGATTTTGAACTTTTTATGGGTTTTTGAAAAGATGATGCATGCATTTTTTTGTAATTTAAAAAAGATTTTTCAAATGTTTTTGGATTTTAATTTTGCAAATGTTTTTGGGAATTTTTGAAAACAAAAAACTTTTGGCTAAAAACTAGGTGAAAACTATGTACACGGGAGTGCTTCTTCTTATATATACAAGAAGTGAATGTTAAGAATTTACAAGGGTAAGTGATCAATTTTATGCATATATATAGTGGATTTTTGTGTGATGTGTATATTCCTCAAACTTATTTGAAAACAAGCTTTTCACACAATTTTCGAAAACTATAGTCCAAAATAATTTTTACAAACATTTTTGCAAACATGTACACACATTTGAAAATCATTTTGCAAAGGCTTTCAAAACAGTATAGATAGATTTTTCAAAACATTTTTGCAACCATTTTTCAAACCATTTGCAAATCATTTTTCAAACATTTTATTTCACACAAAGAAAAGAAGTTTTACAAACCACGCATTTTTACACAGGTTGAAAACATGTAACAAAACATTTTCAAAATAGTTTTCAATAGATGTTCACACAAATTTTCAAACCATTTTTCAAACATTTTGCAAAAAACATTTTCACCTGATTTATTAATCAGTAATTACAAAAAGAATTTGAGGAATGATAACATCTTTTTATTAAGGTTTTTTAATGAATTTTAAAGAATAATTAGCCATATTTATTAAGAAAATACGAAAGTACGAGTTATGGCTAAAGTATATACGCAGTATATACGACCCCCCTATACTTAGCTTGAGCTATGTCCTCATAGATCGGAGAGAAAAGAGAAGACATAACTCGTACTAAGTATAGGCAAGTCTAAAGAATAAATGAATGAATCAATGAGAAGTTGACCGTCCCCCCTATACTTAGGATCAAATAATCCTAAGTATAGCAGACTGTACACAACGCAGGGAGGGTCAAGGGTGGGAATGAACAGATCGTACTCAGATTGTCTCCCCCTATACTTAGGGTAAGATATCCCTAAGTATAGACAAGAAGAGGAGACAATGGAGAGGATCGAAAAGAATAGAAAAACTCGGGGTGCACACCCCCCTATACTTAGGACAAAGTACGTCCTAAGTATGGAAAACTGTCTACAAGGGCGGCACCTTTTTGATAGATATAGAAAATAGAAAAGGAAAAGAAGAAAAGAAGAAAAGAAGAAAATAAATCGGAAGATGGCAGAAGAGATCGTGAGGATGTACACGTCACTCCCCCTATACTTAGGGTAAAAGAAGCCCTAAGTATAAGCAACAACAGGAGTGATGACACTGACAAAGAAAGAACACTCAACTCGTCTACCCCTCCTATACGTAGGACAAAGTACGTCCTAGGCAAGGCAAACACGAGAAATGGGTAGACAAGCAAAAACGGGAGATAGAAAGAGTCACAAGAGAGAATCTACAACATAAAAGGGTGATCATCAGAAGGTGGAAAGCAAACCTTCTTGCGGGACCGCTGAGGGATAGATCGGATATGGTGTATGTCGACATCGGGGTCCACAGTGGACGGAGGCCGATCAGGGTCGACACGGTGAAGGCCCTCAGTGGAATCAAAACGGAAAGGGACGAACTGATCGATGGAAGCAGTATGGCTAGGTTCTCCCTTGGTGGTCCTATGATGTGAAGGCACAGACGGGTGAGTGGAAGAAGTACGACTAGGTCCGGCCTTAGAAGTCTCGCAGATGTCAAAGTGAAATGGGACAAACTCATCATCCTCGGAAGAAGTGTAATCAGAGTCGTCCTGCGAGTCCTCGTCCAGGTCAAAATCAAAAGGAACGAAATCATCAGTGGAAGTATACGAACTCAGATCGTCCTCAAGAGTCTCACCTGAATCCTTGTCTTCAACAAGAGGTCTGAATTTATCAAAATAAATAGCAGCATCATAACCGACCTCAATCATCTGGACCTGTGAAGGGCCAGGGACGGATTTATCAGTGGAAGTAGTCAAAACGGGTCTGTCCTGTCTAGTCTTACCTGGGTCATTTGTTGCCTTATGAGGTCTCTCAAAGTAATGGGCAACATCATAAACATCCTCAATTATCTTATTATCTGCCCCCTGATCAAATGGTTCAATCACATAGATACTCTGGATCTCATCAACACATCGCCACACACCAGGAGGAGGATCAGTGAGGTCCATGCTTTCCGACTTCCTCCCCTTTCGGGGGATCCGTCGGGGCTCATCAGGGATCGCTAAGGAAGTATCTCTAGTATCATCAGATCTGTCATGGGCCCCAGAGTCAGCTATGATCGGTGAAGGTGCATCAGGTGCTGGTCTCTGGTCAACGGTGGGTGCGGTGATTGACACTTCACTCCCGTCAATAGGACGGAAGCGAACCTCTCCTGATCCATAGTCAATAACGACCCTCGCAGAGGCGAGGAATGGTCGTCCCAGGATGATTGGAGATGGCTCCCCTGTGGAATTCTCCATGGGCAACACGACAAAATCAACATGGTGGCTTGTGCCCTGAATAGAAATGACGGTCTTAAGTTGAACTTAAGACCAAGAAAAATCGACCAAAATGGGGTCAAATGCATTCTGACAGACGCACATGGGTGGAGGGCAGGCAGTTGACCCGAGTCAACTGAGACCGCCCCCTGGTTGGTCCACGTGGACCAACCAGGAAAAACCCTGGAAAAAAGTCTTAGTAAATCAATTTAAAATATTAAATGGCCGAATTAAATAAAAGTTATAAAATAAAAAATGTTCAAAATTTTATGTAGTATTTAATTCTGATTTTTATTTATTTTTATGACTTATATTTTTACAAGTTACCTTTTTAACCTTATATAGGTATAATACCTATGTATTTTAATATTTTATTTTATTTTATGTATTTTTAATCTTATTATTTTTATTTATGATTTTGTAAAATTATAACATACTTTTATATACATAAGTCTATTTTTATTTTATTTTTCTGAGATGTTTTATATATTTAATAAAATACAAGTGTATTTTATATAGGTATAAGTAGATGCAGTACACCTATGTAGTCTTTATACAAGTATTTTTATTTTTATTTTTCTTTGCATTTTATTTCAATTTTAATGCACATATATATTATAAGTAATATTTACAAAATTATAAAAATATAAAAATGAATAAATAATGAATAAAGAATAAATTGAATATTTTATTCAGTACAAGTATACAATGAGGGTCCAAAACTCAACTTTCAAACCGTAGCTCCGCCAAATGCGAAACCACCGCCATTGGGTAGATTATTTTATTCTATATACAATTAAAGGTGAGTTTGCTACATTTGGAGTTGTCAGTTGTGAGATACAGGTCTGGGAAGTTGGGATTTTGGATTCTTATTCAGACCATATCTTTTTGTCTGTATATGATTTTTCTGTGAAATCAATTTTGTATTTTTCTTTATCAAATTATCTACGACTTCCATGTACAAAGTTTCTTTATTTGATGTATATAAAATGGAACCAAAAATAGGTCCCAAAATGAATAAAGAATGAATAGAATGAATAGGTATTTTGACTGTATTTCTGACCTTATCTCCCCCTACTTTATTCCTTGTCGACCTATTCATCAAGATGCCTAGGTCTCGGGGGTTTTGGGTCATAAAATATTTACAATATTTTATTCTTTTTCTTTTCTTTATTTATTCTATAATTTTGGCCTTAATTACAGTAATTTACACACTGTTTAGATGCACATGCATGAATGCTAAGATGCTTGATTTAAGGCTATTTACAGGCATTTGCTAGGGTTTTTGGTGCCAAAATGATAGAATAAAGATGATGAAATGTGGATTCATCACATGCATCTATAAAACTCGATATTAAAATCTCTATAATCAATCATCTCTATCGCCATGATGGATTTTGTGGATTGATGAACTAAGGTTTGCCTTCCTGTTTCATAATATGATGATATCAATATTTCAATTTTCAACTCATCGTTTTTATTTATATCAATTATATCAGGTAAGTGATATGTCTAATTAGAAATGTTTTCTGAGAAATTATGAAAAAAAAAGTTTTGACCTCAGCTTCAAACTGTTTGTTTTTTTGAGATTTTTTGTGTTCTTTTAATCTGTTCTGTCTTATTTTAATATGACAAATATGAGTTATATACACTAATTACCCAGTTTACATTCACAAAAATGGAAGTTATACAAATTTGAGCTTGGATGTCTATATGCAAAGCTTCTCAATAAATAAACAAAAAATATAAGAGTAACCTACCCTTTGCTTCTAAAGCAGTTATAAAATTTTGAATATACTGTAAAAATTCTAAAAATTACATTATATATATTATAACATACTAATAAATATCTAAAGATAAATTAAAAATACACTATAAATATCATAAAAAGTCTTATAAAATTCAAATAAAATCAAGCTGGAATGTGTATACTCAAAGCTTGATAATGTAGGCAGTAAAACATCTTATTTTGCGACCAATTCGACATGATGATGTCAAATCGTTTCACCCGTGCAGCGCACGGGTACCTACTAGTCCATAACATATATAAAGGAGGAGCCCCACCGACAAAATATTAATTTTCTGTAATCAAATTCCAGTTTCACCCATGCCAGGTTTCCTTCCTTCCGATTTTACCCTTACAATATTTAATTCATGTCTTTTGTGTTCGTTAATTTAGTGATACCCTCTTTCATCCACCGCCTCCCTCCTTCCGCTCTCCGTGGCAACCCTCCGTCTCCGCTCCCAGCGGATGCCTCCTTCTTTGCCTTGACCGCTCCCTTGACCGCCCTCGACTGAAGTCCTGACTCCGGCTTCGTCCTCACCAGAATCACCCTCACCGGATCCGAGCACCCCCTTGATCGCATCGCCTTTACCAAACCTTTTATTTTCCCGTCCACACGAAATTCATTAGCGGTGTCTCTGCTACGTCAACAAGATCACTTGAAAATATAGAAGGATCTGCATGACTGATGTCTGGCCTGAGCACTCGGGTATAAGGTACTAAATAGGTCGTTACGAACCAAGCGATCAAGCGCGGACAATCAAGAAAAATCAGACCACTAATAATAGACAAAATCGATCAAAAACGCGAAAGCGGTCTCGCTATTGGATTAACCTGGTATAGCGACTAGGGTCGAACTCAAGGAGCACGGATTGGCCTCTCGGCCTACGAAGTAGTAAAAAGGAATAAAATAAAAAAAATATTTTTAGTGGTTTTTAATTTATTTTATATTTTTTGGATTTTTAATGTATAAAGAAAATAAGAAAAACAAGTAAACACACACTTCAACAAATTATTAAAAGCAATAAAATCAACCAAAAATTCAAACAAAAATATTTTTATGTGTTTTATATTTTTTAATGTTTTTCGTGAATTTTTGAGAATTTTCTGATGTTTATTTAATTTTCTAAAAATCAAATAGTGACTGAAATAAATGGTACTGTCCAGCCGAGCCAAAAAGGCCTAGATAAAATATCTAAGAGCCCCAAAATGGCTGGTAGGTAATTTTCCTGTAAAGAAAACAAAATAAGGAAAATTTAGGCACCAATTTTATTGTTTTTGGATTTTTAATTTAATTACTAGAATTTTTACAAGTTTTTAGGTGTTTTCAATTTTTAGGTGTTTTATATAATGAAAAATAGCCAAAATCGGCTAGAAAATCAAACACAACAAAATAGACAGTCAACTATTTTTTTGTAATTTTTAGACACTATTTAATATTTTTTTGTGATTTTCAAAATTAGACAGTAGCAAAATTAAGTGTTTTTGAATTTTTAAAAATATCGAATGAAAACAAAAATGTCCTCAAAAATCCATGAAAATTTTACACCATGGCAGGAGCCATGTATCCAATTTTCGTTGGATTTGGAGGTAATTTGCTATTTTATTCAAAAATAAAGAATGGGCACTGTGCATAGGGACCAAAGTGCAAATACCCGCGAGCCTGGGGGGTCTGGTGCAATTAACCCAGCAAAACACGCGCCACGCGCGTGCACTCAGGGACCCAAATGCAATAAAAATAAGTCCCTAGGACTTATTGGTAATAGGTACCAAAAGTCCAAGGGCTTATCTGCAAAATACCCACAAATATCACGCACATGCTCAAATAAACCACGCACAGGGGTATAAATGCAAATAGATAAGAACTTTCATTTAACTAATAACATCCAGAGCAACAGGGGCATATAGTGCAATTAACCCAAAGAAACCACGTGACGAAGCACGTGTCAGACCATGTACAGGGGTATATCAGCAAATAAAAACAAGCGCACGGGTCTCTATGCAAAAATACCAAAACTTAAACAACTACGCTAAATATTTACAAGACTAAAAGCGAAACAAAATAACTAAGAGGGCCTAAGGGTAAATTACCCTTTATTACTCGGAGCGGCTGGATGGAGGGCACGTGGCGCATCCGACGGTGGTGAACAGCAGCCTCTCTACAGCTGGGCTCCTCGCGATGATCCGACGCTCGAGGTCAAGCCACGTGGCGTGATCAACGGTGGTGGCTCGCTGTGGCTTAACCCACGAGCATCGGACGGCTGGGATCACCTCTCCAAAGATCTGGTGGTGCAGGTGCCTCCTGAGATGGACGACCAGGATCAGAATTGGAGGGCCGAGGCGATCGGACGACGACGGAGGATGTTGGATGAACAAGTAGCCGGCGAGACTCGCCGGCCTCTGGTGTGCGCTAGGATCCTCCTGGAAGCACTCTGAAGGTCGGAGAAGAAACGTGGGGTGCTCCCGCGTCTGCCGGTAGGCTCCGATGACCCAACCGGGCTCTGGAGAGCTCCGGCGAGGTCGGCGGAGGCGAGGCTCCTTGCCTGAATGACCAAAGCCCTCAGATGGGCTTGGTAGCACCTGCAAAGACCACCAAGAGACTCGCGGGTCGAGGGCAAATTGCCTCGACCCGGTTAGGCGGAGCGACGGTGAACTGGGGGTCGAAATGGCGAGCTCCGGCGAAGGGGGTAGACGGAGGAGCTCGACTCCCAGCTCCTGTGCGAGCTGGGTTGGATGGAGGGGTGAAGAAGATGCGCGGGGAGTCGGTGAGGGCTATGGCGATGCCCGATGATCGAATGGTGGTCGGAAACGATGGGAATCGACGATGGACGGTTGCGGAGCGAATTGGGCGTAATCGGAAATCAGCGAAAAAGAAGGGCCTACGAGGTTACCTGGGTGGACGAAGAGACTGGGGAGGAGCTAAGGAAGCTCCTGGTCGTTGCCTCGAGGAGCGTCTCCCTCCGAGGCTCGGTGCTCACGCTGGTGGCGGAGCAACGGCGGCTGTGCTCGCTGGATCGATGGATTCTCTTCCTCCCCTCACTTCGACAGGCTCGGACGCGAGCTGTCACTCTCGCGCACTCTCTGGAGCTCACAGGTGAAGGATTCGAATGGCCAAAGATAGAGAAATGAGGTGGCGGAGCAACGGCTATATATGGCTAGGGGTCCGGCTAAGAGAGGTCCGGGCAAGTTTGGAAGCGCGCGGATCCCGAGGATGCGGCTCCGGCGAGGATGCCGGATGTGTCATTAAGGATTCAGACCCGGGGATTAGGTGGTAGGCACTCGGGTTTAGCGGGGGAAAATCCGAGAAGTTGTGGACCCGCTAAGGACCCGAGTGGAGTGGTCCTGGGGGGGGGTAGTTGACCGGGCGGTCAACATCCCCAGGACCCAATAGAAACAGGCCACGTGGCTGGATTTAAAAGTTAAAATTAAGGGTAGCTATGGGCCGATTTAGCAAAAACTCAAAACATGAAATATTTTTATTTTATTTTTTTCTATTTTTTGTGATTTTTAATTAATTTTTAGAAATAAAAATAAGGTACTTACATTATATGTACTATATAGGTATATCTACACTATTAGGGTTTTTAATTTTTGATTTTTAATTATTATTTTTATGCAATTTTATTCCTATTTTATATTTTATTTATTTTCATTATAAAATAAGGAATAAAAAGATATTTTTATTTTATTTTAATTATTTATTTTCATAGGTAAAATAAATACATATACACACTTATTTACATGGTATATTTACAATATATTTTTGTATTTTTAATTTTGTTATTTTTATTTTGTTTTTGTTTTAATTGTTTTTATTTTATTTATTTACATTATAACACATAGAATATTTACAAAAATTTTGGAAATTAATTTTATTTATTTACAGGGCTAAATAAATATGTAGGTGAGTCTATGTACAATGTGAAAGTGATATTTTTGTTCTTTTTGATTTTCATATTTTTATCTTTTGTTTTTATATTTATAAATATAGACACAAATTTACAAGCCTAATTTTTTGGTGAGGAAAATACCTTTATTTTATTTACATAAGTATGTACACACATGAGCCCCTATCTCCCTCTACTTTGGCTTTTATGCGGTCAGGCCCATGCTGAGCCCTCCCTTGGGTTAGGTTGCTCAATATTTATTCTAAATATTTCCCTCTTTTTCTTTTTAATCTTTATTCTTTTATTTTTGCACAAAAACATGCTAATTATAGGTTTTTACACAATGCATGCCTTTGGTAATTATTTCTATTTACACATATCTACATGCATTTGCAAAGGTTTTTGTAGCTAAAATATAAGAATAAAGAGTGATGAATGAGTGTTCATCACCCCCCTATACTTAACTTTGCTAGTCCCTTAGCAAACACTTATTTGAAAAAGAAGTGAAAAAGAAAGAAAGAAAAAGAAAAGGAGGATGTACATGGATCAAGGTTGATTATTAAACTTGCCTTCATTAAATTGGGGTATGGAGCTCGATCAGATCTTTGGATTATTAGTGTGTCGGAACCTTATTTGGACTTAAGTTTAAAACTCAACAGCCTCTAAGTTCCACTAATCTATAATCAAGACTCCTCAATGCTCCAGATCAGAACAAGTCATCAATCACAAACCCTGAAGACAATGAATCTTTTCTTGTCCTGTGAACGTGAGGTCTAAGCTCTCCACCTCAGAAATGGCAACTTGACAACCCTCCCCAACAAGGTAACCCTATGACCTCAATCTGGCCACTCTTTCCTCGAGGAGCGGGGTATTCCCTTCTAAGTTCAAGTTCAACCGGCTCAAGAAGAGGAGGAAGAAGAGAATGGGTCAAGGCCAGTGTAGCCAAGTACCCTTGGGAGCTTGACCAGTGTAGCCAAGTCTCCCTGCTGCAAGCTACATCAGGTGGATCATGAAACTCAAGCTTTGCTTATTGCACTCTATATACATACTCCGGTGGGGTTATCATTTTCTATCAGACCCACCACTTTTTTGGAGTCATTTTCTTTTTGCACATTTTTTTTAAGATGCAAATGTACAACATATACATGTGCAGCATATATACAAGGAGTTTTTCCTCTTGAGCCAGTAGACTATCCCTCTTTTGAAGCTTTATTGCAACCCACAACTCCCGTCGTTAGACCTCATGGCAACCAGACCAAGTTGAGACGCACTTCCTTCACTAAAAGAAGAAGAGAGGTTCCGCCTAGAAGTACTACCCTCATATGCTACCCCAAGTCAAGGAAGATTGCCTCCTCACCACCTCATCCGTAGAGAGCTCGGTGCATAGTGCTGGTGTCCAAGTAAAGCCATAATCTATATGAGTCATGTGTTGTTGTTAAGTGCTCTACTTAGGCTCATTGAGATGACATGTGATCATAGCCTAGTGGACTCAAAGAATTAAGTCACCATGGACCTGAAAAGCCTTAAACCTAAGCCCCTATAAGGTTCCTTTTAGAAGTTAGGTGGATTAAGATCTTAATCAAGCTCCATTTCTCAATTTGATTCCAGGCTAGTTTAAATGTCAACTTCATCCAGAAAAACTATATAAATATGTACAAAAGATGCTTATTTACACAAATTTTACAAATCATGCGAAATTTTTGAAAAATGTTTTGAAATCATGAATGGATGATGCATGAAGTGCAAGTTTTGCAAAAAGATATTTACACACATTTACACAAGATTTTTGCAAACTTTTGATTTTTAAAACATTTTGGAAAAATTTTGTACTATATACATAATTTTGATACCAAAAATATTTACACAAACTTTACACGAAAGATTTTCGAAATCATTTTTACAAAAATAATTTGTACACTAGCTATTTATGTGCAAATAAAAGAATGTTTATGTACATGAAAATGTTTATGTACATGAAAATTTTTTAATTTTTGTGATTTTTAGCCATTTTATTTATTAACACACTCACACAAAGTACGAGTTATGGCTAAAGTATATATGAAATATATACACACCCCCCTATACTTAGCTCGAACGATGTCCTCAGAGTCAAGAGCGATGAAGAAGACATAACTCGTGCTAGGTATAGGGAAGTGAAAAGAAAGGCTATATACAAAGAAGAAGAATGAAATAGAAAAGTCAAGAGGGTCTTGGGTCTTCCCCATATACTTAGGATTAAATAATCCTAAGTATAGCAGGCTGTACACTAAGGGAAAACCGAGTGGAGAATGTACAGGGTCTACCCCCCCCCCCCCCATACTTAGGGTAAAATATCCCTAAGTATAGGCAGCAAAACAGGGGTAGGCGGAAACAAAAGAAATACCCAAACGGTCTCATATCCCCCCCTATACTTAGGGTAAAGTGCTCCCTAAGTATAGCATAATCAAAAGATGAAGAAAGGGATGTGGGACTAAGAAATGTCGTGATATGGACATCTGGATCTATACAAGGCGGAGGAACAGTGAAACTCAGGCGTGAGATGCATTAGATGTAAGTCAAAGACCACATCTCACGCAAAATGAATAGGGGCAAGATCAGCGACCCGCGGCTCGTGACCTAGAAATGGCTTGAGCCGCTGGTCGTTCACCCGAAAGGTACTCTCAGAAGACAACTCGGATATATCAATGCTACCGTTGTCGTGTACCTTTCTGACCAAGTAGGGTCCCTTCCATTTGCTCTGTAGCTTCCCTGGAAACAAACGTAGCCTCGCATCAAACAGCCATACTCTCTGTCCAATCTCAAAATGCTTGTGGCTGATATGAGAATCATGCCACTCCTTCACTCTCTCCTTATACTGTAGGCTGTTTGAGATAGCTGTATCTCTAAGCTCCTCCAAGGCGGCTAACTCTGCCCTCCTCTGGTCTCCCATACCATCTGGATCCATAAGAATATCCGTAACTGCCCAAAGTGACTTGTGCCTCAGCTCAACAGGCAAATGGCACGGCTTGCCATATACGAGGCGAAAGGGAGATGTGCCCAATGGTGTCTTGAAAGACGTCCTATATGCCCACAAGACCGAGTCCAAAAGCTGTGACCAATCCTTTCGGTCAGGGCGGACGACTTTCTGCAGTATAGTCTTGATCTCCCTGTTCGACACCTCGGCTAGACCATTCGTCTATGGATGGTAAGGTGTAGCAACACGATGGTCTATACCGAACTCGCTAGTAAGGGCCTTCACCTGGTCGTTGATGAAGTGAGATCCCCCATCAGAAATCAGAACTCGTGGAACCCCGAACCGCGTGATGATGTGCTTCCTCAAAAATCTGCAAACTGTCCTCGCATCAGCGGCTCGGGCGGGGATAGCCTCAACCCAACGACTAACATAATCCACGGCCAACAGAATGTACTCAAATCCCTGACTCTTAGGGAATGGACCCATGAAATCGATGCCCCATGCGTCAAAAACCTCACAGAAGTGAATGGGCTGCATCGGCATCATATCACGCTGTCCACAAGTGCCCATCCTCTGACAGTTAGTACACCTCTTCACGAACTCATCTGAGTCCTTGAAGAGGGTAGGCCACCACAAGCCGGATTGGAGCACTTTCTGTGCCGCTCTCCTCCCAGAATGATGTCCTCCTGCCTCAAGCTTGTGGCAGTAAGTGAGGACGCTATGGTGTTCCTTCTGAGGAATACACCGACGCCAGACGCTATCCCCTCCTTCGTGGTAAAGGATGGGATCCTCCCAGTGGTAGGACTTGGCCTTCGCAAGGAAGGTCTCAAGCCTCTGCCTGGGCCAATCTTGTGGGACTTTCCCAGCAACGAGAAAGTTCACAATATCGGCATACCACGGAAGTGAGGCGATAGCAAGGATCGCCTTATCTGGGAAGGTATCTCGAATGGGATCAATCTGCTCAGACTCCTCAGGCTGCTCTAAACAGGAGAGATGATCCGCCACCACATTCTTGACTCCAGGCTTATCCTTGATCTCAATGTTGAACTCCTGGAGTAGAAGGATCCATCTAGTAAGTCTGGCCTTGGCATCCTTCTTTGCCATGAGGTACCTGATGGTGGTGTGATCTGTGTACAAAGTCACTCTAGATCCAATGATATAAGATCGAAACTTATCTAGGGCGAACACTACAACTAGCATCTCCTTCTCTGTAACCGTGTAATTCCGCTGGGCGGAATCCAATGCGCGACTAGCGTAGTGAATGGCAAATGGAACTCCATCCCTCCTCTGTCCCAGCACAGCCCCTACGGCAAAATCGGAGGCATCCGTCATGATCTCGAATGGGAGAGACCAATCAGGCGGCTGGAGGACAGGAGCCTCAATCACACACTGCTGGAGAGTCGTAAAGGCCGAAAGACACTTGTCATCGACAAGGAACTCGGTGTCTTTCGTCAAGAGGTCAGTCAACGGCCGGGCAATCCTGCTGAAATCCTGAATGAATCTCCTATAAAATCCAACGTGCCCCAGGAATGACCGTAGCTGCCTCAAATTGGACGGCGGTGCGAGTTTTCTAATGACATCAACCTTGGCCGGATCAACCTCCATGCCCTTGTTGGAGATGATGTGGCAATGCACCGTCCCTTGAGTCACCATGAAGTGACTCTTCTCCCAAGATAGAACCAAATGGTACTCAATACATCGCTGGAGTACTCGGTCTAGGCAGTCAAGACAGGAGTCGAATCCGTCGCCGTAGACCGAGAAATCGTCCATGAAGACCTCCAAACACTCCCCAACCATGTCCGAAAAGATCGACAGCATGCACCTCTGAAAAGTCGCAGGGGCGTTGCATAGCCCAAATGGCATGCGTCGAAAGGCATATGTACCAAAGGGACAGGTAAAGGTGGTCTTCTCCTGATCCTCAGGAGCGATGGCCACCTGGTTGTAGCTCGAGTACCCATCTAGGAAGCAATAATGGCTCTTCCCTGCCAGTCTCTCAATGATCTGGTCAATAAAAGGCAGGGGAAATGGTCCTTCTTGGTGGCCTGGTTGAGTCTCCTGTAGTCAACACAGACCCTCCAAGAGGTGGGTACTCGTGTAGCAATCTCCTCTCCCGACTCACTGATCACAGTCGTGATGCCCGTCTTCTTGGGCACCACATGCAAGGGGCTGACCCACTTGGAGTCGGAAATGGGATAAATAAAATCTGCACTCCACCATTTTGATATTTCCTTCATCACGACCTCTCTCAGGTTGGGGTTCAGTCGCCGCTGGAACTCACGTGACGGCTTTGCCCCTTCCTCGAGATAGATATGGTGGGAGCACACTGATGGACTAATCTCATGGAGATATGCTACGCTCCATCCAATTGCCTTGCGGTTCTTTTCAAGAACCCCCATCAAACGGGATTCCTGCTCTCCAGTCAGATCGGCGGAGATGATGACTGGGTACATCTCAGGTTCGCCCGCAAGGAACCGATACTTCAGCGAAGTAGGGAGCGGCTTCAGCTCTGCACAGCTGGGCGCTGGCAAATATGGTTGCGGAAGGAAATGTGTCAATGCTGCTAAGTCTGCCAAATCTGCCTGGGAGAAAGAAAGCGAACTCTCGCAAACTGGATCTGGAGAAGGCTGCTCAACCGTGCTGTCTCTGATCTGCTCTGCATCTACCTCCTCCTCATCTGTAGGCTCAGGTGGACTCAAGTCTGGCATCTGATCATCACAATCTGCCCAATCAGACTCTGAATCCGAGGGATCTGCATCAAATACAGTGGCATCAGTACCACCATCACACAAGGTGGCCTCAGCAACACCATCACTGCAAATCGTGTCGCGGTCAAGAACCGGCTCTACTGCCTCTGTAGTATCCTGAACCAGGGCTGTGCTCTCCAGACTCTCCTCTGCTATCATCTCGGCATCAGCTGTGTCTGAGAATGAGAGGATGGCCTGTGCTGCAGGATCTGCCCATGCTGCCTCATCGTCTGTGACCACAAAATCACAGTCCTGGTGGATGTCTGGCTCGGCGTCTGTCAGCTGCTCTGAATCTGTGCTAGCCTCTGAGCGTGCTCTCTCTCTAGCTCTGTAGTCCTCGACCGTCTCTATTTGTATACTTTCGCCCTCGACGCGAAAGTATACCTTCCCGCTATCATGATCAGTCACCGCCTTGGCTGTGGCCAAGAACGGACGACCGAGGATGATGGGGGTATCGGCCACTGAATCAGGGATCTCCATGTCCAACACTACGAAGTCCACGAGGAATTTCAGGCCCTGAATCATGACGATAACGTCTCGCAACAACCCCTTCGGCCTCTTGACAGATCGATCAGCAAACTGAAGGACTGTCCTGCTCTGTCTAAGAGTGCCCAACTCGAAGCGGTCGAGAAGGGCTGCTGGAAGAAGGTTGATCGACGATCCGCTATCCAATAGAGTCCAGTCGAACCTCTGCTCACTAATCTGGCATCTGACATACGGGGCCCCTGAATCTGGCCTCTTGGCTGGCAGACGGTTCTGGATCGCAAAACACGTGGCTTTCGTCAGCACATGAATCTCTGAAGTGTGGTTCCTCCTCCTCCTCCTGACTGTGGTCCTGTCTCTCAAAGATCGCTGGAGAAGGGGGATGTGCTGCAAAGCCTCCTGGAGGGTCTGCTAGATGTGAAATCTGTCGATCATGCTCTGGCTGAACTCCTCTTGCTCTCTCTTTTTTGGGTCTTTTTCTTTTTTCTTCCCCTTCCCCATCTGAAGGGCTCTAGGGAAGGGAATCACCGGATCCTTCGCAGATAAAGGACTAGGAAAGGCCTAGACGGCTCGACGGTCGGATCCGCACATACATCAAGCACCACAGAGGGACCAGAAGAAACTAAACCTTTTCCTTTATTCACAACAGTGTTCTGAGATACATGAGAATGAGGAAAAACATCTGATCTCTCTACACAAACGCCGGTGGCCTCAGTACCACCACGGGCTGGCTCTGCTACTGGACGTATCGCGGCCTCCGTACCGCGGGCTGGCTCGGCTACTCTGGTGGCATCAGCACCACCTCCTCGAACTGGTGAAGCGGCGGCCTCAGTACCGCCGGTGGAATCAGCATCCTTGGTGGCGTCAGTACCACCCTCATCATCGTGCGCGGCATCAGTACCGCTCTCCTCCTCCTCGTCTGGCGCCCTGGGTGGATCCTCGAGCCGTCGCTCAGATGAGGCGCCGCCTGCTGGTGCTCTACCGCTCCTAAGTGTAACAAAATCAGCATCAAACAGATCTGAAGACATATCATCAAATGGATCTCTAGGAGTGGCATGCTCAGTGTGAACTACCTGCTCGGACTTCCTCTTGAGGCTATTGGGGTTCGGCTCTATCTGTGCAGGGATGGCGGCTTTCCCTCTCACAAGGTCCCGCATTTCCTGGCGAAACTCGTCCATCTCCCGTCTGAAGGTAGCCTGCTAGTCCGTGAGGAGGCGGGCTATGTCATCCAAGGCGGGGCTCTCATGGGAGCCCGACGGGTAGCCTCTCTGGTGCTGAGGCTGCTGGAACTGGTGCTGCTGGTAAGAGGGGTAGGAGGAAGAATGCTGGTGCTGGTGTGGTGGGTGAGCCTGCTGCTCACGTCTCCAAGACTGTCCCTGCTGCTGATAGGGACGAGGAACGAAGGATGACTGCTGGAGTGACTGATAGGTTGGGGGTTGCTGCTGCGGCTGGTGATCTCTCTGCTGGCCATACTGCCCTCCCTGACCTGATGACTGCTGCTGGGGCTGGGTACCTCCACTCCCCCACCTGAATCCGGGATGGTCTCGTCGGATCCCAGGCTGGGGGCGGTCATACCAAATCCCGTTGGCATCCATCAACGGCTCTGCATCGTATGGGGCTGGCGGGAGTACTGCCAGAGGCTGATCCGGCTGGTATACCACCATCTGCATGTCTGGAGATGGTGGGGACTGGTAAGAGGGCTGCTGCTGCTGGTACGGCTCCGCCTGTACAAGGCGAACCTGTCTAGGTGATGAATCTACGTTTCATCATCTTTATTCTATCATTTTGGCCTTAAAAACCCTAGTAGATGCGTGTAAATAGTATTAATTTATGCATTTTAGCATTCATGTATATGTGTGTAAATATTGTATAAAATGTGGTTTTTAGTGCCAAAATTATAGAATAAAGAAAAGAAAAGAAAAAGAATAAAATATTGTAAATATTTTATGACCCGAAACCCCGAGACCTAGGCATCTTGATGAATAGGTCGATAAGGAAATAAAGTAGGGGGAGATAAGGGCCAAATACCTATAATTATTAATTCATTCTTTATTCATTTTGGGACCTATTTTTGGTTCCACTTTTTATACATCAAATAAAGAAACTTTGTACATGAAAGTTGTAGATAATTAAATAAAGAAAAATATAAAATTGATTTCACAGAAAAATGTTACACAGATAAAAAGTTATGGTTTGAAAAAAAAATCCAGAATCCCAACTTCTCAGACCCGTATCTCACAACTGAAAACTCCAAATGCAGCATACTCACCTTTAATTGTATATAGTATAAAATAATCTATTTAATGGTGGTGGTTTCGCATTTGGCAGAGCTACGGTTTGAAAGTTGAGTTTTGGACCCTCATTGTATAGCTGTACTGATTAAAATATTCAATTTATTATTTATTTATTATTTTTTGTATCTTTATATTTTTATTATCTTGTAATTATTACTTATAATAATTTTGTATATTAAAATCAGAATATAAATGCAAAGAAAACTAAAAATAAAAATACTTGTAAATAAAATACCTAGATACAACACCTACATACATACCTATACATTTTATACTTATATTTTATTTAATATACAAAACATATCAGAAAAATAAAATAAAAATATAATTATGTGTATAAAAGTATGTTATAATTATATAAATTAATAATAAAAAATAAATAAACTAAATACATACAATAAAAATAAAAGAATACAATATATAGAATAATATACCTATAAAGGGCATAAATGTAAACTTGTAAAAATAAATTTCATAAAAATAAATAAAAATCATAATAAAATAACTTATAAAATAATAAACATTTTTTATTTTGTAACCATAATTTAATAAATTGATTTGCTATTTTTAATTGAATTTACAAATGTTTTTCCCAGGGATTTTTGTGATTGGTCCACGTGGACCAACCAGGTGGAAGTTGACCCGCTGGTCAACTCCCTAGTCTGCACCTGCAGCCTGCCAGCTGCGTTTTTGGTCATTTTCTCCTATTTTTCTAGGCCACGTCATTCACATTTTGACCTCGGGTCCTTCTTCACTTTTTCTCCCCATATAACCATGATACACGCCCAGTACTTGCTTTGGTCTTTAGATCGAAGATTTGCTCGATAAACCTCGATCTTCATGCCTCCTCGCCCACTCTCTGCCCAATGTTCTAAAGCTTGTCAGACTACGTTTTTTTGGCGTTTTCTCCGAATTTTGGAGAGCGCGTCTTTCACCATTTGGCATTGCTTCCTTCTTGACTTTTGTTCACCATATATTGAGGATACACGCCCATGGTTGTTTTCGTGGAGTGCATCACTGGTGTGCTCCAAAAGCACCGTTCTTTGTGCCCCATCGACCACTCTTTAAAAAAGACCTCCAATCCTCCATTTCAATTTTGAACTCCTTTTGCCCCTTCCTCCTCCCTTCTTTCATGTGCTGAGGTTAGAGGGAGGTGACAACAACTTCACCTCGCCGTTAGGAGGAGCGGAGGAGCAGCGCGGAGGCGTATCCACCCCCATCTCCGGCCCTTGGCCGTGAGGTTTATCTCTTGGTTCTTCCAAGCCAATCGAGGTCGTCTTTGCTTGTTTTCCTTTATTTTTCTTTGTTGTAGACTAGTTGTAGTGTAACCTTTTATTTCCTATATTTGTTGGCTTGATTTGTGCTCCATTCATCAACCACTTCCCCCTCGCCGGAGCTAGCTCCAGCGAGTCCATTTCCGCCACCTACTCCATTCGATCACCCACATTTGCCCTAGGACCATCTACTGTTGTAGTTGTGTTTTATTTGCAGGTCCCAGGGGTCAAGAGACTCCATCTGGAGTCGGATTTTGCCAAGGAATGAGGTAGCTGGAGCCATAACTCATCCTCGACGCCGTGGTGGCCCTCCGGTGGTCTTTCCACCATTTTGACGCCGCCGACAGCTCGAGGGGCTCTCCAGGAGGAAGCACAGCGTTTTGGGACCTCACTGCACGTCGGAGGGGAGCGGATAGGCCGGTGAAAGTTCGTCTTGGCCGGCGAGCTTCCTTGTTCTTCCATCGCCCTCCGCAGCCGTTCGACCGCCTCGGGCGTGGGTATTTTGCGTCATTTCCCCCGCCATTTTGTGTAATGTTTATTTAGGCTCAAAGCATTCATCTGTAGTTGTATACTTTTGTATAATTTGCACTTTCCCCCTTGAACTTCACTCTATTTTCATTCATATCCTTGTTAGGCCTTGTATTTTTGTATGCTTTCCCTATTTATTTCATGCATCTAAAAAATTCGAAAAAATCTCAAAAAATAGATTTAAGCTCCTGCTGCATTGTAGTATCTCGCCATATTTTTATTTTTCATAATTATTGCATTTTAATATTTATAAAAAATCAAAAACACCCATTTTCAGCACTGTTTGCGTCATAAAATACCAAAAAAATATAAAAACACAACAGAAAATTCCCAAAAAAATATATTTTGCTTATCATATTGTCTTCTAACTCCAATCCAAAAATCATTAAAAAATACAAAACAAAACTCCTAAAAATTAGAAAAGCCCAAAAACCTTCCTAAAAATCTAAAAAATCCTAGAAAAATCCTAAAAATATAAACTCAGTTCCTGTAGTTTCTCTATTTTATTCTCTTTTATGGAAAATTAATTTGAGGAATTTTTGACACTGTTTACTATTTTTCATCCTCAATTTAATTTCGGCCAGCAACTTTTATTCACTGTTTTCAGTATTTTTGACTTTAAAAATACCAAAAAATTAAAAAAATCTACAAAAATCACAAAAATAGTAGAAAAGTATAAAAATACCAAAAACATTTCATTTCCTAATTTTTGAGCTTTTTCCCTTATTTTTATAAATAGTTTATCACCTCTTTTCTTATATAGTTTGCATAATTTAATATTGAAAAAGAAAATAAAAAAATATAAAATATAAAAAGAAAATATAAAATCAGAAAATTAGAAATCAAAATACAAAAATATAAAATCGAAATTACATAAAAAATATAAAATCAAAATTAAATAAAAAATATAAAATCAAAAACCCACAAAAATAGCATAGTAGACACTTGATCACAATTCACACATTTTGAGCAATTTTGTCCCGATCTATCCTTTCTGCTCCCTGTGTTCGACCTCTACACATACTTGCACTATACACATCTTTGTTGTAGAGTTATAATAAATTTTAACTCCGCACATTTACTTTCATTGCTTGATTTATCTGTTGTGGGTTAATTGTTGATTAATTCGGGTTTCGTGAGCAATCGCTCAGCGACACTGTAGTCCCGCCTTGTGTGGGCTATTTTGAACCTCGAAAAATCTGAGTTATCACTAGGCTGCTGAAAGGAGCTGGAGCGCTGGGAAGAGCTGCTGCTGCCGCCGGTGTCGCCTCGCGACTGAAGACGGGGCTGTGAAGCCGTCTGTGCCTCCTGGAGACACATGAGCTGGGTCTTCATGTCACTCAGAGTATGTGCCATCTGCTCCATCTGCGTGATGCTCTGGCACTGCTTCTTCTCGATCAGCTCCATCCGGTCCAACTTCTAGCTAATGATGCACATATCCGCAGCGGACGACTCTGCCTGTGCTGCTGCAACTGCGGAAGAACTGGATGGACTGGCGTCGACCCGTGCTATCCTCTGGTACTGCACGAGTCCTGACTGCTGCTGGGGTCTCCCCTGAGTGTACAACCGGGTCTGGGACATCACCATATATTCTCGGCCATCTCCTCGTAGATGGCCCAGACCTGGTCGTGGTCCTTGGCGAAGTAGGACCCGCCGCAAAAAGCATTCACCAGGCCCTGGAGCTCTGGTGTCAACCCGCTGAAGAAGCTCTGAACAAGGTTCGGCTTCGAGATGTCGTGGTGCGGGCATCTGTCGGTGAGCTCTCGGAACCTCTCCCATGCCTCGTGGAATTGCTCGTTGGGGAGCATGGAGAAGTTGCTAATCAGGGCCCTCGCTGCATTCGTCCGCCCGAGTGGATAGTACTTGTTCAAGTACTCGGTGCGGAGCTGCTCCCAGGTGTAAACAAACTTCCCCAAGTGCTTCAGCCAGGTGGCTGCTCTGTCTGCTAGGGAGAAGGGGAAGGCGATCATCATGATCGTGTCCTGGTCCACCTGACGGTCGTGGACAGTGTTGCATATCATCAAGAACTCCTGGAGGTGGAGATGGGGCTCCTCTGTCGCGAGTCCGTGGAAGCGGGGGAGTAGCTGCAAAGTGTTCGGGGGGAACTTGGAAGTCCCCCACGATCGCTGGAAGTACTATCCAGTGGTGCGTCAGCGTCGATCCGGGGTTGTGTAACTCCCCGCATCGGTCTCGGTGGTCCTCCGGCCGCGGCTGCTGCGGCTGCTGGGCATCCGCATCATCTGGGATCCTCGGTCCCTCTCTCTCTGCTCTCGCTCTGCTCTCATCTGCTCCATCTCTCTCCTCATGTCGATCATGAATGCTCCCTGATCCCTCAGCTGCTGCTGGACGGTCTCTAACGAGGCGATCAGGGTGAGTTGATCGCTCCCTGATCCAATACGAAGTGCTCAGGCTGACGGGAGCGATCCTCAGAACTGCCAGCCATAACGTCTGCAAAATCAAATGAGCCCAACTTAGGTGCTGTCAAATCTGTTAATCTCTCCTCGGGATCATGTCGCTCAGGTCCGAAAGAAAGGGGGTCGAGGGGGAACAGGGCGGAGTCGTACTCGGCTCGGAGAGCTGGTCTTGGCTCTCGCGGGCCAACCTAGATGATCGGGTAGACGTGCCGAAAGCGGTGCAGCAAGAGGCTGCCTAAGAGAGCGTCTACCCATCATCTTGATCTGGCGAGTAGTGCGGATGAGATCTGGAGAAACTATGATCAAAATGCAAACCCCGGTTCACCAACGCAACGCGAGCTGAAGACCGTGAAAGTTCGGTCAAATTATCTTGTCAATTTTTATTAGGTGAACACACAAGATATCAGAGCGCTTACGTGACCTGTTAGGATACCTGATGCTACCCCAACCGACTGGGCCCGCATGGAGAAGTCGGTAATCAGTCGGGAATAACACCGGAGGGCTCTACCTAGGGTGCGGGTCACTCTCTCGCGCATCCAAACCAAACAATGAGGGGGTTGCTCTCCCCAAAAAAATTTTTAAGGTGAGTGTCTTTTAGGGTCAATAGTTTTATCCAGTCCCAATTTTATGATTTTTCTTTTTAATATTTTTCAAATAGAAAACAAACGCCTAACGAATTTTTCGGTTCTCCTGGTTATTAAGTCCAAAATAGGGGGAGAAGTCGAAAAAGTCGATGCGCGATGAAATCAATGATGCATGTGAGTCAGAAATGCGTACCTTGCCTCCAACACTCTACATGCAAGTGATCCGTGCAGAATTTAAAGACAGGAAAAGTAAACTACCCTAAATGATGCAGCGGGAAAAACCGAGTCCTAGATGAGCAATTTCTACACGCAGAACCGTCTAATCGGTCACCGACCTCCAAGCCAAAGGGTCCGATCTTGGCCCACCCCTCCTCTGCCCGACAAATCGGGGGTAGGAGAAAGCGCTTTATAGGGTGAGCAGCGGCACGTAGGCTACGAAGGAGATGAGTCGATTATTTTTATTAATTGATTATTAGTGAGTCCAATTAGCGCACTATAGGAACATGCAAATAGTTAAGTGTGGGGACCCTACTAATTACGGCACAAGCAAGAGAAAATCCTAAAGCTAGGGGCTCGATGAAAACCGCGTAAACACCGGAAAAGGCAGTAAAAAATGAAAAGAAAACAAAACCGCGTAAAAAGCCGCGAAAAAACCTAAGGGTCCCCCGAGCACACCGGTGCTCGGCGAAACAAACCCGCTAAGTCCAAGAGTCCACAAATGTCCAGTCTGAGTCCCTGTATTATTACAATAATAATCAAATAAAAGTAAAAAGTCTATCTAATCCTCTCCCACTCCACTCTCTCTTGCTCTCTCCTGCGGCTTCGTACGGAAGGGAGCCGCCTCCAAGTTCCTCGGTTGCACCGGCTTCTCGAAATCGGCCGCCTCGGTCCTCGGGCCCTTGCAAGAAAAAGAGATGAGTGGTCAGACCAATAAAAATAATCAATTAATAAGAAGAAAAATAAATGAAAGAAAATGAGGGTATAGATGCAAAAATACAAAATAAAATAAACACTCAAAATAAAACAAAAACAAAAATAAAAGAAAAAGAAAATAAAATAAAATAAAACAAAAATAAGATGGAAACAAAAGCCGCGAGCTATGAAGAGCCGCGAAAAGCCGCGAAAACAAAAATGAAAATAAAATAAAAACTACTAAGCTGTGCTCCACGGCAACGGCGTCATTCTGATGTCTGGCCTGAGCACTCGGGTATAAAGTACTAAATAGGTCGTTGCGACCCAAGCGATCAAGCGCGGACAATCAAGAAAAATCAGACCACTAATAATAGACAAAATCGATCAAAAACGCGAAAGCGGTCTCGCTATTGGATTAACCTGGTATAGCGACCAGGGTCGAACTCAAGGAGCACGGATTGGCCTCTCGGCCTACGAAGTAGTAAAAAGGAATAAAAATAAAAGAACAAAATATTTTAGTGGTTTTTAATTTATTTTATATTTTTTTGGATTTTTAATGTATAAAGAAAATAAGAAAAACAAGTAAACACACACTTCAACAAATTATTAAAAGCAATAAAATCAACCAAAAATTCAAACAAAAATATTTTTATGTGTTTTATATTTTTTAATGTTTTTGGTGAATTTTTGAGAATTTTCTGATGTTTATTTATTTTCTAAAAATCAAATAGTGAGTGAAATAAATGGTACTGTCCAGCCGAGCCAAAAAGGCCTAGATAAAATATCTAAGAGCCCCAAAATGGCTGGGAGGTAATTTTCCTGTAAAGAAAACAAAATAAGGAAAATTTAGGCACCAATTTTATTGTTTTTGGATTTTAATTAATTACTAGAATTTTTATAAGTTTTTAGGTGTTTTTCAATTTTTAGGTGTTTTATATAATGAAAAATAGCCAAAATCGGCTAGAAAATCAAACACAACAAAATAGACAATCAACTATTTTTTTGTAATTTTTAGACACTATTAATATTTTTTGTGATTTTCAAAGTTAGACAGTAGCAAAATTAAGTGTTTTTGAATTTTTAAAAATATCAAATGAAAACAAAAAATGTCCTCAAAAATCCACGAAAATTTTTACACCATGGCAGGAGCCATGTGTCCAATTTTCGTTGGATTTGGAGGTAATTTGCTATTTTATTCAAAAATAAAGAATGGGCACTGTGCACAGGGACCAAAGTACAAATACCCGCGAGCCTGGGGGGTCTGGTGCAATTAACCCAGCAAAACACGCGCCACGCGTGTGCCTGGGGCACTCAAGGACCCAAATGCAATAAAAATAAGTCCTAGGACTTATTGGTAATAGGTACCAAAAGTTCAAGGGCTTATCTATAAAATACCCACAAATATCACGCACATGCTCAAATAAACCACGCACAGGGGTATAAATGCAAATAGATAAGAACTTTCATTTAACTAATAACATCCAGAGCAACAGGGGCATATAGTGCAATTAACCCAAAGAAACCACGTGACGAAGCACGTGTCAGACCATGTACAGGGGTATATCAGCAAATAAAAACAAGCGCACGGGTCTCTAATGCAAAAATACCAAAACTTAAACAACTACGCTAAATATTTACAAGACTAAAAGCGAAACAAAATAACTAAGAGGGCCTAAGGGTAAAATTACCCTTTATTACTCGGAGGCGGCTGGATGAGAGGGCACGTGGCGCATCCGATGGTGGTTAACAGCAGCCTCTCTACAGCTGGGCTCCTCGCGATGATCCGACGCTCGAGGTCAAGCCACGTGGCGTGATCAACGGTGGTGGCTCGCTGTGGCTTAACCCACGAGCATCGGACGGCTGGGATCGCCTCTCCAAAGATCTGGCGGTGCAGGTGCCTCCTGAGATGGACGGCCTGGATCAGAACTGGAGGGCCGAGGCGATCGGACGACGACGGAGGATGTTGGATGAACAGGTAGCCGGCGAGACTCGCCGGCCTCTGGCGTACGCTAGGATCCTCCTGGAAGCACTCTGAAGGTCGGAGAAGAAACGTGGGGTGCTCCCGCGTCTGCCGGTAGGCTCCGATGACCCAACCAGGCTCTGGAGAGCTCCGACGAGGTCAGCGGAGGCGAGGCTCCTGGCCTGAATGACCAAAGCCCTCAGATGGGCTTGGTAGCACCTGCAAAGACCACCAAGAGACTCGCGGGTCGAGGGCAAATTGCCTCGACCCGGTTAGGCGGAGCGACGGTGAACTGGGGGTCGAAATGGCGAGCTCCGGCGAAGGGGTAGACGGAGGAGCTCGACTCCCAGCTCCTGTGCGAGCTGGGTTGGATGGAGGGGAGAAGAAGATGCGCGGGGAGTCGGCGAGGGCTATGGCGATGCCCGATGATCGAATGGTGGTCGGAAACGATGGGAATCGACGATGGACGGCTGCGGAGCGAATTGGGCGTAATCCGGAAATCAGCGAAAAAGAAGGGCCTACGAGGTTACCTGGGTGGACGAAGAGACTGGGGAGGAGCTAAGGAAGCTCCTGGTCGTTGCCTCGAGAAGCGTCTCCCTCCGAGGCTCGGTACTCACGCTGGTGGCGGAGCAACGGCGGCTGTGCTCGCCGGATCGATGAATTCTCTTCCTCCCCTCGCTTCGACAGGCTCGGACGCGAGCTGTCACTCTCGCGCACTCTCTGGAGCTCACATGTGAGGATTCGAATGGACAAAGATAGAGAAATGAGGTGGCGGAGCAACGGCTATATACGGCTAGGGTCCGGCTAAGAGAGGTCCGGGCAAGTTTGGAAGCGCGCAGATCCCGAGGATGTCGGATGTGTCATTAAGGATTCGGACACGGGGTTTAGGTGGTAGGCACTCGGGTTTAGCGGGAAAAAATCCGAGAAGTTGTGGACCCGCTAAGGACCCGAGTGCAGTGGTCCTGGGGGGGGGGGGGGGTAGTTGACCGGGCAGTCAACATCCCCAGGACCCAATAGAAACAGGCCACGTGGCTGGATTTGGAAAAGTTAAAATTAAGGGTAGCTATGGGCCGATTTAGCAAAAACTCAAAACATGAAATATTTTTATTTTATTTTTTTCTATTTTTTGTGATTTTTAATTAATTTTTAGAAATAAAAATAAGGTACTTACATTATATGTACTATATAGGTATATGTACACTATTAGGGTTTTTAATTTTTGATTCTTAATTATTATTTTTATGCAATTTTATTCCTATTTTATATTTTATTTATTTTCATTATAAAATAAGGAATAAAAAGATATTTTTATTTTATTTTAATTATTTATTTACATAGGTAAAATAAATACATATACACACTTATTTACATGGTATATTTACAATATATTTTTGTATTTTAAATTTTGTTATTTTTATTTTGTTTTTGTTTTAATTGTTTTTATTTTATTTATTTACATTATAACACATAGAATATTTACAAAAATTTTGGAAATTAATTTTATTTATTTACAGGGCTAAATAAATATGTAGGTGAGTCTATGTACAATGTGAAAGTGATATTTTTGTTCTTTTTGATTTTCATATTTTTATCTTTTGTTTTTATATTTATAAATATAGACACAAATTTACAAGCCTATTTTTTTGGTGAGGAAAATACCTTTATTTTATTTACATAAGTATGTACACACATGAGCCCCTATCTCCCTCTACTTTGGCTTTTATGCGGTCAGGCCCATGCTGAGCCATCCCTTGGGTTAGGTTGCTCAATATTTATTCTAAATATTTCCCTCTTTTTCTTTTTAATCTTTATTCTTTTATTTTTGCACAAAAACATGCTAATTATAGGTTTTTACACAATGCATGCTTTTGGTAATTATTTCTATTTACACATATCTACATGCATTTGCAAAGGTTTTTGTAGCTAAAATATAAGAATAAAGAGTGATGAATGAGTATTCATCAATGACCTCGAAGAACAGGGAGATGTTTAGGATATCGATGGCCGAGACCACCACCGCATTCTCCGTAGAAAATGTGAGCTTTCGGGGTTTTCCCTAAAACCCGAGGAGATGGGGCATTTATGTTATTGACTAATTTAATTTCTATTTTCTGTTTGAGATTAATCTAATGTATAAGGTTTTGTGGGAATTATTTCATAGAGCAAACTATATCGCATCGATTAATTCATATACATCATAATGTATTAGACACATTTTTCATGGCCTCTTATGTAACCTAATGTCTTGCAAATCTGTGGCATGTGAATTCTCCGATCAGGTACATCGACTAATAACCATCATCACGGATTGCATTCCTCCACCCTGCAATTTGGACCATTTGTGGTTCATCTCTGCTTAGAGATGACAATGGATCGACTATGGTTATTTACTTATCCATATTTGTTCATCTATATCAAATCTGAATATATGATATAAATTTAGACCAAATATTTTCAAATATGATCTATGTTTTGAATATAGAGCAAATAGGAGAATGGGTCGAACTAAGATCGGATATAAAATTGTTCGTTTAAAGATAAATACAAATTTACATGGAATTAATATCAAGGATGAAGTGCTATAAAAAAGCGCATTAGAGTAATAAATGTACCCTGATAAAAAATGTTCAGTAATAAATGTACCCTGATAAAAATGTTCAGCAGACAAAACTATAATTGCAAAGGGGTTGCTATGTAGATACAACCGTCGAGAAGTTGTGGTCTACGTCATATACTATTACAACTCCTATGAAGTTGCCAAGGAAAAAAATATAGTGGATGTCAACAATTGAAGGGACACATGGATTAAAATTATTTTTATCTGCTAAACAAAATAGGTTACATTCTAACATATATAGTTACATTAATATTTGGTATTTGAATATTCAAATACAGATCCTTTTGTTTTATCATGTCCATATCTATATTCAATTATCTTTTACGATTACTATCCATATTCAATTACTATTTGAATATGGATATCCGTATTTAGTAATTTTTCGAACATGATAAGTGGTCTCTAACTGATCTTACTGAAACATAGAGTTATTGAGCAACAAGTTCAGGAAGTATGTTAAATAAACATAATCGGATTCACACTTAAATATTTTTTTTCCTTTTTTTCCCTATCCATGGCCACAATGCCCTTGATAATTAAATCCGATTCTTTAAGCTTTTCCTAATACATTGATTGTCTAAAGAAAAAATGTCAGATTCCAAATAATTATAATCTAAAAATGAAATCGTTAGAGATTCTACTTCCAACATAAGTAGTCACGGACTCAACCACTATTGTAGATTGATATAACACGACAACTACTAAGCAATTGCTGATGCATATATCACAGAGGTAGACGAATACTTGGACCTTGAGATTTCAAGTAAAAAAATCATTACTCAGATACTATAGAACTATATAGTAGATTTTGATATATAATGCCAATCTTATTACTTTCTGCATACAACTTAAATATTAAAAGGATGCATGGCAAAGTTTCAGTCAGAGTTCAACATATTATATGCACTATCATTGTGTGGGAAAAAATCAACGAAGAAATTTGTATTAACCAGAAAAGAATTTCCATCCTTCTAACCTTTATGATTACTCGTAGCATTCTTTCAATAAAAATATGCAAGTATTTGCCTGCATGAGATACCACTCAAAGAACTAAAATAGTCACATTAGGAGTAATGCATATAAGCACTTTCTGTTTGTGTGGTAAATACCGATATGCATATTGTACAATTCCTCATTATCCTTTAAACATGACTAATTTACATCTCTTATCCATTCTTTTGCAACCGAACAAAGAATAACAAATAACTACCACTTATCCCTTCTTATCTCTTTACATCATATTCCTCCAACTGAATAGAAAAGAGGGATAGACCATCCTTATCCCTTCTATCCCTTTAGGAACGAGCACAAAGTAATTGGGAGCTATGATAGCCGAGAGCCTTTTGTATAATTATTTTTAGAATTTAAGTCATAATTAATTAAAATAAACTAAAAAATTTAACCGGTGCATTTCAATACTAAGATTGCATGTGATCTACGGTTAAAAAAACTTAATTTACTTAAGTAAATGTCTTATTTTTAGTTGTATAAATTATCCACTCTATATCATTTAAAAGCTTGGAATAGTCATATTATAATATTTTCCATCTTCTTTGATAATTCTCCTTTCTAAAATCAATATATTTCCCTTTTACACTCATTTCAAAAATTTGTTCACGAATTTTTTTCGTATTGAATATCTTAAAATATGTAAGTGGATTATGAAAAGTATGACTACAAAAATAAAATTGATGAGGACAATTTATTATCTAACAGGTTATCATTTTGTTCCTTGACAATGATATATAAGTTTTAACTTTTTCACGATATATGATATTTTGCTTATGATTCGGTAGCCTTTGGTCTAAATTTTACTTCTTAACAAGTTGTCTCTTCCATGCTTTGCACGGGTGTGCACACATGTATAATACATAATCTTATATCGAAACTTACTTTAATTATATCCAAAATGGCAAGCAAAATAATAGCCATTAAAGTTGGAAAAATTGAATATCTTAATGACAATATTTGTGAACTATGGAGCAAAAATCTATTTTGAAATGACACGCTATAATATGCACTTTGTAGTCGCTAAGTCCTTCGGCATCACAATATTTTTTTTATTTTTGTGCTTCTAGATGATTTGAGCATGCGCAAATAACATGGAACCGTAGATCATGTGTGCGAGAAATGTTCATTACCTATTAGTTTCCATCTGAAAGGAATGTGTTACTGATTACTGACCCTTAGAACGATATTGACCAAACAATGTTTGATTTTTTTTCAATTATTATATTCGATATCTATTGGTTTCTAAATACACTATGTAGTTATATTTTCGTGTACATTGTTATCTTCGACGCCTCCCCGTGCATTGCATTGCACGGGGTGAGCACTAGTTAAATATTAATAAAGGAATCTAGGTACAGTAGAAACTCAACCTCAAGAGATAGATATGACAGGGTTAGTGTTCTGATCTGACCATACATGTACTGTACCGGACTTTAAGTTGAACTGTACAAATCTCCCTTGAATCAACTACTCACAGCAACAGAGGTATATAACGGCACATTTCGTAAATATATTTTGATTTTAGATATTTTGATTTTTATTTAAATATTTAATGCATATAAACAATGACCAATCAAAAGAATTAGCGCGTTTTCATGATCTAGGTATGATAAACAAAATCATGATTCTGCAAATTTAGTTCGCAAGGGAAACTTTTCAGGACTAATAGAATCAATCAACTGAATATTCCGTAAAATTTTGAAAAAAAGTAAAATGAACTTTTTAAGCATTAAAATCACATCAGATTAATGATTGAAATCCTGCGCGATTTTCTCAACGGCAAAGGCTATTAGACCAATTTTATCGTAATCGTATTTGAAGCAATTTCCACAATCTCTTTCGAAATCGTAATTGAAGCACACGCCTTGGTGTTACTTTATTGTCTCATCCATGGGTCGAGCTAATCGGGTAACTATTGACTTCAATTTTAAAATAAAAAAGAAAATAAAAAATTGGATTCGACCTGTGGTCGGACTGAGTTGACTCGGGTAGTTGGATTGGGGTGACCCTGATTGTCCCCAATTTTGATGGTTTAGTATATTTTCAAAAATAAAGATTTAAATAATAAAATAATAGGGCTTTTATCACCCGTGCCCTTCTTAACTTCTGCAATTTCTGTTATATCCCACTCTTTTATGGAATATAACTCGTTCCACTAGTTTCTTAAATAATTTTCTAAAAGCAACTATAAATAATTTACTATAATATTATATTCATACATAATGCTAGAAAATGTGACTACCTTTTGTGGAATTTTACTTGAAATATCATCATATTTTATTGAAATATCTGACATTTTAAACAATAAATTCATTAATATATAAATACATATATACGTATAGGTATCCGGTTTTATCATTTCAAAAAAGCGGTTCGATCGGTCGGACCAGTAAATTAAGCTCGGTCTGATTTTTTCTGAGTACATAAGAATGATGATATCATGCTGACATCAACACCAGTCCGACCCGATTGGACCAAACCGAAGGTTGACTGGTTCAATGTCCGATCCGATTTTTAAAACCTTGGTTAGAGCAGCATGCTTTTACAGAAATACAATAATAATAGACGTTCTATCCTTTTTCTCCAAAACTGGCATCTACTGTATCAATAAAATTAGGTCAAACAAAGCTATTGAATAATGACGATGCATCACAACTCAATATCATTATCTTACTTTGCATATTACGAGGATAGAAATCTGTCTACGAATCCGTAGCACCATTAAGGGTTCGTTTGGTTGCAGGATTGGGCAGGATTGGGATGGGTACTATTCACAGGGGTACCCCCTCCTCACAGTTTACTATTCACTCAGCCCAGTGAATAGTATCCAACCATGCCCAACCCTGCAACCAAACGAACCCTAAATGTGAGAGAAATTATGAGTTTTCATTTTGTTAAGCAGAAAGATTTCAAGCAAAGTTATAAAGACTATAGTAGGATGTGGAAGAAATACAATCAGATAAAAAGAATAAGACGTTGTCATCAAAGATAAAGAAGAATAAAAAGAAAAGGAGAGAAAAAACCTCGCGAATGAGATTCCTCAGCAAGTCCAAGCACGATACTGGCCTTGCCGGCTTCATCACCCTCGACAAACCCGTAATCCATCAACCTATCTTTCATCATACCATCCTATATTAACCAAATACTAATCACAAAATTGATCTGTAATACTAACGAGATTAGCAACAAATCAAGAATGAAATCTTTTATGGTCGATTATTATTCTTAGGTGCATTGATGGTAGGCGAATTACATTCGACCATAAAAAAACATGTACATTCCTAATGCTAGGATGTTATATATATGATTTTTTCGATTTAGAATATCAGTTCCACCAGTATGAACGATAAATTAAGCGTGATCCATTTTTTGTGATTTATACAAATGACAAAGTGATGAACACTCCAATCAATTAGACCATGTTAGTAATATAAACTTACGGTTCTTATGTTATCATTGTAACCCCACTAAGGACACTTAAGAATTTCTCCCTTTCGAGCTCTCTAGGGTTTTTGTCCTGTATAAAGATTCCTAGACCTCTAGAAATAAAGCAAGCTCTTTTCATTTTTTTTGTCCTATGTTTTGGTAGAATTATACCATTACCCTTTTCGATTCATTTTATATGTAAAAGGTTCCAAATCTTAATTTGTAAAGGATGTCTATGTATACAATGTTCAATCTTACGATATTATAGAATTGTAACAAAATGGAGATATGTTTTGAAAAAATTGGAAGTAAGAATTCCCATCTTGTGTCGTGCACGCAAAAAGTTATGAAATTTAATACCCATCTTGTGTCACGCACGCAAAAAGTTATCAAATTTAATCAAAATATGTTTTTTATCTAGCATTATAAAAACTACACATTTACTTGGTAATATTACAATCAACATACAAATAAATATTTAACTTTGCGACGACGCTAGAAAAAGTTTATAGCTTAGTCCTTTTGTATGTATCTATGTAAAGAACATGAAGAAGAGATTCAGGTAACCATAATATCTCTATATCACTAGCCTGTAGCTGAGCATTTCTTGGAGAATACGTTGTGCCCATGAGACAAATATAACCAGGGAGCATACCGTGTTTCGCATCGGTAAAGGATATTAGTTGGAAAAAGTTAAAAGGATCACAAAATGAAAATAGATATAACATAAAATGTTCAAATAGTCTATCTTGAAAATATGCAAAACCATTTACGTAAAAGTTGAATTCTTATCTCTGAAGCAACTGGCATTCGGAAGATGTTAAGGCAAAAATGGGTGTTACCTTATTTATATCAGTTGAAAAAAGTCCAATTCTTTGATGCTACAGTTTAATAAAAAAACTTACAGATAAACATGTTCGTTGTTAAATTGCATGCATGAATAAGTCAAAAAATAGTTTAAGGTGAATTGAAACCAATCTATTTTGATCATTGGACCATGTGCCTAATCAGTGATATCCAAAAAAGTTGTGCAATCATCCTCATCAGGAAAAGCCGTATATTGGTATCGCTAATTCTGAAAATAATTTTTTTAAAGGATGAAAACATATACGTTGCCTGCAAATCCAAATCACCTTCGATTCACCTTGATCAATGTAAGTTGTTGACCCCATAAGGGAGGACCTTCAAGAATAGCCTCCAAGATGCCCTCGAAGATCCATCGCTTTGCTAACATCAATATACTACAGCAAAATCGACTCGCAACAACAAATAACATAAATATTCACTGTGATATCTACCTAGTTTAAATATATATACTGATATCTTCCTAGTTTAAATAAATAAATAAATAAATATTGATTTCAAGTTTATATATATATATATATACACACACACACGATAACGAATGTTATTCATTATAAAATTATCTTTTATACTCGTAATCCAAAATGAATGTCATATATGTTTATAGATGCTCATATAACAATGATTAACAGCTGACTTTTTATAAGAAAAAAGTAAATGGTACATCATTACATTATCCGTTTCTAGCAAATAATATCTCATGTTATGCATTTAAATATGGAATATATGACAATAAGTAGAAAGTTATTAACTCTAAAAGGACAAAAGAAGATCATCTGATTTCAAAGAGAAACTGCGGGAAGTTGATTATAATTTCAAGAAAGATGTGATTTAGAAGGGATTTATTGATACTACATTCTTTTTTGTGAAAAAACTGTGGATCCGGAGAGCCCTAAATGTTTACACAGTAGGGTATTAGTGGATAGAAAAATTACCAAACTTGAGACTGTGACGGATTATCCCATGAGAATAATATTCTCGACCATCACAAGTTTCAATGTTTCCAGTAGAAAAAGGGCATTACCAACATCACATATCAATCATGTCTAATTACCCACACAATATGAAGAATCTAAACAAAAATAGAATAATTAATTACCTGAAGGCAAATCTTAGAAACAGTGCTCCCTTTCTCATCGCACCATCTCTGTATAAATCCTCCTATGCGCAAACGGGAAGACATGGAATTGCAGATATATCAAAACATGGATAATTCAGATAAATGTTGGATTAAAACGAAGGGATATATATATTAAAAGATTTTTATCCCAGAAACCCAGTAACTTTGTAATTTATCTACTCGACCTTTGAAACATTGATATTCCTCCCTCGATCCCGTAAACTTGCTAATCCTTATCCCACGAACCCTTTGGTTAGCCTCTATCCATTTACCCATTAAATAGAACTATATTCCGTGAAAAAGAGGTACAAATTGACATCTTTGTTTGATAAATTTACGGGAGTGGCATCTCTTCCTTCCATCTCTCTCCCCTTGCTCCTCCGCTCCCTCCACCTCACCTCCCCTCACTCCACCCCAAGCCACTGTCTCCCCATCCCCTTGCTCCTTCGCACCGCTCCATCCACCTCTTCCTCCCTTCTCATTGCTCTGACCCAAGCCGCCGCCTCCCCCTCCCCTTGCTCCTTTGCCCCCCCCCCATCCCACCCCCACCCCCAAACCTCCCCTCCTCCTGTTGCGCCGCTCCGAGCCGCCGCCTCCCGCTCCCTATGCTCCTCTACCCCCGCTCCCTCCACATCCTACTCCCCTCTCGTTTCTCAACCCTGATCCGTTGCATCCCCCTCTCCCCCTCCCCTTGTTCCTCCGCCCCCGTCCCCTCCACCTCAGAGAAGCATGTGCAGGTATCCGCAATTCAGAAATGCCGAGATTACATAACCATGATGAACAGACTGTGGATTTTGCCACGATTTTTTTATGATATGTGATGCAGCATGATAGCAATTTTTATGAATATTTATGTTATTTATTCTATTTAACATTTGTTTTGTTTATTTGATTTTATCTCATTCCCATGTAAAAGGCTCATTATAAAAGGCCTCTTTTTATATTTTCCCTTTGATTTCTTCTTTCCCTAATTTTAGGGATTTGTTGCTTCTTTTGAGGGGGAGTAGCCTCTATAAAGGGCTCCCTTTGTATTAGGTTTTTTTGAAGTTGACTGAATTGATTATTTTCCTATCCCTAATTCTCTCTCTCTCTCTCGGTCCCGCAGCCTCTCTCCCCGAACCCTTTCTTTCCCCGTTTCTCCCCCCCCCCCCCCCCTCGTTCCAAACCCAAACCGCGGCCTCTTCACGCCGCCGCCACCACCCAATCACCCTCCTCCCGACTTCGACCAGCCCTTCCCACCCCCTATTCCCCTTCTCCTCTCAATTCCGCCCCCTCCTCTTATCTCTTTCCCCTCGCCTCCTCCACCCCACTGTGCGCCGCTGCCATTCTCCTTAGCTCGCCATCGACGCCGCCCCACCCTACCCGCAGACTTCTACTCCTGCGCGCCCATCCACCACGCCCACCTGCCGGATATTCCCCTCTTCCCCAGCCTTCCCGTCCACGCCAGTTGCTGCCCCCCCCAGCCACCTGCTGCTGTGACGTCCGAGTACCTATGCTTGTGCTGCCCTGTCTGCCGTTCCCCTCAAGCCAACGGTGACCAGCCGTTGTATCGATCAGATCTGAAGCGCGGCTCCAACTCTCTTGTTGGTTGTGGTATGAGCGACAAATTCCACCTTTTAAATTCCTCTGCGTAATATTAGTTGTGGTTTGTTATATTGCTAGTTGGTTTGGTGATTCATTGAGATTCCAAGTCCGCAACATCGTTATATTTTTCCATTAATCATTAACTACTTGATTACCCGACGTTTGTGGAAAATCGGTATTATATTGCGAGGATCACGTCAATTTCTTGTTGCTGATTTTGCCTGTCGAGCATCATTTTCTTCATTTACGTCATTTTGATTCCTTAGTCCCATTGCTTGGTTCGTCGTTTATGTTATTGCACACATAGGTTGCATCAATTTGGTATCAGAGCCTCAAGATCTTGCATTCACTTGCACTTCATTTATTCATTGCATATAAAAAAATCACCACAAAAAAATCATATTGCACTTGTTGAGTCCCTAGACCCGTGAGAACCGGACCCCTATGGCTCGCCGTCCCGATCCCATGGCGCAGTTGGAAGCCATGATAGCAAACTTGGGTGAGGAAATCCGTCGTACTAACACTCGTCTAGAAAACATAGAGAGGACGGTAGCCAATAACACTCAACAGTTGGAGGTCTTGAATTTTGACAGAATGGATAGGGAGTACAGAAGGGAATAGGGTAGAAGGGACACTAGCCGCTCTTCCACTTCAAGTGGGCGACATCATAACCCTCGTAATCCCCGACATCATGAACGTGACACAATTGTCTTTGATCCTAGCTCTGAAAGCGATGTTAGCGATGAACCATCCCTACACCTGGAGTCGCCGCCACCTTCAGGTGACGAGGAGAGTGAGAACCAAATACCACGTAGGCGTCGACCTGAAGATCATAATAGAAGGAGAGAGCATGAGTTGCGAGGGCGACCATACAATCAAAATCAAGATCCTAATTGGGATCGGGGAATAAGGATTGACGTTACCGACTTTGATGGACGACGCGATCCGGACGTCTTTCTTGATTGGATGGATCAGTTAGAACATTTCTTTATTTGGAAGGAACTGTCGAGTGAGCGGAGAGTACAATTTACCACGTTAAAGCTGAAAGGATTTGCCTTACTTTGGTGGAAACATCTCCAGGAGGAACGCCATCGTCAGGGAAAAGAACGCATTCGTTCTTGGACACGGATGCAACAGAAACTTCAGGATAAGTTTCTTCCGGAGGAGTATCGACAGAACTTGTACAATCGCCTACAAAACCTCCATCAGGGAACACGCACTGTTCGGGACTACACTGAAGAGTTCCAAGTTCTGATAGCTCGGAACAACTTAAAAGAAAGCGATTCCCAACTGGTGGCCCGATACACACATGGATTACGAACCAACATCCAAGATGAATTATACATGTGTGACTGTCGAACAGTAGACGCTGCCCATGATAGAGCTGAAAGGGCTGAAGCGAAATTATCCGGGAACCTCACATGGCGCACGACGATCACCACTTCCTCTGCTGCCACACCCTCTGCACCAACCATCTCCATCGGACAAACTAAGGTGGGCGCACAGTCAAGCATCAAATCGGGGAACCCTATATCCCGCACTACTACTGGAAACACAAGTTCACACCCCCGACCAGTTCACGCTGGGTCAGGAATTCTTGGGGCTCGTCCTACAGTAGGACCCGATACTTGTTTCAGATGCCTTCAGAAAGGGCACCGCGCAGCAGAATTCCCAAACCCTAAAGTTAAACCCGCCCATTTATGCACCATCGATGAACCTGAATACCCCGACCCTGACCAGCAGGAATTTTCTGAAGATGATCCGACTGCGTTGACTGCTGACACCATGGGAGCCGATGACTATGAACCTCTAGGAGTGGAGGGAGATGAATCCGGTCCGTTCCTAGTAATCGAACACGACAACTTTATCACCCCCGACAGCGCACCCACAAGCATTCTGCTAACCCCTGATGTCCACGAGGCTGATAGCTGGCTACGACGCAGCATCTTCCGAACCACCTGCACCTCAGGAGGATGATGCTGTTCACTGATCATTGACGGAGGAAGCTTTGAGAACTTCGTTTCACAAGAAATGGTAGATAAGTTGAGTCTGCCAACACAACCACTCGAGAAACCGTACAGCGTGGCATGGTTTCAAGGTGGTACCCAAATCCCGATCCACCGTCAAAGCCTCGTTAGCTTCTCCATTGGTCCTTCATATAAGGACGAGGTGTGGTGCCATGTAGCCCCTATGGATGTATGTCACATACTTCTAGGGAGACCGTGGCAATTCGATCGGGACACTGAACACCGAGAAAAACTGAACTCTTACACCTTTCGCATAGACAAAGTTCGGGTAACCCTCAAACAACAACGTGAAGCCCTTAGCCCTCGCCAAGTGGCTACACTTCGAGCCGCGACCGCCCAAACTAGTAGTAAGGCTACACCATCAAAAACTGTGACCTCGGGCTCCGTATTGTTGATGGAAGCCCAAACATTCCAACGTGAAATTCAAGAGAGCTCCACCATCTATGCGTTAATGGGACGTGAGGTGGACAACCAAGAAACAACTCCACCTAAAGTCCTGCCTGAGATAAAGCCCGTCATCAAAGAGTTCGCTGACATCATGCCTGAAGAGTTGCCTGAAGGACTGCCCCCGTTGCGAGACATTCAACATCACATTGATCTAGTCACTGGAGCCAGCCTACCTCACTTACCCCATTACCGAATGAGCCCAAGCGAGCATGAAGAGATGAACCGGCAGGTTACCGATCTGCTGCGACGTGGGTATGTTCGAGAGAGTATGAGCCCCGTGGCGGTTCCTGCTCTGCTTACCCCGAAGAAAGATGGCACATGGAGAATGTGCGTGGACAGTCGTGCTATCAACAAGATAACGATCAAATATCGTTTTCCCATTCCACGCATTGACGATACGCTCGATATGTTATCAGGTGCCAAATTGTTCTCCAAAATGGATCTCCGCAGCGGCTACCATCAGATTCGCCTCCGACCTGGAGACGAGTGGAAAACTGCTTTTAAAACCAAAGAGGGCCTGTACGAATGGATGGTCATGCCATTCGGCTTGTCGAATGCCCCAAGCACCTTCATGCGAACCATGAATCATGTGTTGCGACCCTTCATTGGTAAGTTTATGGTTGTGTATTTCGATGACATCCTGATCTACAGCTTGACTAAAGAGGACCATTTGTCTCACCTTCGGCAAGTCCTGGAAACCCTGAGAGCCCAAAAACTGTATGTTCACCTTAAGAAATGCTCCTTCATGTCTGACACAGTCCTCTTCCTGGGGTACATTGTCACTGCCGATGGACTTAAGGTTGACCCCTCCAAAATCCAGGCCATTCAGAGCTGGCCCGTACCCAAAACACTCACTGAAATTCGCAGCTTTCTGGGATTAGCTTCTTTCTACCGACGTTTCATACGGAACTTCAGCACTTGTGCAGCTCCGTTGGTAGATTGTACGCGGAAAGGCGCACCCGCTTGGACTCTTGAGGCAGAGACCAGCTTTCAAAACTTAAAACACCAATTGACACATGCCCCTATTTTGGCACTTCCTGATTTCACCAAGGTTTTTGTTGTCGATTGCGACGCCTCACATGTCGGGATCGGTGCTGTCCTAAGTCAAGAAGGACGACCTGTCGCCTTCTATAGTGAGAAATTGAACGAAGCCATATCGCGATATTCCACTTACGATGTCGAATTTTATGACGTGGTCCAAGCTCTCAAGCATTGGAGACATTACCTGATCCAACGTGAATTTATCCTTAACTCTGACCATGAAGCCCTGAGGTATTTGAACTCCCAGAAAACTCTTAACAAACGTCATGCCAAATGGGTTAGTTTCCTCCAGGAATACACCTTCCATCTCAAGCACAAAGCCGGAACCCTGAACCGCGTGACCGACGCTTTGAGCCGGCGAGCATATGCCCTGACCACGATGACCGTCAGCACGACAGGATTTGAAACTCTCAAGGACCTCTACCCCACTGATCCTGACTTCGGTCAAATTCATGCCGACTGTGTTGGTACTGGGCAGGACCCAACAACCACTTTTGTTCTTCATGGGGGTTTCCTATTCAAAGGCCACCAACTATGCATCCCGGCCACATCCCTTCAAGAGAACTTAATTTCAGAACTACACAATGGAGGTTTAGCTGGACATTTTGGACGAGACAAAACCTTGATCCTTCTCGAAGAACGCTTTTATTGGCCGCAGTTGCGAAAGGATGTGACAAAATTCGTACAGAAATGCCAAACATGTCAAAGATTCAAAGGCCACCGGCAGAACACTGGACTATACACACCCCTACCCATTCCTCTGCGACCCTGGGAAGACATCACCATAGATTTTGTGCTAGGATTACCCCTCACTGTGCGAAAAGTTGACTCTATTTTTGTGGTTGTGGATCGATTTTCTAAAATGGCACATTTCATTGCATGTAGGAAAACCTCATATGCATCTCATGTCGCTGATTTGTTTTTTCGTGATGTCGTCTGTTTGCATGGTGTCCCTCGTTCTTTTACTTCAGACCGTGATACCTGGTTTTTGAGTCACTTTTGGCGCACGCTTTGGTCCCGTCTTGGTACTCGTCTGCAATATAGCACCGCTTATCATCCACAAACAGATGGGCAAACTGAAGTAGTTAACAGATCATTAGGAAATTTGTTGCGATGTCTTGCAGGGGATTCTCCGTCCAAATGGGATCTAATTCTTCCCCAAGCTGAATTCGCATATAACAGTTCCACTAATAGGTCCACCAGAAAATCCCCTTTTGAGAGTGTGTACGGCTTTTCACTTACTCAATTTCTTGACCTAAAACCCACAACCATGCAAGGGATAAGTAGTGCAGCTGCTGAGGATCTGGTCGAACACCTAACCCACATCCATACTGAAATCCGAGCCAAACTCCAATCCATGACCCAGAAATACCAAACCCAAGCCAACCTACACCGAAGAGAGAGCGAGTTCATAGTTGGAGAATTAGTGATGGTCCACCTTAAAAAGGAGAGGTTTCCTTTGAGAGTCCACCAAAAATTGAGCGAACGGAAAATTGGTCCATTTCGAGTCCTCAAGAGGATTGGACCCGATGCATATTTACTCGACCTACCGCCAGACGTTCAGACATCACAGGTCTTCAATGTATCGGATCTCTTCTTATATCATGGAGAGGAACATGCCGATGCCATCCCAGTAGCAATTCCCGCCAATGATGATATGCGCCAACCGCCAGCCGCAACCGATGCTGATCAGATTGAAGATATTGCGGACATCCGAGATATGACGACTAGACGTGGTCTCTTCCGACGATATCTAGTCAAATGGAAGGGACGACCTTTTACCGATTGCACCTGGATTGACGAGGATGAACTCCAACAACTCCGCCCCGATATACTTCAGAATTTCCACGATGCCATCTCGACGGAGCGAGATTCTTTTCAGCAGGGGGAGTTGATGCAGCATGATAGCAATTTTTATGAACATTTATGTTATTTATTCTATTTAGCATTTGTTTTGTTTATTTGATTTTATTTCATTCCCATGTAAAAGGCTCATTATAAAAGGCCTCTTTTTATAATTTCCCTTTGATTTCTTCTTTCCCTAATTTTAGGGATTTGTTGCTTCTTTTGAGGGGGAGTAGCCTCTATAAAGGGCTCTCTTTGTATTAGGTTTTTTTGAAGTTGAATGAATTGATTATTTTCTTATTCCTAATTTTCTCTCTCTCTCTCTCTCTCTCTCTCTCTCTCTCGGTCCCGCAGCCTCTCTCCCCGAACCCTTTCTTTCCCCGTTTCTCCCCCCCCCCTCGTTCCAAACCCAAACCGCGGCCTCTTCATGCCGCCGCCACCACCCAATCACCCTCCTCCCGACTTCGACCAGCCCTTCCCACTCCCTATTCCCCTTCTCCTCTCAATTCCGCCCCCTCCTCTTATCCCTTTCCCCTCGCCTCCTCCTCCCCACTGTGCGCCGCCGCCATTCTCCTCAGCTCGCCATCGACGCCGCCCCGCCCCACCCGCAGACCTCTACTCCTGCGCGCCCATCCACCATGCCCACCTGCCGGATATTCCCCTCTCTTCCCCAGCCTTCCCGTCCACGCCAGTTGTTGCCCCCCCCCCCAACTACCTGCTGCTGTGACGTCCGAGTACCTGTGCTTGTGCTGCCCTGTCTATCGTTCCCCTCAAGCCAATGGTGACCAGCCGTTGTATCGATCAGATCTGAAGCACGGCTCCAACTCTCTTGTTGGTTGTGGTATGAGCGACAAATTCCACCTTTTAAATTCCTCTGCGTAATATTAGTTGTGGTTTGTTATATTGCTAATTGGTTTGGTGATTCATTGAGATTCCAAGTCCGCAACATCGTTATATTTTTCCATTAATCATTAACTACTTGATTGCCCGACGTTTGTGGAAAATCGGTATTATATTGCGAGGATCACGTCAATTTCTTGTTGCTGATTTTGCCTGTCGAGCATCATTTTCTTCATTTACGTCATTTTGATTCCTTAGTCCCATTGCTTGGTTCGTCGTTTATGTTATTGCACACATAGGTTGCATCAATATGCAGGAATACTTCACATGGATCCGAAAAAGGTATTGAAGATTTTGTTAGCAGACTTGAGGAATGGCCAGTAGTCCTCATAATTTCGTCCCTGAATAAGGTGATAACAATTTTTTTCTAATCTAATCTGTTTTAGATGTTGCAAGTATGATTCCCAATCGTTGAGAATAATCAAGAATAAACTTTTGATCCATGTATGCAACAATTTGAAACTCCCTACTTTTTCTCAGGAATCTTTCTGCGGTAAACTAGACAACGTTCCAGAGGGGTTCTTGTTGGGGTTTCTCAGCCCCTGCAAAGACAGCAGCAAGCAAATCATCGAGAGGTACAAGTATTGTCTTGATTCAGTATCGAGCAGGTTGCAAAAAGCCTGCCTATCAATCATTTAATTGAAGTTAGTGAGCACTTGATCAAGGCAACGAGCTCAACCATTGCCAGTTGCTTAGATATATGAAGCATTCAATTGAAGTTAAGGCAGTGTTGGAGGATCTTGATCAGTTGTATCTAAGCCTGGAGATATTGCACGTGAAGGCCTCGAAGCTCAAGGAAAAGTATGGGAAGATGATCACAACTGAAAAGATGAAGAGAATGATGATGATTGTGCCCCTTATCATAACAACTCCACGGGGACAGCGAGAAGGTGACAACAGAACGTCTCAGTCTGTGCGAGGAGAAACCCCTTCCATGTCGCCAAAGTCCAGCCCAATATCCTCTCATCAATTTGTTTAGCAGCATCAAATATTCGATTAATCGATTTAAGAATTTATCTAGAAAAAAATTTTAAAAAAATATTTTCATGATCGGAAGACATGGTTTATTCGTGAAAATAGAAAAAAATGTGATTTGGTGGACGAATGGAGATATGGTGAAGAGATAAAATAAAGAGAGGAGGGAGAAGAAGAGGAATGGAGGAAGAAGATGATGAAGATGAAGGAGATGAGGTCCTTTGGTTAGATTAACACAATGCATTAACTCAAGTAAAAATAAATTTAACGATGGGGATCGTAGGGTAAGACAGAGCAAGTTTATGAGACTGAAGGAGGAATATCGATGTTTCCAAAGTCGAGAAGGTAATGTACAAAGTTTATAGAGTTCGTGGGGTAAAAATCCCATATATTAATAATACCTTGAGAGTGGCAGAGCAAGCACAAGGGTTCTCCATGCTCGATGTGCTCTCTTCGACTTCTTCATAGCAAATGCTGTACAGATACAACGGACCATCTTCGTAGCACAATCGCTCCATCTTCTGCTCTCAATTCCATCTTGTTAGAAAATAGGAAGCGAAAGCAGAATCAGAAAATAAAGAACAAAAAGATAAAACATGGAAGACAAAGATTTACGTGGAACCCTACTCCCTAAGGAGCGGGATGAAACCACAGGAGAATGCTTCAGAGGGCGTATGTGTTTATTGAACTTTCTCATCTAATACAAGAGGTTTTGGCTCTTTATATAGCCTCCATAGAGCCTCCAAGTCCCCACCACTGGTAGATGTGGGACTAAACTCTTAGATGGGGTAAATGGATCATTATGGAGAGATCCATTTACCCATCTCCCTTACAAGTAACGCATACATCAAATAATCCAACACTTCCCCTCAAGCTGGAGCATGCAATGCTCATCTTGGACAAACAGACAGAAAGAAACTCAACTCACGCTACAAGACACTATGGACAATATTAACTCAACGCGCATAACTGTCGGCTGCTATCAAGGACGTTACTGCTCATGCCGTGCAGGTGAGGAGGACGAGCGGGCTGGAGTGTGAATCTGCTGAATATCCTCGTCGGAGAGCATGTGCTCTGAACTGCGCCTGTCAGAGTTATTGCAACTGAAATGAGTCTCCTCGAGGAGTACTCTGGCACGCCACAACATGTGGGCAACTGCTCCATCTCTGAAAAAGGTCGAACTGAAAAAGACCGTGGAAGTGCAATCCACGTCGGAGTCCACGGTCGCTGGAGAATGGAGTCTGAAAGAAGTCTCCTCGTCGGAGAATTGGGTCTGTCCCAGCTGGCACAGAGAATGGTACACTACTCTGGTGTCCCTATGATACCACATGAAAACCCTTGCCAACATGGCATAGGGAATGGTCCTCTACTCTAGAGTTCCTATGACTCGCATGAAAACTCTGGCCGAAATACAAGAAAAGATGGGCACCACTACAAAAGATGGCAAACACGTGCTCATCCGAAAAGACCGCATACTCGTGCGTGTGTGAAACTGAGGACTCGCAATTTGATGTCGAGTCTGAACAACTGATGTAGAGTCTGAACAACTGGCTGGTCTAATGAATCTGACATCTGAAAAATCTGAATAGACCTGTGACTCTACATATATCCCCCTTTCTCCCATACTTGTCGGAATGACAATCGTCGACTAAGTTGGGAGAAGACAAATAAATTGAGAAAAAAACATGAACATTCTCACAAAATTTCTTGCGGCTTTTCTTCATCATTTTTTAAAAGCAGCCCAATTTTTTTTAAATAAGCCGTTTAATTTTTTTTCGACTTTTCTCTTTTTTAAAAAAATACGTACGGCTTTTCTTTTGTACGCGCCTCTTTTCAATTTTTTTAAAGCGTACAGTTTTTGTATTTGTACGCGCCTCTTTTTTTTAAGACACGAGCCCAAAAGAACCGCTCCCCTCTTTTTTTTACAAACAGACCAGCCTCTCTCATTTTTTATACCCTTTGGCCCACTGGGCCCTTTCTCCAATTTTTTTATAAGTGACGCATGGGCTTAGGGTTCCCAATCGTGGGAACCCTCTCGTTTCTCTGCGCTGCCCCCAAAGGGGGAGTTGGAGGGGAGCCACGCTACCTGTTTGAGATATCTGCCTGGAGATTGTACAGCTCGAGGAGGAGCAGCGTTATGTGGGGCTCGAATCGCGGTCATCGGGGGTGTGTCGCCTGGGCGATTGGGGAGGAGACCCTACCTACAGGAGATCACGCGACGCCTGGAGCGTCGTCTGGGGGTACACGTGGAGATCCTCCTTCGCGAGGGTTATGCGAGAGCATGGAGAATTGGGGCGGCGTAGGAGGGGATGCGGCGCCTAGAGAGCGCCGCCAGGGGTTTCGTTGCGCCTGGGAAGGAGTGAGGCCGTAGCCTGCGCCACCTGCGCAAGGGAGATGCGCCTGCGGCGCCGCTGGATGGACGGGAGATCGACATCGGGAGGAGCCGCAACCTGGAGAGCGTCGAGGGCTCCTGGATCTGCGCACGAGATCGCCTGAGAGACTCGAAGATGAGCCGAGATCTATACACACATGTACTGTGTACATGCTTAGTTCAGAGATCTGGAGACGATGTGGGATCTGTGTCGCCTTAAGGACTGGGAGAGCTTTCTCGCGTGAAGGCTCGCTTACAGGAGTTGCGCTGGAGATGCATTTGGAAGCCGGCAAGGAGGGAAGGAGATAGGGCTCCTTTGTCGATGAAGATTAGATGGTGATTGGGAGATCATCGCCGCCGCTTGACCCATTCATTGCATGGAAGAAGATCTCGTGCCTGAAAGATCATCTCCTAATGGAGGAGAAGATGCACCTCAAAACATCGTGGCAGGCCAGATCTTCACGAACAAATTGTGATTAGGGTTTCCAATGAAACCCTTGTAAACAAACGAGAGAACCTCTATGATGAATCACAACTCTCGAATATTGAAATAATCTTTACAAACACTTTTCAAAATCGAATCTCGAATAAAGATAAACATAAAATCTTCGAGAATCGAAGCCACTCTGATACCATGTTAGAAAATAGGAAGCGGAAGCGGAATCAGAAAAATAAATAACAAAAAGATAAAACATGGAAGACAAAGATTTACGTGGAACCCTATTCCTTAAGGAGCGGGATGAAACCACGGAAGAATACCTCATAGGGCGTATGTGTTCATTAAACTTTCTCATCTGATATAGGAGGTCTGGGGCTCCTTATATATCCTCCACAGAGCCTCCAAGTCCCACCCCTGGGAGATGTGGGACTAAACTCTTTGATGGGGTAAATGGATCCTGGAGAGATCCATTTACCCATCTCCCTCATAAGTGACGCATACATCAAATACTCCAACACATCTCTCTCCCTTAATTTGTGTGTGTTTCTTCTCCTTTGTCGCTCAACATTGAAACCTCGTCTGTGGTGAGCATTGTTGTTTCCAGACACCTCTCTAATCGTGTTGCCACTTATGGGAAGAGATAGGCTTTCCGAGATTGGTGAGATCGGCAAGTTGTACGGCAAGCCCACATGAGCTTTTGACGATGAGGCCGACGATGGTGACGGCGTGATCGAAGGAGAGGTCCTCCAAGATGGAGCCGGAGAGGCGGGCTTGGAGGAGGGAAGGGGTTTGGATGGCGATGTGGCAGGAGTGGTCGTTGGACTCACAGACGATCTTCTCGGTTGTGATCTAGTAGGAGGCTGAGGCCTTGTTTATGCGAGTCGACGGGCTATTGGGCTATTAACGATTAATTAGTAGACCAAAAGAAGCCACAAAATTGTATGTAGCCATAAAAGTGGCTTGCATGTATGCATGCAAGATCTGAGTTTAACGGTTAATTTTTTATGCACTTTATAATTCCAAAGATAGGTAGCATCTTTTGACATATTTATACAACACGATACATGCTAGTTTCTCTAACCAATGCATAAGTTTGGGCAACTATTGACCATGGATTTGAGTTGCATCCATATTTGTACAATTGGCATAGGTTAAATATTATAAGCAACATATAACTTAAGGTAATTGGTATACCATGGATATGAGTTACAGCAGTAAATTATGTCAAAACTACACCAATTTGATGCATGTTAATTTTCACAGGCACATTGATAATGATATCTTAGATAAGTTGTGAAAAAAAATTACCAAATTAATAGAAATATAATACGCTAGATGATATCTTAAATAAGCTTCTTACATAAAAATTCTTAGGTTCACGTGTGCAGTAGAATGCATATCAACTCACATATAATGTCAGAAATAATGTGAGAGTGATAAAAATCGAATCAAATCAGACTGTCAGAGTCATTAATTGTATCAGAGGGAAGTAAGACCCATTCTGTAACATATATATCACAATAGGATGTGCGGAGAATCACTGGGCAGTAACTTTGATAACAGTATATTTGTTATACTAATAGTATTGGTTGGGAAAAAAATATATAAATGGAGCATGTATTGTCACAAAAAGGAAAAGATCCGTCCCGTGTGTATATCACAGATATGGTACTTTCAAATTAGTTCTGACAATGCTAATGCAAATAACAGTATAGGATGTACACATCCGAATGATCAAATTAACGATATGCAATCCATAATATCATCAGCAGTTAAGAAAATAATTCCAAAGGTACGAAACTGTAAGGAAATGCATATCAAAATTACTTTAAAGTTGTTGGATTCAAATGCAGAAAAAGGATGAACTTTTATTTTCAAAACAGCTGAAGCAAATAATTAGAAATGATGTGATTTTATCGGGCAAACATCCATTAAAAAGAAATGCAAACCTCATGGAAGAAGACGGGGAAGAAAACAAAAACTATTACGAAATCATAGGTGCCAGAAGAGTTGTACCTGAAAGGGCGAACAAGGAGGGAGACGATTGATTGGAGAAACTTGAGACGAAGCACTCTGATGGGCCTTCACGCGGCGAAGAGGAAGCGGAGAGAGGAGGTCGTTATGGCCGACGGGAGGCTGGAGAGGTGGTTGTGGGGGGTGGAGAGGGTGTGGAGTGATGATGAGGACCGTCGTCTCCACCCATCCTCTCGGGACTTGGGAATCTGAAAGAACGAGTGAGGAGAGAGGGCCTTGAGAGTTATTTCTCATAATGGGTACCTATTACAAACTATTTCTCAAAATGGGTACCGACCGAAACTTTTTTTTGGTAATGAGGATGTATCGGCAAACCGTTAGCCGCTCGCCTGCGTGGCGTGGCAAACGGTTTGTCGTGCTGACGTGGCACAGTTTTTGACGTTTGCGGCAGGAAGCACTTCAGACACAAGGTGCGGCAAATGATTTGCCGCCGATGCCACGTCAGCACAACAAACCGTTTGCCGCGCCACGCAGGCGAGCGATAAACGGTTGGTCGATATATCCCCGTTCCGGGAAAAAGTTTCGGTCCGTACCCATTTTGGGAAATAATTTCCCATGGATACCCATTATGAGAAATAACTCGGCCTTGATGGCAAAACTTGTGGAGGAAGCAACAGCCAAGAAGTTAAAGCACTTGCTCATCCAAAACAAGGTATATGGAATTAAACAAAATTTATATTTCCTAACATATTACCTAATGAAAAAACAGTATCCAATGATGTTTGATGGCTTCAAGCCAAATCTTCGACCTGCAAAGCTTGGTCACTTCTACTTGAACCCATTTTTGTTGCTCTATCTTCCCTCGATGCCTAATGCACAGTCCGCCTTCTGTGACCGGAGTTCAACCGTCCCCAAGGATCTGAGGAAGATAGGTAATAAGAATAATGTATTGCGCAACAATCGAGAAGTTGTAATGCTTACCCTAATCTTGTAAGATACTAATATTGGCAATCAAACGTCCAAAATCTCCCTCCAAAAAGATGCATCTACATTTCACAAACTCATGATTGTCAACTGTTGGATGCAAGAAATAAGTTAGGAAAACATATGAGTTCAATGCAAATCTAATGGCAGGAAACAGCAGACAACATGGAAAGAAACATATATGCCATTATATGAAATCCAGTAAATCCAGTAGTGCACAGCCTTATGAAGGCACAGCCATACTTGGCATCATAAGGAGAACGATCGGAACTTACACAAATCTAATGGCAACAAACCCCAAGCAACAGGGGAATCAATCTTTTCTTCCACTCTTTTCTTTTCCATAATTTTACCTTTAATGCTACAACCCAACTGCCCGATTAAAACCTGCGGCTGTCCAAAACAAAACTTTAGTATTTCATGCAACAATATACTCCACCACCCTAAATCAAAAATATTTGACAGAAAACGCAACAAAAATCTTGAACATTATCCAAATCTGCTACTCAACACCTTCCAATCCAAACAGGAAAAAGTCTGATTTCAACAAATCAAACCAAATCACTCAGCAAAAACCAATCTTTGGGGGATCCATCGACATTTTCAGGACAAGAGAGCTCGATCGGAGATCATGCCAAATCAGATGGCTTGGGCCAGAGGAGAGGGTCAAGGCAAGGAGGGTTGGAAGGAAGGGTACAGAGAGGAAAAGGATTGAGGGTTAAGGAAAGAAGAAAGCTGAAGTTGATGAGAGTTATACGTGTCAACAATCCAGAGCAAGATTTGGATTGTTGCTAACTAGGGATGTTCACGAGGTGGGCACCCGACCCGTTAGATAGTGACCCGCCCCGACCCATCATTACCAGATCAAGGGGTCGACCCGACCCGTTAGAATGGGTACCCGATTTTAATGGGTACCCATATTATATGAATGGGTAATGGGTACCCGCGGGTACCCGTGGAACAAGTATATATTTTTTCCGTGACTAACAAAATACAAGGTGCATATGTCTATTAATATTGTGAAAATAAGCATATAGACGTCAAAAAACACATGACTTTAGTATATCACTCGTAATTTCAACGGTATCACTACATGTATATGTCAAAGCATGTAGGACGGGCTGCACGGGCTAAGGCATGGAGGGGGGTTGCGTCAAACGGCAAAGCATGAAGCAGGGGCCATGCCGGGTGGTGAATCGTGGAGTGGCTATGTTGCACGACGAGTCGTGAAGGAGGGGTTGCATTGCGCAGCAAGGCATGGAGGAGGGATTGCATCGAGCGGTAAGACATGGAGCAGGGGCTGCGTCGGGTGGTGAACCGTGGAGGGGTTGCCCAACGCGGCGAGTCACGGAGGAGAGACTACGCGGCGCAACGAGCTGCGGAGTTCAAACCCTAGCTGTGACCAGGTACGGCGAGAAGAGGAGCTGGACGTTCCATTTCCTTATGGTAATCGTTCAAGACGCCAATTAAGTGATTATTACGTGTTGATATTGGATGGTTGCAAGGGAATTGGATCGAACCATGTCAAACAAGCTCTTGTGATTATTTTTTGTCTATAAAAGTTTCAAACATTACAATTATTATACCTCATCAATATATAGTTCCAATCAGTGTTTTAAATTTCACGAAATTTCGACTTCGACACTCCACCCAAACTGAAATCGAAATCTCGGTATGGGTCATTCCTTCATAAATCTAAGCCAATTTTAATCGAAATTGGTAAAATTTCATCTAAATTTCCATGAAATTTCAAAATTATTTCATTTTTCGTCATTCTCGAAATGAAATCGAAATCGAAATGTAAAACCTTGTTTCCAACTTTCTTATCATATACACGGTCAAAATTCAAATGGAGCATCATCACGTGGATGTTGATTACCATTAGACCTCTAATGCTGGTAATGCAAATTATATAAAGGTAATGCAAATCATATAAATAAGTCCATTAAAAACAAACTTGGGGTGGCAGTTGAATAACCGGATAACCCAACCGGGTACCCGAATATTCCAACGGGCTTTCCAACGGGTTAATCCGTTTTGACGGGTCGACAATTTACGGGTACCCGATCCGGATATTTTTTCACGGGTACCCGTGAAACTAGGGTCATATCACTGGGTCGGAGCGGGTACCCGTTTGACGAAGTAAATTCGTCTAGGCGGTACCCGTGGAAACTTATTCCACGGAATCCTTAGGCGAACTTATAATTTGTTAAGTACCCCAAGGAAGCCGTCACTTCAAGTCACGGCTTCCATTGGGGTTTATTTACATGGGAAAAAAATGCATGGAAGCTGCCTCTTGAAGATGTGGCTTCGGTTTTGGCCAAAGCCGCCTCTTGAAGAGACGACTTCCATGTAAATAAATCACATGTAAACAAACACCAATGGAAGCTGTGAGTTGAAGTGACGGCTTCCTTGAGGTACTTAACAAATTATAAGTTCGCTTGGAGGTTCCGTGAAATAAATTTTCACAGGTACCGTCCCGACGAACTTTCCTCCCGTTTGACCCTTAACCATTGAACACCCCTATTGCCAACAATCATACCTCCCACAGTTCCTCCACTACCGCTAACCTCCTGTTGATCGCATCCGCCCTCATCGATGACCTCGAGATCGTCACAACCCCCCGCCTCGAGAAGCAGCACACTGTCGATGCGAGCACCGGAATGCGAACATGTTGGAAGGTACGACGTAATGGGAGGGATCGGGTAGGGATGTGAGAACGAGAGCTCTCTGTGATGTGATCGAGGTGGGAAGGAACGGGAGAATCGGTCAAGGTGATCCAATAAAAACAAAATTCGACAGGAATCCAAAAGATTGGGTTCACACAAAACCAAAGTTTGCTTGCACGGTTTCATTCCCATAAAAAACAATAAATTTCCAGATCGGAACCACGCCCCTCAAATATCCTAATTCAAATATATAATTCATATACATCTTTTACATATCCATTTTAAGTGGGTATGGATATACATACATATAACAACTATAAATGCAAATAAGAAAATCGATTAATTTTTTGACAAAGATGTGGATTTGTGTATCTTTTTTCATTTTTAGGATACTAATATGGATATTGATAATCACAAATCAAATATGTATATTATTTCCCTATATTATGTATCAAATAGGTAATATATTCAAATATATGTTTATACACACAATAATATATGTAAATAAAAGAAACACGCATAAATTTAGTATATTAGATACCAATATACTATCCAAAAAAAGATACATAATATTGTTTAAACATCGACAATTATATATTCATATATATAGTACATTTTTATGCATATATATATATATATTCAGATGCTATCTGTTTACCATATGTGTGTATGAGTATATATATAGGATATGGTACAATTGTTTCATATATGTCAATAGCTATAGTTGTATCAATTCATATTCATATCCATATACATTTTTAATAGTTTATATATATACATTTTTTATAGTTTATATATATATATACATTTTTAATAGTATATATATATATATTTTAATAGTTTATGTATATACATTATTAATAGTTTATATTACAGAGTTATTTAATAGTAACTTTAGAAGAGTATAGATATAAAACGATTTGGATATGGATGTAGTTAACCCACCCAAATCGACACTTGACGTGCCGTTTTGGGTCCTCTCCCCAAATCGACTGATGTTTAAAATAGTAAATATTTCAAATTCTTAATCAAATATATAAATACATTAACATAATAGTTTACAAATATACAAGTTATATGATTTTTTTATAATTTTTTATAAAGAGTGGCATGCATGCATTGAATTTCATTTTCTAAAATATATTATATAAATGTAATTAAATAAAAAAATGTTATTTGATTTTTAAGTAAAAAATTAAATTTTATAGAAATAAATATTATCATATTAAGAAAATATAAGTCATTTTTATCTCTCCTTTTTTACCAACTATCTTATCTTTCTATCTCTATTATTTCATAGTTGCATTTTTTCCGAACTTAGTAATTTATTCAAATTCAGATTTTAAAAATCTATACAGGTAAAATCTCATGTATATATTTTATTTTTATCCTAAAACAAATACATCACATTCTATCTCTTTTTACCTACTCTCCCCTCTTTCTCTCTCTATTATTTTAAAGTTACATTTTTTCAAACATAGTATTTTACTCAAATTCATATTTTGTAATCAATATGAATAAAACCCATGTAGATATTTTAGTATTGTACTAAATATATTATACTTATATGCGATGTTAAAATTGTGAAATACAATACTAATTAAAAATAACGTAAAACAAACTTAATTATGAAATACCATGCTAATTTAAAAATAATTTAAATAAACTTAAATTTATAGATATAAATCTTATAATAAAGTAATTAAAAATATAATTTGAAAATAATTTCAAATCGATGCTTAAGTTATTATGTAATACAAATAATTCAATAAATAATAAAAATAAAAATTAACGAATATGATAATGATATCATTAAACTTATATCAATAGTTTATTAATTAAAATTTTTAAAAATAATCTAAAATTATATAATAGTAAAAATTTTGAAATGTAATACATACATAACTTATTTTTTTCCTCACTTATTAATTACGGATGGTTAAGACTGTGGGCTTTTCATGAACCCAGGAAAGGTGCAATTGTTGGAAATATTTCCTATATACACGTGTGTAGGGGAAAGGGAAACTACATCGAGGGGAGCAACCAATTAGCTACACCCGACAATTTTCTTATTGATTTTTTATTTGTTGAAGGGAACCTATGGTGATTTACTTAGTTTATTTGTTGAAGGGAACCTATGGTTTAGTGTATTTTTAAAAAGTAAAGGTTTAAATGATGAAATAATAGAGTTTTTATCACTTGTGCCCTTCTTAACTTCTACTATTTCAGTTATCTTCCTCTATTTTTTGGAATATAACTTATGCCACTACTTTTTATAGTAATTTTCTAGTAGCAACTACAAATAAATTGTTACAATATTATATTCATATTTATGCTAAAAAATGTGACTACCTTTTTAAGAGTTTTACTCAAAAAGACAATCATATTATTATTTTTTTGAAGATTTGACATTTAAAATGATTAGTTCATTGATATATTAATACATATTTACATATATGTATTCAGTTGAATGGGTTCAAAAAAACCGCTTCGACCAATCGAACCCGCAAATTAAGTCCGGTCTGATTTTTTCCGACTCAATAGGAATGATGACATCATACTGACATCATCACCGATCTGACTAGTTTGGACCGACGGTCTGACTCGATCGGACGAAACCGAAGACTAACCAGTTCAATGTCCGGTCCGGTTTTTAAAATCTTGATTTCAATGCTTCTGAAATCGTTAAAATGTGATAATCTTGATGGAGATGACACCGGTTTCGAATTTAGTTGAATTTGGCATGAAACCATGATGATATATGGTAATTTAAATCCCCTCGATTCATTTCAAAAACATAAAAAATCAATGAAAAATGGTTGGGTGTAGCTAGTTCACTACACCCTGGGTGCAGCTTCCTCAACCCCATATATATATATATATATATGGGATATTTACACCCATAACCCTGAGTAGTTTCGTAATTACCTTAGGAACCCTCGATAATCACGAATTACATCTAGGACCCCGAATAACCACTTTGTTTTATACCCATAACCTTCTGTTAGTTTAAATCTATTAACTGAAGCAGATAGCTGAGTCAATCTAATCAATCATTGATCTAACGCCTCCGCGGGGGCTATATGCGTCTTTGAGCAGGGGCCCGAGCGGGGGGTGTTCCAACACGAGGGGGATGAAGGGGGCGTCCTTCAGTCGTTGTCGCGAGGGCTCTCGACCATGTGTAGGGCTTCGAGCAGGGCCCAGGCGGGTGGGGGCTCTCAACCAGGTGCGGGGGGGGGGGGGGCTTCAGGCGTTCCCGCGGGGGCTCTCGACCAGGTGTAGGCGGGGGGTTCGAGCAGGGGCCCAGGCCAGGGGGAGGGGTGTGACTTTCGACCAGGTACTGGGCGGAGAGGGTTTCGAGCAGGGGTGCATGCAGGGAGGAGCGAGGGGTGCGCTTCGAGCAGTGACGGGGGTGGTTGGATGCGTGGTGGCAGTAGGGGTGGGCGGGGGGTTTCAGTGGGGCTCGGGGGGGGGGTCTGGAGCAGGGGCAACTTGGCTAGAGGGAGGGCTTGGACATCGCATACAGGGGGCGGAGGCACGGGGAGGGGGAGGGCTGGAACTCGCATGCCGGAGGCGGATGCGTGGGGCGGAGGGAGCTGCTTGCTGAGGATGCGCGAGGCGGAGGCCTTAGACTTGTCGGGGGAGGGAGTGGGAGGGGTATCATTTTCTTTGATCTACAAATGGCATCATATTATAAATATGATGTGTTTTAAATGGTAAAATGATCAACATATGATTTCTTCCGTCATAGTTAACGGATAATTAAGACGGAACTTCACACAGGGTTATGCCATGTAAAGGTTAAGCATTATTCGGGGTCCTGGATGTAATTCGTGATTATCGAGGGTTCCTGGGGTAATTACGAAACTACTCAGGGTTATGGGTGTAAATATCCCTATATAATATATATAGAAAATGGATCATACTCCATGGAGTAGGTAACTTACATGCTCCATTTTTCCCACTTTTTTTTATTTTTTTTGAAAAATGCTTCCATGGATTTTTAATAACTAATCCCTCTAATTTGTCTTTTAAATTTCGTCAGAAACAGGGACTCGTATGGCCTCCATCCAGAATAGGTAATTTTAAAGGTCTTAGATTTGCTATAATTTACCTGTTCCGGATGGAGGGCATAGGAATTTATGTTTCTGACGAAATTTGAATGTCATATTAGAGGGATATAGTTATGAAAATCCACATAAGTATTTTTTCAAAAAAAATAAATGAAAAAAAAATAAAAAATTGGAGTAGGTAAGTTACCTACTCCATGGAGTAGAATACATTCCTCATATATGTATATATAAGGAAAAAATGGGACTGTCTCCTAGGGGGGCTAACTTAGCTCTCATACCTTATTTTTCCTATTTTTTATTTTTTTTGAAAATTTCTTCTGTGAATATTCATCACTATATTCCAGTACTATGCCATTCCAATTTCGTGTGAAATAGAGTCTCCTACAACCTCCATCTAGACCATCATTTTTAACGGTCGCAGAATTGTTGAAATTGATCCTGTCTGGATGGAGGTCTTAGAAGTCTCTGTTTCACACGGATTTTGAATGGCATAATATAGGGTTACAATGATAAATATTCATAGAAGAAATTTTCAAAAATAAAAATAAAAATAAGGAAAATGGGAGGGGGATCTAAGTTAGCTCTCCCAAGGGGTAGCCCCATTTAACACTATATATATGGGTTAAATGTGGCTGCCCCAAGGGGTTGTCCCCGCTACATTTTGGGTGTTTTTTTGTTTTTTTTAATATCACCATCTATATTCATCTATATATCCCATATATATGTCACTCGAATTTCCTCAGCAATAGGGACTCATATGCCTTTTATCTACAACAGTGTTTAGACAGTTGAAATTACCTGTTCAAGATGGAGGACATAAGAGTTCATGTTTCTAACGAATTCGATTGACATATAGGAGAGAAATATAGATGAATATATATGGTGATATTTTGCGAAAAATAAATAAACACGAAAAAATGAGATGGAGGCAACCTCAGATTTTCCTATATATATATATATATATATATATATATATATAACACGTGTTTTACCTGTTATCAAATAACAAATAGATTTATAACTACACATTCAAAAACTTTTGGGAAGACCTACAATATTTTCTGATGAGCATCAACTTTAATCTCTTGAAATTACAACTTTAAAGACTATACAGAACACACAATTTACATAATTTGTCAATAATTAATCAATACGTAATCGTGACTAAAAAATAAAAAAGAAACTAGGAATCGGGTGGGTTTATAACCTTTGCAGCAATAGCAAAAAGAAAAAAAAGGAGAGCTTATTTTGTAGAATAAATTACAAAAAGTCCCTGAACTATACATTAAATTTCAATGTCATATCTGAACTTTTAAAAGTAACAATGTGTCATCCTATATATTGTTTTGGTAACAAAGTAGTATTCCGCTAACGAAAAGAAGTGACCACGGTTATTTTTTTGGTGGAGTGACGAAAATACCCTTACTACTTGCCAACAATAATTCCCCTCCCTCTCCACTTGTTCCTCTCCCTCCCACACATTCTTCTTGTTCCATGACTAAGGTTTATCCAAATGATCTCATGTGCGGGCTCTGGTCGAGCGTCAACATGGACGAGGTACATAGAGTGTTGGAGGGCTCGTTTGGAGGAGAGAGGGCATGCGGGCACGCAAGCTGCAGCAGAGCATTGACTCGTCGAGGTAAGGGAGCACAAGCTTGCTCCTTTTGTGGAGACAGGGGACGTAGGAGCACGAGCTGTAGCTGAACTTTGACTCGGTGAGGTACATAGAGCATCGACACACTCACCTGGAGGAGAGAAGGCATGCGAGCTGTTGTTGAGCTTTGACTCGACGAGGTATGAAGAGCACGGTCATGATCATCTAGAGGTGTGAGGGCGTATGGGAGCACGAGCTGCAACAGATCATTGACGAGGCACAGAGAGCACGGGCGTGCTCATCTGGATGTGGTGTTGTAGTGCTGTAACACACCACAGCTGCTCGATCAAGCTCGAGCTTGATCGAGGGGCTGTGGTGCGCTACAGCGCTGCAACACCACAGCAGACAATCCAGACGCCATCTGGACAGGAGAGGGCACTAGGGAGCGCGAGCTGAGGCTGCACAAACTTTGACTTAGCAAGGTACAGGGAGTGATCTTTTAAAGCTTATTGTAGATCATTTACGGAAGAACATTATGTAAGAAGATATCATGGATTTTGCCAAGTACATAAAAAATGCTGAACATATTAAATAGAAGGTAGACGTAGGCTCGCCACTAATATATGAGAGTAACTGGACCATGTAATTTGTTTGTATTTTTTCTACTTATTGAGGACAAATCTAGTTAATTGCCCAGCTTACAGGCTTGAATTGTAGCCATGGCCCAACTTGGAAGTGAAAAGTTGTGCAAGTTCTGTTTTTTCAGAATGATCAGATTGAAGCGGCACTCCAAACGAAATTTTTTGACTAGAGATTTTTCCATCGTCCCATAAGAGATTCATGCAAACGACATGAAGTGCTCTACCTTCTGCTATGTCTTTGACTTAGTTCCGATATCACGAGAGCCGATATTGTCTATGGAATGTTGCTGACGAGGGAGATGCTCTGAAGAGTCTTATCGGTTTATTCTTTGGTTTCCCAAGAGATATGAGAAAATGAGAAGTGAGATGAAGCAGAGACATCTAAACCAGTTACATTAATCAGATGCAAATAACTTGACCTCCATGCTCCAGCTGCAAACAGCAACAAGCCTGTGGCCACAACCACATTTCTGGAGCAAGACATCATGACTGAACCAAAGTGGCAAGTGAAATGAAAATTATCAGTTCAAATTAACATTGCTAGCATAAGTAAAGTGAAAATATGACCTTTACGTCATAGTACCGGCAGTTTTAAATACAAGAAATTAATTTCATCCCAAATCGTTATTCTAGAAAAAAAAATTATTATGTCAAACTTAACCAAGGCCATATGCTTCACTTCGAATAAGAACACCACATAAGTACAATAGCCAATTAAAAATATTTTTATATTTTTTATCCGATAAAGTTTGTATTTTTTAATTAATTTTTATATTTTTATACATTTTTAATTAAGGGGATTAAAAATAGTGAAGCTCATTAGAGTTAAAAAAAGTGTAGAAATGCTTTGAGTTTCTCGTGTACATAGAACAATTGTACAAACGGGCAAACAATCGAAACTCATGTTCCCTTCCCTATTATTGAGGATATTGTTTTATATTATTATTATTATTATTATTATTATTATTATTTTAACGTACATAATGAAGAAAGAATTGCGATAAAAAGAGCTAACTATAAACGGATATAACTTTTTATTTGTATGAATATGCGATACACATGTATATTAAGTTGTATTAACTCCACTTTGGTGCTTTCTTTGATAATTTTCTTATTTTTCCTGCTTTTTCTTGAGTCGACCAATGCTCTGGGTTACAATCATGTATATATATTGTATCCGTAATTATTTTATCTTTTTTCTGATCAGTTTGTACATGCATATAGTGTTCCCTTTTATCTTTCTCTTGGGTTTCTTTTTTGCTCAATTTTAGTGTTTTTAAGTGATAATAACTTGCTCTTATTTCTTGGAGTACATTTACAAGAATAATAGGATTTTAACATTTAATTACAGGTGTTTGATGTAGGGATGGGCATGGGTCGGGTTGGGTCAGGCCCTGAATGGCCCAAGCCCAAGCCCATCTAATTATTTCGGGCCTTGGGCCGGGCCTAGGCCCGTAAATTTTCTTGTTGTTCGGCCCAAACCCAGGCCCAGCCCATTTCCTTTGGGCCGAGCTTGGGTCGGGCTAGCCCAAGACTAGACATGTTCTGTGGACCCTATACAAACATACCTTGAGCTCCTCATGATTAATTGCAACGAATTCCTCCTGACAACACTCAATCCTTTCCTACTTCAAGGAATGTGATTACATGGATAATTTCTAGACTGAAAAAACCCTTAGATTGAATATATCATCCTCCTCACATGTAATATAAGACACAAAATATTAACCAATAAAACGGAGAATAATATTATATTACTTATGAAAAACATTGTAAAATCGTAAATCAATCTCTTCAATTGTAAAACAATGACGTTCTTGTGACAATACAATGTCAAATTTTCTAAAACCACCACATAATTAAATTTTAGTTGCTATTGCAAAATAAAAAAAAGATTCTTCAACAATGATATACCTTATCAACTAAGCTTGGAGCCTTGGAGGACAATACAACTTGGGGTTTTGGGAGTGGGATTTGAGTTTCTCGTGCATGAGGGGTTAGGAGCCTATGGCATCAACCGTGTTTGGCATGAGGGGAGGGAGCTGGGAGGGGACATATGTCCCTGACTAAGGCCTATGGGCCACATTTGGGTTGGGTCGTGGGCTCAATCTTAGGCCATACTACGGGCCACCACCCGGGCCTATGTCGGGCCTTGGGCCGGGTCGGGTTGGGCCATGCCAAGCCCGAGCCCGACCCAAAAAAATTTTGGTCCGATTTTTTAGGCCCAACCCCAGCCCAATATCCTCTTGGGCTTGGGCTTGGACTGGGCCGGACTTTTTGGGCCGGGCTTCGAGTTGAGTCGGGCCGGCCCAGCGCAATGCCCATCTCTAATTTGATGAGAGATTTAACCTTATTTCCCGTAAAAGAGAAGTGAATCATGGATTCATTAGCCCGTCATATCTGGGGTCCATGTAGCAATACGTGCATTAATGGCAAAGGGCAGAGGAAAAGAGAGGTGGCGGAAACTTCTGGGTCCCCTAGAGCCAGGCCAGAAGATATCTCCTTTATTACAATAGAAACTTCAGAAGACCTCACTCTCTACTCATGCTCACGATCGCGTCCTCAAACACACTCTTTTCTCTCGCCCTCACTCCCGCGATCTCGCTCGCATCGTCTTTGGGTTTTCCTTGTATCGAATAATCTAAAAGTTAAGATATCCATAGATTCTCGAAGTACTCTCGCATCTATACGTTCCTTCTATTTGATCACGCTGTCATCGGAAATTGGGAGTTTTATTTGGTGTATTTTTTGACTTATTTGTCCCTTTTATTGGATTCACTTTGAAAATCTTTGTAGTCTTGAGATTGTCATCCCAAAACATTTTTTATTGGGATACATACGTGGTAGTGATGAGAACAGTCGGATACAGATATAGATATCGGTGTTCTCATATCTCTATCAACTTTTAGATACTAGTATAAATGCAACTACTGGCATTAATGGATATGAAAATGTGTTAGTGTACATATGCAAAATAAAAACATCTTGAATATCAATAATTGTAAATTACAAGAAAGTCCATGAACCATACACCCAAGTTTAGTGAAATACATGAAATTTAAAAGTCTTTCCCTTTAAAATAGTAAATAACGATGTATCTGAACTTTAAGATTTGTCTCAATACAGTCCTTCACTGTTAAAATTTAGTTGATCATTTCGTCTTTCCAACGTTAACTTTCAATAGTCGATGTCCACATTGAGACAAAATTTAACGTTTGGGTATTACATTGTTACCTTTAAAGTTGATGAATGACATTGAAATTAGGGGTATAGTTCGAGCACTTTTTTGTAATTTACTATAAAGATAATGATAAAAATAATTTATAATTAGCATAAAAATACATGTATATGATAATTTACCCAGTAAACATATGCACTAAATGTATTTGGTTCATAACAATTATATTGAATATGTGTAAATGAAATCATAAGATTTTGATAATTATAATGATATCGCAATTATTTACATATATCAAAATGATTTCAAATTTTGAATTTATCTTGAAACCGTTCGGATCTTTTAAACATGGATTTAAGCAAACATACAGATTTCGTTGGGGCGTGTCCGAAATTGACCCAAGACAGATCTGAATGGAGGCGAAGAATCCATATAGCCGACCCTACTTAATTGTGGGAAAAGGCTTTGTTGTTGTTGTTGTTGTGTATCAAAATGATTTCAAATTTGCATCCATTGATGAGTTGCAATGTCTGTAAGAAATGAGTACGGTAACGAGACAGATGCAAAAATTTTTATATCATCCATTTTTACCCAGTACAGTGGATAGATTTTCATTGTTTAGCTATTTTACTATTATTTTTATTTTTGAAATTTTTATGGAGTCGTCCAAGTCGTTAATAGAAGAGGCTTTTCTTTAATACAAAGGAAATATCAAGTCAAATGTGGATTGACTTTAATATTTTTAGATTACTGCAAATGTAGGGTACTTTTGGGAATTTTATTTTGTCCTTTCGAGATTTTACAATTACAGTTATGCTATTTAAGGTAAAATATGGGCATAAGTATTATGATAGAAGTGCAGTACTCTGAATTTTGTAAAAATACATGGGTACAAGTGTTGTTGCGAAAAGATATGAACATAACGGTAATGGCAAAATCTTAAAGGGCTTCAAGTGTTGTTGCGAAAATGATATGACCATAACTGTAATAGCAAAATCTTGAAGGGCACTAAGTGTAAAAATATATTGTATATATCTTTCAACTTCCAACCTCGTGTGTTGCACCATACTTTTTTTATTTTTTATCGGAAAGTTACAAGTCTAAATTGACATTATAGTCTTACAGATGATTATAAAAAGCAATCTAATTAAACGGGGTTATCTTTTCTTGAGTATGATATGAGTCCAAAGTAGAAGCTTCTAACGTAATTCCAATAATAAATGGGGCACCAAATGGGGGCATAACATTTCTTCAAATCGAACACAATGCAACATGTTATGTAGAAGAATAAAAAAGAATAACCCCTCCACGTGAGTGAAGGAAAGAAGAAAGAGCTTGATGTTCCTATGAATAAAGAAGCTTAGCATAAAGTTCATTCCAAGTATCCTGGAGGCCCGGCAGGCACCAGTGCACGCAGTCGGCGTAGCTCTTCGGGTCGGCCAGCTGCTCTTTCGTGAGCGGGTTCCACTGCTTCTTGTAGATCGACGTGTGCGCATCTCTTCGGTACTCCGACAGCTGCGTGATGTTGAGGACCGTGAAGGGGACCCTCGCCTTCCGCACCTCCTCCGTTATCACACGCATGATGGCCTTGCTCGACGCTGATCCCCAATAGCTGGGATCGTTAATGGGCATCGTTTCGTTGTAGCAGTTTCCATTCTCCGCTCCGCCCCATTCCACACTCCTGCTCAAAATCCAAGATATAGAGTACTTAAGATCAATTTCATGGAAGGCACACTGTTCAACCACCAGACGATTAACTAGATTCGAGAACCGACCTCGAGTGGGAAGGAGACAAGGTGGCGAAGAACACCCTCGTTCTACGAGGATCTACGTTCTTGTTGACCCACTTGACCAAGCTCTTCATCGCCATCCTATAAGCATCTCCTGTTTCCATCAGTTGGATCTCCTTCGCATCCGATGCGAACGACCCCGATCTCCTGTTAAATCAGCGTGTTTAATTTACTACTATAATTTTCATCTATTAGTAAATTAAAATTACATCCATGGAAATAACAATTTGGACAGGGGAGACTCACAAGATTTTCATCTTGGCACCGGTCATCCACCACAGGTAAGTGTTGAACACCAAGACATCGGCTCCCTTCCAATGCTTGGCGTGCTTCTTGATGGCTCCCGCTCGCACGATCCTATCGGTGATCCGGTGCACCACCGCGTCGTCGGAGTTCGACTCGAGGAGGAATGGGGCCCAATAGAACTCGATTGTCGCGTTGTAGTCCTATGGAATATCTTTTCGCAAAGTTGTATCATCTTTTCGGGGGGCAAACTTGGGAGCATGCATGGAATGTATAGATGTTGTTACCTTGGCAGAGAAGATGGTGAGGGATCCTGATGTGTCCATGGATTTGGAGCGTTCCGGGAGGAGGCGATGGAGGAGGCACACCAACGACACGAACTGGCCCCGGTTCAGCGAATCGCCTACGAACAGCAAACGCTTGCCTTGAAGCATTCCGAGCATCCGAGAAGCATTGAAGCTGGAATATTTTTGGAGTAAGATGCACCAGCAATCAACTAAGTGTATGAACTTTCATTTAGATCAGAGTTCAGATCATATAAATTGCCCTTCTTAAATAAATGATATCAGTTGCTCTCCTTTAATACCCAATCTGGAAGCATTTATTTGGACCTTGTATATGAAGAACATGAGTAAATGGAGGGAGGAGGAAAACTTGAGGAAGTTAATATAAAATTTCCAATTTCTGTATTGAAATTTTGTTAGATTTAAATACGGAGAACAACGACAACTACTCAACAGGGTACATAGGTGTTAAGAAGCGCAAGTTTGATGGGGGTGATCGTGCAATTTTCTGTAAATATGAGACATTATATGTAAAAAATCTCTTCAACTAGTAATTCAAAAAAATTATGATGCAAGCCTAAGTTTCATTGTGGGAATTCATTCTTTGTGTATGGATTGGGAGGTTTCGTATAGATTAGGTTACTAACTTTGAATAACACTGAGTTTTATATTCTAATTACAACTCCATGATTCGAGAATAGAGATATATTTAGGTGTAATTGTGATAGTTACATTTAGAAAAAAAAAACATATAAATCCGTAAATATAATACATTTATCATATTGTTTGATTTCATGGGATACAACACGTTTAACTATGACCTTCAAAAAGGATATTTGCTATATTTATAAATGAAAAGGAGTTTTTTTCCCTAATATTCTACAAGTCAACCCCGTCTTTTCGTGTAATATATTATATTTTTATCATCATCAAATAATCAAATGCACCAATGCAAATAAGTTATGATTATGGTACCGTAATCTAGAAATTTGCTCGACCACTGCGATCGGGGTAGAGGTTTAACACCCCGAACATTGTCCCACATCAAAAACTTATAAAGTTTGAGAATGAGTTATAAAACTAGGAGATTACTAATGGACACGAACCCAACAAGTTGTCATGGTCAGTTTTCCTTAATAACGGTCCGTGGATCAAAGCTCTGAACGTTACAAAGATGATACAAGAATATGAAGATGCGAGAACGGCCAAGGAGTGGTTTGGTGGTAGTGCAGTGTGCCTACACCTTAAAGAACTCGGGTTTGGATCCCATTGAGGATGCTACGAACCTCCGAAATTAACGACCTACTATTAAAAAAAGTATATGAAGATGTGGGAGGGGAAGAGAAAAAAAAAAGAATAAGGATCAAATTAAACGTATCCTCTATCATGTTTAGGGGGAGAATAGACACCGACTAATCATAGTGGTACAAGCAATAACGTATAGGCATATTTGTTCTTGTAAAAAAATGTAAGCACGTAATTGCTACTATGAAAACTCGGAAGATTACAAGTGTAAAAATCCCTTTTTTAATTACCTTACATTGAAAAAATTAACCTGGATAGATTTTCTAAATCTAATGACACTACTGCATGTATTCATGAAATACATAATACTGGAAATAAAGTTAACATTAATAATGAAAAATAATTTCTTTACGTCATTATACAAAATGTGCATGCCATTTAATTTATGCATTTCATTTTTTCTGGTCGGGCAGAGCTATGTGTCACAAGTCGGTTGGACTGATATGTATTTTTTTGGGCCCAACCCCGACCCCCGTGTAGCCTAGACAAGTTAGATAGTATCGAAAGAGAAGCTTGCAGGATTATGGTTTCCCATCAACATCATGCTTGCCCCCAAGATCCGCATTAATCTCACTCCATGCTCCCTCTCCTCAACCTCTACTAATAAATAAGAAAAGCAAATTAACTAGAGATCTACTTTCTTTTTTGATAAGTTATCGACGAACTCTGAACAAGAAGCCATCCCTGTTCTTCTTCTTCGCTGAACAGAGAAGAGAGGTTGTGGGAAGTACAGATCAGATCACCGGAGCTCACTAAAATGGACCTTTGGTTTGTTCTATATGACCTGCCGTTGACATCTGACAACCCATCAACTCCTCAACCAGATCCACCAGAATGGAAAATGCATATTCCCCCATCCAAAAGGCTAATCAATGGTTACGAGAGAGGAAAGAGTATATGTTTACTTTTATTTCTAACCAAAAGAGCATGTTGTAAATCTGCATCTATTAACAAATGATGTAATTAAGATGTGATTATCTTATTTCGAGACTACTCTGTTACCTGGGTAATGGGCATTCGTAAGGCTGCCATCTCCAGTGTTGGAAGGCCCTCTCCGGGCGGCCGTGGTGGAGACACGTCAGCTGCGGCTGTATGTAAGGGCACTCCTCTTCCTCGTAGAGCGGCCTTCCCACCTCGTCCTTCACCCATTCCCCGGCGAACAAGTCGCAGCCGGCCGTCGACTTCGATCCTTCCCCTTCCTTCTCTACATCAACATCCCTCCACTTCAAATCAAAAGATCGTATGCATGTTTAAGCAACAGAGGTCGAAGAATTCTGCAACTCACAGTGCGAGGAGGAGGAGGAGGAGGAGCGGGGTTGAGGTGGACGAGGAGGGAGGAGGAGAAGGAGCCCTCGCCGTAGAGGAGGGCGGCGGAGACGAGGAAGAAGGAGAGGATGAGGCAGCGGTGCTTCCTGCTCCTGGAGGTCTTCATGGAGATCTCCGTTCGCTTCATGTGGAGGAGGAAGAGGCAGCAGAACAGAAGCAAGTCTTGATTGGGAGAGAGGTGGGGCGTATTATCTGCACCATTTCATCATGGCGGGGCACTACTCCACATACGTATTTACCGCATCTCAAGTTCCTGTTAGGTCGCGGTGATTCTGAGCACGCGTTTGGTCGCTGTGTTAGTTCGGGGTTAATATCTTAATGCCGGTGTTCTGATTCCTGCTGCGAGTGTAATTATGGCAGCGGTTAAAATATCGAGACCGGATCGTCTGCTGTATTACATCATCGCGTGCTGTAACACATGTCCTCGTCCGACGGTTACATGCGTTACAGCAGCCGATCGTCTCAGTAAAATATCCAGCCGAACCTCTCGGTAAAATATCCGGGTCAGTAAGTATCCGGCTCCATCCGTGTTTTAACCTTAAATTTATGTATGTGTATTTGTCTGACAATGCCCTCATCAAATACTCGTTTAACCGTGACTCATGCTTAGGGTGGAGCATTGGGCTCGACCTAACCCAATCCGGAAAAGCCCGACTCGAGTCCGTCAATTTTTCATGGGTCTTGCCGGGTTGAGGTCTGCATTTAGCAAAATTGAAGACCCAAGCTCGATCCAAAGCCCGAGTGATCGGGCTCGAATTCGAGTCGGGTTTGGGTTCAGGTCGGGCTCAGTCCGAACTCATTTTGATTCCATGAAATTGCACTTTGATTCCAAATTATTGTTATTGATATAATTCATCCATATACATGAATATTGGATGTGTTGTTATGATATAATATTACTATTCATGTATGAAGGAAAATATTGGATGTATTGTGACTATAAATCCATGTCCCCTAATTTAGTTCTAGCATGATATTTCGAAATGTGAGGGCCCGAGCCCGACCCATTTGTATTTCGGATTCGGACTCGGCCCAATCCGAACATAATATTTTTGAAATATGAGGGCATGAGCCCGACCCATTTATACATCAGATTCGGATCGGACCCGGACTTTTGCAGATGGGGTCAGAGTCGAGTCCGGACCGACCCGACCCAATGCTCCACCCTACTCAAGCTTCAGCCAACGGATATCCCATGAAAACTTTAGATATGAATACGAATATAGGTACTGACATATTCATATATGTTTTTAAATATGAAGCTTACATACTAAATCCTAAAAGAAGACACATATGAAATGGACTTGGATCAGATACTGATAATAATAGAAATGTTGTATAGATTACGCAAACTTACACGTTACGGATGGCCCACACATGATGATATATGTATCCGTATCCATGTTTAAAATAGACGTAGATATGCATGCCAAAATAAGAATATATGAATGCGTAATAAATCGGATACATACATGTACATGTATCTACATGTTTGTTTGCATCTTTCTTCAAAACGAGTATCTATTTTTTCTTCCATAGTGCTCTCGTGTCTTCCAATTCAAATCCATACGAACATCCACATCACCCTTCCCTTACAACATCTCCCTCTACTTAATCGAATCCACTCCACCTCGACATTGCCCACCCGAGCCCACATGTCCACAGATCAGTATTTTTGAAGGAGACTGCACCAATAACCTTACTGAAGAGGTCAGATCGGGTCAAACCATGGAATTAAATCGGTTTACTGGATGATGGCGTCGTCGTTCTAAAAAATCGAATTAAACAAATTGATGTGGAAAATGTGATTAAACAAACTAATCGAATCAAAACGAGTCAAAACATGTATAGGATACGCACTCGAATATAGTTGAAATTGATATAAAATACACAACAAATGTATATACTTAGAGTATATATAAAAAATATAATTTAATATGCAATATCAAATGTTATGCATGTGGACATAAATAAAATTTAAACAAATTTTTCTACAGAATAATAGATTTTTCATCATTTTTAATTTTATTTAAATACAAAAACCTGTAGTGGAGTAGATGTTGGAAGTTTCATATAGGTTTCAGATATCAAAATAATATGGACTGACATCACTAGAAAATAAACTGAGTCAGATTATAGAGAGAACATCCAGTCTACTACAATCAAATCCAAAAAACATAAACACTGCTAATTTAGAATAAACACCCTGACACCAAGGAGCCCCACCAGAAAGGCTCCAAAGCACTACATTCAACCAATCGCCCTTGATCAAGGGCCGATCCATAGGGGATACCGGCTTGCACAGGAACTGGTGTGGGGTTTTAACAGGAAGAGAAACCTAAACATGGCTTGCCTCAAAATTGACTTGATTAAGGATTCGACTCAATTGAGCACTCCTTCATTCTTGATACCTTAAAGGAGATGGGGTTATGTGCCACATGGATCAGGTGGATTGAAAACTGCATCGCAACATCCTCCTTCTCTATCTTGGTGAATGGATCCCTATATGGGTTCTTCCGTGGTTGTCGTGGCCTTAGACAGGGGGACCCGTTAAGCCCACTCCTCTTCACTATTGGGCCCGAGTCCCTCAGTTGACTGGTGGAGGTGGCGTCGACTGAGGGACGATTTTGGCCGCTTGGAAAAGGGTGGTCCACCGCTCCCACACACTTCATCTACATTTATGATCCTGGTCTTCTGCAAGGGCACCATGCACTCTTTGATGGCGGCCAGGGACATTCTCAATGAGTTTCAGTCCATCTCGGGGCTCCAAATGAATGCTAGGAAGAGCAAGCTTTTCCGATCCCAACACTTCCATGACAACTTTTATCGCTACCCTCTGGATTGGCATCCTTAGCTAGGCCCTCCCGACAACTTACTTAGGCATCCCTCTAGCCCCATCCTATGGGTGCAGAATCATCAACAGGACTCAACTTCTTAGGTATGTGATTTCTGGAATCCTCCTGTACTGGTCTGCTGGCACTCTCATCCCTCTTAGCACGGTTCATAAGATCGATATGTTTTGCGCTGACTTCTTATGGGGGATAAAGCGACATGATATTGCTTGGTCCACAATCCGCCTCCCCAAAGCGGAAGGGGGACTCAGAATCCGGTCCTTGGCTATTTTGTGTGGTGCCATGATTTCCTCTTGGACTTGGAGGCTACTCACATCCCAATCCTCCATTTGAGCGATTTATATGTGGCGGAAATACCTTCACGATCGCTCCTTGTGGGATATCCAACCTTCTCCCACACATGATCGTTCCTGGAGGGTGATCCTTGGTGGTAGGGATGTTATCCGAATGGCAATTTTCCCTGACACTCCACCTTTCATATTGTCGCACGCCCCTAGAGAATTTTCGTTCGCTAGTGCAGTTGAACTCCTCCGCCCTAGAGCAGTACCCCCTGCTTGGGCCTCCAGAGTTTGGGCGAAAGGAATCCCCCAAAATACTCTTTCACTATCTATAGGGCGGTTCTGGAGCACCTCCCACCACTGACAGACTTGCAAATTTTTGAATAGGTACACCGACGACCTGCTACCTTTGTCTCCCTGAGCCGAAATCTCATGGACACTTACTTGTCGATTGCAACCTCTCAAGTACCATATGGTCGGGCTCCTGTTGCTCCCTCGGCCTTTCGATACCTCCTATGGCTTTGATGTTGCCCTCCTGAACTGGATTGGTAATGTTTCCGACTTGATGGCACATGAGCGACTGGACGTTATCCTTGTTTCTTCGGTTTGGTTCATCTGGGATGATAGGAACCGTCGATGGTCCTCTAGCAGCCAAAGAATGGCTGTGAAGACTATATATCGAGTTGATTGTTCAAGCTTATCGAAAAATAGATCCTATCCAAATCGTGTGTAACTCTAATTATAGCTCAGATGTGTGCTAATCTTGTGAGAAGTTTTTAATTGGATTTTTATCAGTTGTGCCCCTCTGAGATATTGCTATTTCAGTTATGCCCCTCCTTTTTTTGAAATATCAGTTGTGCCCCTACCTTCTTGCAAAATTCACAGTTCTACCCTTCTGTTAAGGTAAAGTAGGGGCATAACTGATATTACAAAAGGGAGAACTGTGAATTTTGCAAGAATGTAGGGGCACAACTGATATTTCAAAAAAGAGAGGGGCATAACTGAAATTGCAATATCTCAAAGGGGCACAACTGATAAAAACCCTTTTTAATTTAGTCACAAAATCTACATCAACCTTTCTTTCTCTTCACATGGGCATGCACACCAAAGATAAACTATATGATCCAATGCTCGATTAGTTCATATTTCTCCTCCATCCTATGACGAACTCAATTTTCCAACATGTGGTTGATCATCTACGAAAATATGTTAAAGTATTGTTAACAAGTAAGAAGATTTCAAAATAAAGTGGTCATATCATAATTACATCATTAAGTTTGCCGATGTTTATATCATTTTGCCATTTCTTAACCTTCAAAATAGCTGGTAAAAAATGAAGGATAAATCCTGATTGTTCCATCATCCGAAGGAAGCTTTCACAATCAATGATAACAAAGTGTTGGTGAGATTGATAAGAAGATAATAGTTCTACAAGCAAATATATCACGTCAATGTTCCACCTACTATACAAATATGGGATTTACCTCCAACACCCCCGGAGACCCGGGCGAGGAGTGGAAGCTGAAGTGAGATGGATTTTTCGAACTTTTTTTCTTAGGAATGGTCTTGCTGGCAGAACTCTCAAGTTTTTTAAAAAAAATATATGATTGCTTATTGATAGAAAAGATAATAAGAAAAAGAATGCCTAAATATAGGGATGAGCATTGAGTTGGGCCGGCCCGATTCAGCCCGAAGTCCAGTCCAAAAAGCCCGACCTGGCCCAGGCCCAAAGGAATACCGGGCATGGCTTGGGCCCAATATTTAGGCCCAAAATTTGTTTGGGCCGGGCTCGGGTTTGGCTCGGCCTAGCCCGACCCGGCCCAAGTGCCCGACCCGAAGAGGACCAGAATCCTTACTCACATCCTACATGCATGAAAACTCCCACCTATTTCATGTGCACTCTCTTTCTGTATCATGTCTTCATACAATGTTTATAAATCAAGAAGTTAGGCGTGTGACATGAGTTGATGATCAATGTATTTCAATTAAGAATTAATTTTCCTTAACTAGTCTTTGCTTTAGATTCTTTTAGTTATTCTTAAATTTGTTAATATTTATTTTTTTCAATCTAAACATTTTCTATTATTGTACATTTACCCAATATGGGCCTTATGCTCATTTTTTAACATGTAGGATCTGGTGCACCCGTTATTGTTAACTGGGTAAGTTTGATTCACTCTTTCAATTTCTATAAATGAGAGACATTCACGATATCTAATATTGAGTGCATGTGTGTAAAATGAGAAATCTTTGGATTTGGTATAATTGAATTTTAGTTGTTTCACAAGTATTATGCTACATGTTTTAAACAATTTTAGCTTGTTTAACTTGAGTTGAGATTAACTTGAAATAATAGAGTCAAAAGTTAATAAGTATCTAATTGGAGATGGGCCGGACCGACCCAAGCTCGGCCCAAAGGAATTGGGTTGGACCTGAGCTTGGGCCGGCCAAAAATAAATTTTACGGACCTAAGCCCGACCCAAGATCCGAATTTTTTAAACGGACTTGAACCTAGCCTTTCAAAGCCCGACCCAATCCGGCCCATGCTCATCCCTACCTAAACATATTGTCAAACTAGCAAATCAAAATGGAGGAGAAAAATTCGCGTATAACCCCTGATAAGGTATCTTTTTCGACCTATACGGTGGGGGAACTTTTTTTTGTTAAGTACCCCATGGAAGCCGCCTCTTGAATAGGCAGCTTCTGCCAAAGGAAGCCGCCTTTTCAAGACGCGGCTTCCATGCCAAAGCCGCAACTTGGAAATGCGGCTTCTTAGGCAGTAGCCAAAAAACAACAAGCCATAGTCCGTGGCTTGCTGTTTTGCTAGCTAAATATTTACCATGTGGAGAAAAATTCAACATCAACATGAACATGAAACAAGTCAACATGAAACATCACATGAAACAAGAAGTATACTACATGTAACATGTCATAAGTCTAACATTCAACATAAATGATTAAAAGTTACATTGTTTACATCAACATGAAACAAGAACTATTCTACAGTACAAGTCATATAACATCAAATGTTTCGCCTCTTTCGTGTGTAATGACGCTGTAATGGGCTTGTTGAGGAAGTGATGTACTGGGCTCAACTGAGAAGGCAGACAATAGATTGGCACGATCAATGTGCTCAATTTGTGAAATTTCTTCGTCAACCATTACATCATAATCCAATGGAGGTAATGGGGAATGGCGATGCGATGGTCAAGCCTCGCTATGATGTCTATCTCTCATCGGTGCAGGTGGAGTGTGTTGTATTCCTTTCTGTCTCGCGTTCAACAGCTGGAGTTTGATATTCCACCCCCGAAGCTTATACGTCCTCAACATGGGGGTGTGTTCGCCCTCCTCGAGTTCTGCGTACACGTCCATGTCGTCTACCACGTCCTTGTTGCTGTGAAGATGTGCCATCTGTCGTTTGTCCCTCCTCATCCTCTTCATCTTCATGGACTCCATCCCTGAATTGTCGCTGGATAGAGTCATCGAGAAGGCGACGAGTGTCTGTCACCAATCGGATCACATCCTCATTAGGTTCCACAAGGTGAACAATCTCATCTAGTCGTGTCGCCTGCAAAAGGAAAAATATAGTCAACATCTTCACTATACAAAAAATTTATCAACGGAAATGACGCTAACATCCACCAAATCGAGCACGCATCCATGTCTCCCTATAATCGTCATGTGATGCGATTGTACCACGCCATATAATCCGCAGATACATCATTGCCCTCCATGGCTAATTGGTGTCGTTGCCAACACATAGTCACGTCGATTGTTTCCACATCTGCACATAGTTTTGCATGGTATTGCACCCAATCAACGGATATCTTCCCTCGGAGATCAATGCTGTGAAGATGTGTAGATGTGTCACACAGCACTGGGATCTCTTGGACCGAACCAAATTGACGCCAGGACTCTATCTGGCACGTACAACTCCACGATACAGAAATGAATGAGTGGTACCCTGGCAGGTATAGATCCTTCCCTTCTAGGCAATATGCAGGGAGAGAGCTCATGATCTCAGTGGTATATGGCTCCCATATAACCTGTTACATAAAGGTTACATAAGTAGTGTCATGACAAAAATTAAATAAGATAGAAAGTTCTAGTTAATATGGTACCTGCTCAGGAGTCTGGAGATCAAATGCATCCCTGTAAGGTCGTACAACATAGGTAGGCTCTGATGTGACGTCAAACTCTGCTCTCCAGCGACAACCTATGGAGTACCGCACCACAACGGACGTCTATGCACCACCGGTGCGATGTGGGAAATCGTTCCCATGCCCATAGCTGCAGGAGGATGAGCGAGCCCCCAATCTCTACTGCGTCTGTCCTCGAAGCCACACACATGTGTCTGTAAAGAGTAGGCTAAACAAGCAGATCCCCAACTGTACGCTCCATACGCTGCTAAGTCCTCCAAAGTGGTAAGTAAATCAAGGACACCCCGTTCCCTGACTTGTCAGGAAAAATAATCCCTCCAATCAACTGCAAAATGTAAGCACGTGCGTGTATGATCGTATCTGCATCTGCACCTGCAGGGAGCTCTGAAAAGTGGTCCCGAAGCCATGTCATCCGTAGACGAGCACCATCAATATCGGTCTATGTGGTCGAGGGCCCAACAATCTCTCACAAAGATCCGCCCAGCTCGGCGAAGTCGTCTGTCCAATCACCGCAAGCCCATCTATCTTCAAACCCAGCAAGACATCAACATCTTGGAGAGTAATCGTCATCTTCCCATGATCATATGGAAAGTATGTGTCTCTGGTCGCCATCTCTCTACTAATGCAGTCAACAAAAGCCAGTCCAACGAAATAAACTCTAGCTGCAGTACCCCAAAAAAGCCCGCTCTGTAATGTGCTCCACCAATCTCTCATCCAACGTGTCCGACGAAGTGCACCCTCTCGTCGCCTACAACGCACCACCTGGACACCTGCAAAGGGACAATTGGAAAGTTTTTAGTATAAAAAAGATAAAAGATCGTATGTTAAAAAATTACCTTGATACATACATCCCCCAACCAAACTGCACGTGAACGGTGCTCGCGCTGCTGGCGAAGGACTGAACGATCAGCTGGGCCCGGCTCCATCTGCATAAGAATTTCAACGGATAAGTTTGCCAAAGAATTCATGTGTATAATAAAAAAAGATACAAACATATTCAAGAAATACCATGTAAATTTCGATTTGGACACTTCCTCCTATTGTGACCTTCCCCCTTGCATAAACCACACTTATTTTTGTTATTGGTGGAATGTCTTTGATTTCTTACATTATGACCTTGTGAATGACAAGATCCACATTGTGAGGGCACAACCGACTCTCTCATATCCATCTCGTTGTGGATCCGTTTAGATTTCGGCCTACCCTTTGGCCTCAATCTAGTTGAGTTTGGGATACGACTTTATGTTCAAATTTAGGCCACTTATCTTTATCACCAATGGGGAATAAAATACCATCATAAATTTCTTTCTAAGCATTCCACGAGTACCATGGACCCACGTACTCTTCCACATCCACATTCAAATGTGACAAGACAGCACAAGCATGTGAGCAAGGAATCCTGTGTATTTCCCATTTCTGACATGTGCAAGAAAGATCACTAAGTAGCACAGTATGCTCCTTCCCTCCTTTCAAATCGAATTGTGTCAATCGTTGTCCCGTGATAACCTCATAAAGATGTAGTGGAGCACCCCTTATTCGAGTAATGCGATGACTGTTGCTACGGTCCACCCATGCTTTCAACTTATTCATGGCAAAATTTGTGAATCTTTCACCTTTCGCTATCATAGCCAATGTCTCCGAATGTCGTTCGTAGAAGTAACCAATGCAATTGTAATATGTTTTCAGCACAAGGGCGGCAACTAGCAAACACCTTGCATCTTTCAACACAGCATTGTAGCTCTCGGAAAAGTTCGTAGTGGTATAACCAAATCGGTATCCACCGTCAAACGCTATGGTCCATTGCTCTTTTGGACAAGCATGTGTATCAAACCACTTTGGAGCATCTTCTTTTCATTCCTTCAACTTATCCATGTACATCTGCCACTTAGACTGCAAGTATACACTACATGCCCGCTTGATCATCTTCTTCATCATTTGATTCTTAAATACGTCGTTGAAGTTGCTCGCAACGTGACGTAGGCAAAACCTCCAATACACATATGGAGGACGAAACTGCACAGCATCATTACGTAGGGCTGCACGAATACCAGGTGCACGATCAGATAACAAACAAATAGGCCCTGGACGAAAATATGAACCCACAGTCTCTCCAAGAACCACGCCCAACTAGGTTCATCTTCCTCGTTGACAAATGCAAAAGCTAGAGGAACAATGTGATTGGCGGCATCACATCCACATGCAATAAGAACCTTCTGCTTGTACCTTCCGTATATGTGAGTCCCATCAACACTAACTACAGGCTTACAGTGCCTGAAGGTATTGATACAAGGTCCAAACGCCCAGAAGGCCCTCTCGAACACAAGGTCAGAATCAACGGCTGTAGTATCCAAATCTGTAACAGTACCTGGAATGGAAGTTTCAAATACCCTGAAAAGGTACGGCAATTCATTGTAGGACTTGGCCCAGTCCCCATAGACAATCTCTATTCCTTTGCGTCTAGCATCTCAGACCCTTCTACGGTTGACCATGTAGCCGTAATCCTCAGAAATCATGCCCTGCAAAACTACGACTCTTACGGATGATGAAATTTTTATCTGGTTAAGAAACTTTTGGGCCATGAAATTACAATCAAGTTGAGGATGATCTTGATTAGCCACACGATGCAAACAAGTGTGGGACGCATCCAACATAGAAATCACAAATTGACCATCTAGTGGACGTCGGTGACCTCGCAAACGCCATTTACAACCTCTTTCTTTCTCGCTGCGGTAGACAACCCAAACTGACTTATCTGACTCGTGCACATGAAAATTGTAATGACGCTTGATGTGAAACATCTTCACAGAATAGACCAAGTCAGCTTTCGACTTAAAGGTCATCCCGTTCCTCAACTCCTCTGCAAGACTAAGTCCCTCTCCAGCATCGTAGGCACCCTCATCATTTCTGATATAGCCATCACCACCACGGACATTATAGAACGGTATATCAGAAACAATGTGTTCCTCAGATTCCTCAGCATTCTCCATTTCATCTTCGGTGTCATTCAAATCTAACTCTTCATCGGTACTCACGCGGTCAATTTCCTGAGTAATTGTGTCATTCATGTCAAAGGTAGCAACACCATGACCACGAGTTAGAGGTGAAGAAGCTCGGGTGACTGGTGTAGAGGCTCGAGTGACATTCGGTGATGACTCCTCTTGATGGGTTACATATAAAATTGGACGATATGATGAACCCATCATTCCTGCATAGTCAACAACATCTTGTATGTCGTCATCGTACTCAACATTTGCCACATAACTACTATCATTCGCCTCCATTCTGTGAAACAACTTCAAATCCATGGAACGTGTACGATCAAGATGGAACAACGACACGATCTTCTCCAACAAGACACCAAACGTCATGTTAGGAGCTATCTTAATTGGTTTCATACGACCACCTTCATATGTTGTGCCATTCCCGGATGTTTTAATCGTTCCTCCAAAGTGACAAACGTACAAAATATCCATGGACATCCTATATGTAGCGAGAGACGAACACATTATACACAATCTCGAAATAGGGTTAGTTATATGAAAGAAAGGCTCACCTTAGGTCAACGTAGACAAACCGGAGGAGGAGTGGACAAGGAGGATCCGTCCGATGGAAGAGACGAAGGGGGCGGAGGAGTCGACGGCGACGGAGGCGGGGAAATGGGGCGACGGGCGGCGATCTGGGAGGGAGCACTGGGTGGGGAGGCGATGGCCGAGCTTCTGGATGCGTGGAGGGCTCGGCCGCGCGCTGGCTGTAATATTACCCCGGAGCCGCATTTCCAAGTTGCGGCTTTGGCATGGAAGCCGTGTCTTGAAAAGGCGCCTTCCTTTGGCAGAAGCCGCCTATTCAAGAGGCGGCTTCCACGGAGTAATTAACAAAAAAAAGTTTCTCCACCGTATAGATCGAAAAAGATACCTTATCAAGGGTATACGGGAATTTTTCTCCAAAATAGAGTCCAAAATTCCAAATGAGACACTCCTACTAAATGAGCAGTGGTGGTGGTGGTGGTGGTGGGAGCCGTTCCGCCGTCAGGCTCCTGCTGAGACACTCCCCGCAGCTGAGCAGCCGGCAGCTCCTGCAGGTGCACGCCTCCCTCCTCACCAACCCACGCTCCATCGACCCCAACCTCATCGCCGTCCACCTCATCGGGGCCTTCTCCTCCCGCTCGCACCTCCGCCACGCCTCCCTCGTCTTCCTCCACCTCCCCGACCCCAACCTCTTCGCCTGGAACGCCTTCCTCCGCTCCCTCTCCCTCCACAGCCGCTTCTCCCTCACCCTCCGCCACTTCCGCCTCCTCCTCCTCCGCGGTCATGCCCTCCTCCGCCCCGACGAGTACACCTTCACCTCCGTTCTCAAGGCCTGCGCGGGGCTTCCCTCCACCCGTGACGGCGAGAATGCTCACGCTATGCTCCTCCGACGGGGCCTCCACTCCGACGCCTTCGTCCAGAATTCCCTTGTCGATATGTACTATAAATTCGGCCGGTGCGAGATTGCACGCAAGCTCTTCGACGAAATGCCCGTGAAAGATGTCGTCTCCTGGAACACCGTTATCTCGAGCTATTGCTCTTCCGGTGATGTGGGCGAGGCCAGGGATGTGTTTGATCGGATGGAGGAGAGGACTGTGGTATCGTGGTCCGCGATGATTGCTGGGTACGCCAGACACGGTGATTTGGACGCCGCCAGGGAGCTGTTCGACCGGATGCCTGAGAGGAATGTGGGTTCTTGGAATGCGATGATCGCTGGGTACGTGCAGAATGAGAGGTTCACGGAATCGGTAGGCTTGTTTCGCGAGATGCAGAGGAGTGGGAGTTCGGCTCCGAATGATGTCACTCTCGTTAGCATTCTTTCTGCGTGTGCGAATTTAGGAGCCTTGGATCTTGGGAGGTGGGTCGATCGATTCATTAAGGCGAGAAGTATGGAGCTGAATCTCTTCCTTGGTAACGCTCTTTCGGATATGTACGTCAAGTGCGGGTGCATAGCCGAGGCGAGAGAAGTGTTTAATAAGATGAATGAGAGAGATGTGATCTCATGGAGCATTCTCATTTGTGGACTGGCTATGCACGGGCACGCGGTTGAAGCCTTGGCGTGCTTCTACGAGATGTTGGATGATGGAATCAAGCCGACTGAAATTACGTTCATGGGCGTTCTGTCTGCTTGCACTCATGCGGGTCTAGTTGATGACGGGATGAAATATTTTGATATGATGAGCAGCCGATTCGGGATCGACCCAAAGGTTGAGCATTACGGCTGTATTGTTGATCTTCTTAGCCGTGCAGGACGGCTTCATCAAGCTGAGAAGCTCATCCTTTCCATGGATGTGCCTCCCAATGTTATAGTATGGGGTTCCCTTCTAGGTGGTTGCCGGACATACAAGGACAACGAACGAGGCATGAGAGCAGCGAAGCATATACTTGAATTGGATCCTGATCATTCAGGAAGTTATGTTTACCTTGCAAACATATACTCGTCGATGGGGAGATTGGATGAGGCAGCAGCTTGCAGGTTGAAGATGAGAGCGAGAAGGGTCGCTAAAACACCTGGTTGCAGTTGGATTGAGGTAGACAACATAGTGTATGAGTTTTTCATGGGTGACAGGTCCCATCCCCAGTCTGAGAGGATCTACAGGATGATTGCCGAGCTGCGACTGAAAATGAGGCTTGCGGGGTATCGACCAAACACGGATGTTGTCTCCCAGAACATTGATGAGGAAGAGAAGGAGGATGCGCTGTCCACTCACAGTGAGAAGCTGGCCCTTGCATTTGGACTCATCAGTACGAAAGAGGGGACGACGATCAGGATTGTAAAGAATTTGAGAGTATGCAATGATTGTCATGTTGCCATGAAAATCATATCGAAGATTGTTCGAAGGGAGATTGTCCTGCGGGACCGCAGTCGATTTCATCATTTCAAAGATGGTTGGTGCTCTTGCAAGGACTACTGGTAGTTGCAGTCACTAGCTTATTCTAACAAAACAAAGTGGCAGTGTGATTTCTGTGCATCCAGTTTTACTTGGAGGTTGCACAAAGAGAACGCCATCGGATGGATGTGAAGTTGATGGCTGTGGAGTTTATACACAATCGGCCCTTGATGAGGAGGGGATCAGCTGGATCATCAAGTTGTCTGAGATCTGGCCAATTAAGAATTAGTGATTCCGTTGCTGTACTTGGCTGGATCTTAAGATTAATCAGTGGTTCCTTTCCTCATTATAAATGAGTTGGAATTGCAGGATTGTTCATCCTAGATATAATTCATTATTGGCTTGCAGTTACTGCATATTTTGAACTATACTTGGTACCATTTTTGAGATTGTGAAAGTTGATCGTCCAAGAAATGTGTCCACACGTGCTCTATTAGTTACCAAAAACTGAATTTATAGAAAACTCAACCGTGATTAATTTAGATACCTTGCCTGGGCAATCATATTTTCTACATAAACTTGTCTCTCTCAGGATATTAAGGTAGTCAGAGGGAGGCAAATATACCAAACACAAGCAAAAGGCTTCACTCCCATTTGTTATCAGTTCCATGTGTTATCACAGTATTATGTGTTTGAATAGCCTTGAGTTGTAGGTGTTTTCTTGTGCCATGAATATCTAACTTTTTGATGTTATATAATATCAAGTATGCTTATGAAAATGATAAATGAAGAGTGGAAATGCATCAGAAAGCGTGGTTCCTGTGGGGGTACATTAAAGGAAGAATGGAGACGAAAGCCCCTTGCAAATACATTAAATCCAGTCAAGAAAAGAAATGATTGCATGCTCTTGTAACGAATGCATCGGTGCACCAACCATATGCATTGGTGTACTAACGACCTGAAAAGCGGAGCATTTTGGCTACTGTTGCATTCGTGCTCCAGATCAATGCATCGGTATATGCATTGGTGCACCCAACCAGCACAGTGGCACACCAGCTTATGCACCTGCACATCAAACCTGTGCACCAATTAGACTTGTGCGTTTGTACACTAAGCATGTGCACCTATACATTAGACTTGTGCACTTGTGCACCTATCGTCCTTTGTGCCACATCTCCCCCATGCCAGCGAGCTGCGACGTCAACTCCACCTCCCCCCACATCGTTGCCTCCCCCCTGTAGTTGTGTCAGCGCCTCCACCAGTTCCCCTTCGTGCATCTACACAACCGCCTCCCTTCCTCTCCCCTTCGCCACCCCCCCCCCCTTCCATGCATGACTGCGCTGCTTCCTTCCCCTCCCCTCCCTTGCATTGCCCCTCCCCTCCACGACATATACGCACAACCACCTCCATCTCCTCGTCGCACCCCTTTTCGTGTGGCTACGTCGTTGCATCCCCTTCATCGCACCCTCCCCTCCTACACTCCATACCCTCCTCCCCTCTCTAATGTCGCCGCCTCCCTCTTCACCCAAATGCCCCACAACACAACCATCCCCTCTCCTCCATCACCCTCCTCTACACCAAATATGGCCTTCACCAAATGACCCGACCTAACTTGGTGTCACCCTCGAAATAACTATAGAGAAACACAAGGTAAATGGTGGGAGGCTGATCATAGCTGCGCTCTTCCTGTCCGTTGATGACTTCCTCATCGCCGGGATGAGGTCATGTAGAGCTTCAATGTGCAATCCTCGTTCTCCAGCGATCGGCATGGTAATCTGATCGGCCAGAGGGGTACTCTCACCGCGAGGAAGAGAAAGAAGGTTGCCAACTCCCTTCCTACGACCTTGATGACTCACCATTAGTGGTGGCGACAAAAAGGCAGAAAATCGAGGTAGAGGAGATATGGAGGGGAAGAAAATAGCCATACCATCGTATGCTGCATACTGATCAACTGAAGAGTAACCCAAGATATTAACTAGGAAGTGTTAAATCGGAGGCAAAGGTCATGATATAAAACAACAAATATTTGTAGGGACTGCAGAGTAGATATTATGAATACAGAGACGGTCGCATCATTGACAAAGATTAAAGGGTCCTTGTATAAACAATAGGTTTTTAATTAACAGTTGCCTATGGTGATTGATGGATCAATTTTCAATACACACATTTATATCTATCTAAAATTTTGTTTATATTCACAAATGGTCATACTCATCTGCTTGCTTGAATAAATGGATATTATATTTTTGACAAGGATATGAATTTCCCATGTCCATTTGCACCACCCTATGAGTGTCTACAGACAACACCAAACATAGCCCATTAAAAAGAATTCCTCATCATGACCTACAACTTCTTTCCCTACTGGACGTACTTTCTATATCGGACACATGTCGATACGAAATCGTTGAAATATCGTCCATATCGACGAACATTTGTGAAGGAAAGAACTTTTCAGGGGGCATATATTACCATATCGCTCGATATATTGATCTCATGTTGATATTGATATATTAGTCCCATGTCACTTCTACACCATCCTTCCAACTACTTATGCCCCGGCTATCTCCCTTTAATGCACCCACCCCTAAGGGCCTGTTTGGTTGCAGGGTTGGGCAGGGTTGGGTTGGGATGGGTTGGGCTGGGTGAATAGTAATCTGTGAGGAGGAAGTACCCTTGTGAATAGTAACCAGGGTTGGGGTCAACCCTGCCCAACCCTGCAACCAAACATGCCCTAACTGAATCGACACTTACATGCTACTCTTTTTCATTGGTTCAATAGTAACTTCACCGCCACATCTGCCCTCATGGAGAAGAATGCGTCTTCAAAGACGCCAAAAAAAATCACAAAATCCAAATACTCTTTTATGGACCGTAGCAAGGTTTCGATATGGTGTCGTGTATCGTATATGCGGTGCATATATCTGTATATATGGTACATATACCACTTTTTATGGATCGTTCATGGATCCAATATGGGGATGGTAATATTATATTACAAGAGGAAAGGGATCCTACTCCATGGAGTAGGTAACTTACCTACTCCACTTTCTTTTTTTTCAAAAAAAATTTTTTTTGAAAAATGCTTCCATGGATTTGCATAATTATATCCCTCTAATATGTCATTCAAATTTCGTCAGAAACAGAGACTCCTATGGCCTCCATCCAGAACATGAAAAATACAGCAAATCTGTGAACGTTAAAAAATGACTGTCTGGATGGAGGCCGTAGGAATCTCTGTTTCTGATGAAATTTGAATGACATATTAGAGGGATATAGTTATGAAAATCCATGGAAGCATTTTTCAAAAAAAAAAGGAAAAAATTGAAAGAAAAAAAAAAGAAATGAAGTAGGTAAGTTACCTGCTCCATTAGATCCCTTTTCTCATGTTACAAAATCTAATTTGAAACTTTTAGTTTTGGATTGTATTAAATCAACCATAAGATAAACCTCCAATGCCATGCTTTATTATTGTATTTGTAATAGTTTTAATCAAAACATGAGAAGAGAGTGACAACTCGAGCTTGTGCATTAAAGAAAGAGGAGAGAGTCCATCATTGGATAATGCTTAATATGTGTTAACTAAAATTAGTTAGATTAACTGAGATTACCTAACTATATGGTGCGAAACTAATGATCGGTGGGTATACTAGATAGGAGAACGCTTACAAATATTACGTGGTAGTTTGTTTATCTTATAAGGGTTAAATTGTAATTATCAAAGCTCTTAGATTGGATTTCTAAGAAATTCATGCTTTTTAAAGGCAAAAAAATAATGGGAAGAGAGCAACATCCAGTACTTGTCCAGTAAGGAAAGTAGGAAGAGTCTGCATTGATTATCTTCAAGATGTGTCGACTAAGGCTGGTTGGATTATCTCGATATTGATAGATATAGTTGAATAGAAAGGGGTGTTCACCAATAAATCCATTATATACAACAACAACAAATCCTATCCTCACAATAAGTAGTATCGGCTACATGGATTCTTTGCCTCCATTCAAATCTATCTTGGTTAATCTAAATATTTGCTTAAATCCATGTAAAAAAGGTCAGAACTGTTTTAAGACTAATTCCTAAATAGTGTTTCTTAAAAAAATATTATTTATGAATTTGTCTCTCTTACGCTGCCTGTCGGCTACCTAGCGTGCAACCCTCCTCATTTACTCAGGCTTGATACCGACGATGCGCACTAAAAAGTCACAGGATTTTTGACATTCTATGGTACGATACTCTCAAAATAATGCCCCTCCACTATGGCCAGCTTTCCTTCAGAGTGCTACTGTAACACCCCAACCCCAAACATAGTGTCATACCCAAAACTCACGAAGTGTGGGTGTGGTTTATAAGTGATGGGGATTACTGCTTGACAACTTGCGTTTAAGCATTTTGGGTGGTTGCCAACGGGTCCATCTGGGCCCGAACCCAACAAGTTGTCAGGGTCAGTTTTCCTCGATAACGACCGGGGACCTAAGCCCGGAACGTTACAGCTACAATCCATGAAGAACCTCACAATGTAACATCTATAAACCAATGAGAATCCCTCACAAGCCCAACTACTAGAACATAACCCATATGAAGGATCTGAACTATGATATTTAGCATCTAATGAGAAGTAAATGGTTCAGTAGCTTTAATAGTCAAATTACTACAAAGAAGGTCAAGCACAACAGAGCCCAAGCCATTACTGATTACAGTTACAAGTAAGCTGGCAGAAATCACGTATGAAATATTCAACAACTTCAGGATAAAACACGATCAATCCCAATTTCTCCCATATATTAACTATTGCATACACCACTAGCTTGCAGAAGAATCTAGAATACCAAGTGCCCACTGTAATAGAAATGCAAGTAACAGTTACAGGCAAAGAAACTTACTGGCAATGACAGAGATCTACTGCAGGTAGCTTTCTCATTTTTGACTGAACTGGATCCTGCCAAATCTTGACAATTCTGACTTTCCTCGGATGACGCAAATGAAATGCTTACTATTGAAACAGGTGCATCAGCAGATTTCATGTCTACTGAACATGGAAATGTAGCAGATCTCTCCAATCTTTTCTTTGGGGAACTGGCAATATCAAACTTGCTGAAGTTATTACTTCACAGTGGACTTTCCTCCTGTCATTCTGCCCCATCATTTGTACTGATTACTTCACACTAACTTGGGACTCGAATATGCAACATTTTCGCAAAAGCTATTGAAACTTCTTCAAACATTGCACTACCTTCCTCAAATGTTCCCAATTCTGGATGGTTGTCTAAAGTGGATAATAAGGATATATGTAAATGCAGTCTTGTCAGCAAAACATTCATTCATCCTCGTACACAATATATAGTTCATGATTGAGGCAAGGATTATTTACATGCAAACTGTAGGCATCATCTTCACAGATAGAGCTGTTGCAGTAATCCATTTAAGTGATATAATGAAACAAACTGCAGGAAAACTAGTGTTTCGGTATGGGTGTATGTTAGAATAATTATATGTTATTTGCTTTTTTAATTGTCTTGTTTCTGTAATTTACCCATAGAGCTTTTCTCCTATATAAGAGAGCTCTAGGGTTAGAGAAAGGTTAATCTTGGTTTTTTTCCCTCAACATGGTATCAGAGCGACGGTCCTAGACCGGAGCCCTGTGCCTTAGTCCCCTTTCCCCACCAATAGCCCTTCGGCAGCTGCCGCCTCCTGCCAAGACCTGCTTGCGTGCCCTAGCCTCCGCGCGAGGGAGCCAAATCTCCTACGCGCACGATAGCCTCCTGCCAAGACCTGCTCGCGCGCCCTAGCCTCCGCGCGAGGGAGCCAAATCTCCTGCGCGCACGATCAAATCCTGCGCGAGTAGGCCCCTAGAGCGAGTAGGCCCCCTGGCGATATTCTCCCGCGAGTAGGCCCCCTGGCGATCGTCTCCTGCGCGATCTTCTCCTGCGCGAGTAGGCCCCCTCTGTGATTCTTCTGCGATTCTTCTGCGAGTAGGCCCCCCCTGCGCCAGCCTCTGCTATTCTTCTGCGTGCAAGCCCCGTGTGCGCGCCCTCCTGCGCCCCTTCCGCACGAGTTCCTTCCACGAGAGCCCCTCTGTTTCGCACGGGATTTCGACCTGATATAGCCTTTGCGGTTAATAGGGTAAGTCAATTCATGGAGCAACCCAGGCAGGCTCACATGAATGCTGTTTTTATGATCTTGAGATATCTGAAGTCATCTCCAGGTGCTGGTCTTCTGTTTAGAAGAGATACCTCTATATCTGTTACAGGTTGTGTTGATGCAGACTATGCTGGGTGCCCGAATGATAGAAAGTCTACCTCAGGCTTTATTGTATTTGTTGGCAGCTCACCAGTAGCTTGGAAGAGTAAGAAACAAACTGTTGTGGCTCGATCCAGTGCAGAGTCAGAATATAGGGCAATGGCCCAAGGGAGTGCTGAGATGATGTGGGTTAAATCTGTTTTGACTGATTTAACTCTTGATGTACCTCTTCCTATGCATCTTAAATGTGATAATCAGGCAGCCTTGTTTATAGCCAATAATCCAGCCTTCCATGAAAGGACAAAGCACATTGAAGTGGATTGTCATTATACACGGGACTTGATTCAAAAAGGGCTTATTTCGACTTCTTATGTATCATCAGGAGAGCAGATAGCAGACATGTTCACCAAGGCTCTTGCTAGGGGTCCATTTCATCTCTGTTGTTCCAAGCTGAGCATGATAGATATATATGCTCCAGCTTGAGGGGAGTGTTAGAATAATTATATGTTATTTGCTTTTTTTAATTGTCTTGTTTCTGTAATTTACCCATAGAGCTTTTCTCCTATATAAGAGAGCTCTAGGGTTAGAGAAAGGTTAATCTTGGTTTTTTTCCCTCAACAGTGTATAAAGGCCATCTTTCAGCCAAATTTAAGTCGATATTTGATCCATGATATAAAGTAGCTAGAACCTTGAAAATGGTTTTTTCCAGCATCAACAAGCATAGAACTTTTTCACTTTAAAGGACTATGAACATTGTGAAAAGAGAAGGATTAAGAATATTTGGAAAAATAAAATATTCATGTTGAAATCAAATCCTATTTAGCTTCTAAAAGGTGCACTGTATGAAGGACATTATCATTTGTGCATATTATCGTATAAACATAGTTTTAACGAATCAACTCCTGCAGAAATATCAGCATGACAATAAGTAAATTTTAGAAAAATCCTTTAGAAGAAATGTCAGCATGCAAAACTAATTATGGAAGACAACATGCAAATAAATTGGTGTAATTAGGCACAAAACAGCTAATGAGGATTAAACCCACAGTAAATGCCTAATGCATGTCAGTAGATTTTACACCATTGGATATTTAAAGAAGGCTTAGAAAATAAGCAAATAACTATCCTCTAAGGACTAAAGTGGCAAGTCTGAGGAAAGGTTTGAGAATTCCCCAGAAGCCCTTATGGCTTATGCACATGTTAAAGACATGTTCCATACTAGTGCTGACCAAAATATAATGTTAACTGCATCAAAACATTCCAAGGCATTTCATCCTTAATTATTACCAGTAAGTATAGCTTTACACTAATTAAGAACGGGTCAGCACAAGCTAACGGTAGCATTTCACATTTTCTTTTGTAGGCCAGCAAGCTGTTTTGGAGTTGTTTTATTCATGGGGCGGGTACCCGATCCATTCAATCATGACCCGCCCTGACCCATCTTTAGGCGGGTCACTGGTCAACCCAACCCATTGAAATGGGTACCCACTTCTAATGGGTACCCGGATAATATAAATGGGTAATGGGTACCCGCGGGTACCCATGAAATATTTCTTCTAAGAAGAAAATGATATAATTAATTGACGTTTGATGAATCTGTGATTCATCATACTAAAAGATGAAAATAGAGCTTCATTCTTGAGTAATTAGCTGTAGTTCATCATCTATTCTGTATTTTTATCATCCATGCATTTAAAATTAATATTTGCATTTTAACACTCATAATTGCATTCATAATTATCTTCACATTTGCACCCAACTTCATACATTTTTAACTAATTCATGTTAACTCCAATTGACCTCAAGCCACATCTATTGTGTACATATTACTAACAAGATTAAAGGAAAATTACAAAAAAAAATACTAGCTCAAATAATTGGCCCGTGAGACAAAATCCCAATTTCAGACCGGATAGACTAAAAGGCTCATATCCTTCTCATACAGTGTACAATTTAGATCTACTTACTTTCAAATTAATGCATATTCAAAGGCCTTCAAAACAAGACCAATTTCATAAAAATCGGAGCTCGTATGTGAAAGTTGGATTTTGGGCCTCTTTTGCACGTTTTAAGTTTTCCCTGATTTTGACTTGATGTTTTATGTACATAATTAACTCCTTTTCTCTTATTTATTTTTCATTTATATTCTTTGATGAAACTTTTAATGAAATCCACAAAAATTTAAATTTCAAATAAGACTGAAATCAAAGAAACTGACCGAGTCTGAGAGTCCTTTGCGAGTCTGTACAATTGTCTCACTTTTTCTTCTTTATTTTATTTCACTATTTTCTTATTTATTAGAAATCCAAAAATAGATTATTATGTAAATATCTATCTTTGATTTTTATCGTTATTTTTCTCGATTTTTATCTTAATTAAAAATCACAAAAAATTATAAAACACAAAAATCAAGGTATTTTATGCACATAGAATACCCTAAAAATATCACTTTACACAGATGACATCTTTTACTCTTGGTCTCTTCATGAAAGTTGTAGATATCATCGAGACGAGCAATTTTTGTGTTGCACTTTTCATCCGAGGTTATTTGCTATTTTTTCTGGATTTTTCTTCCCTCTTTATCTCCAAATTTTCTAGAGCGGACACATGGCGACTCTTGGAGCCGGCATGTGTCACTCGTTTTTAACCCCAGTTTATTTCATTTTTATTAAAAAATTAACTAAAAATTTAAAAATAATATAATAAAAAATAAATAATATATATCTCGCCTCACGTGCCACGCACGTGAGGCCTTCCCTTTCCCCCTTCCTTTCCAGTCAACTCCCATCTTCTTCGCCCTTTCCACCAACCACCCGCGCAACTTCTTCCGCCCGTTGTGCAACAGCCAGCCGCTCCTCCTCTGCTCCCTCGTATCCTGCAACCATCTCCAATGCGCCTTATCTCTCCCTCATCCTATTTAAACTCCATGACTCCCACGAGTACGACATCCGTCATATCTGCTTGAGAAAAAGAGCTCGAGAAGGAGGGGTGACAGACCTCCTCTCATCGGCCTCGATCGAAGCGACGACAACCAGGAGCTGGCCTCTGCCGCTCCGATTTTCAGGTGAAACCCATATCCCCTTCTTCCTTCTTCCTCCCTTGTTTTTACTCCATTCCTCTGTTCACTCCATCGCATTGTTCTTTCACCTCTCAAATCTTCTTTACCACACCTACAGCCACCTTCAACAACCTGCCTGTGCCACTCTGTCTTTGTGCGACATCCACAGGGGAGCCACCGTGCTCCTGCTGGCCAACACTCCGCACCAGCCTCCCGCATCAAGGGCCCCCGTGAGCGAGCAGCCTCCAGCGACCTGCTGCGAGATATATAAGATCAAAATATAATTATGCATAAAAATACCATGCTTGATGAAAGTGATATAAATTCTAAAAATGATCCTAACTTCCTTAAACACGGGGAGAAAAAATATATGCAAATTTAATTTGAAATATGTATGGCCTCCCTAAAGTTGACCTAACATCTGATTTTGAGTATCTGATGACATTGTCCATGTTAATTCATGATATTTAAATCGCTTAAAAATATGGTCATTATTTTGGGGTTATTGTCAAGGAAGAGAATGCAATCTTTTTCTTGACTTTGATTGCCATCAGAGATTAACTGATCAGATCCCTAAGACATAGACAAATAAATATGGTTTTATCATTTTTCTCTATAGTAATAGTGCGGTTAAAGAGTTATCTTGGTATAATTTTGAACTTTGAATCTCTTGTTGTTTTTCTATATTGATGTTTTAGTATTTTATATCCTACATGTATAGAATTTTCCTAGACAAACTATCTAAGGTTCGACATTGAGACCAAGCTCTATTCTTACTATAAATGAATGCTTGGAAAGATTAGCCACCTATTCTTCTAAGATTGAGGATGGTTTTTTTAGAAGAACTTTTTGAATTTACATCACATCCCTCCAATTCACATGACTCGGAGGTAGACATGTGATTGTCGAACTTCTTTGGTTGAAGTAAGTTTAAACATGAGTAAGTCACTGAGTTGAATGATGTAACTAGTATCAAGTAAGTTTGAATAAGAGCAAATGACTTAGTTAGATAATGTTATATCACATTTTCTAGGCATCTTTTACAATTTGACTCTTGAGCATGATTCATAGATAGAATTTTTATTCCCGAACACACATTTCTCCATCAACTTGTATCACATTCAACTAGAGCCAAAGCTTCCATATTCTTCCCCAGTTCCAAAGTCAAATACATTACCTCCCAATTTGAAGTATGCCTTCCTAACAAGTACCTCTAAACAGTTTGCAATCATCATCATTTTGCAATTGATTATGACCAAGAATCTTGTTCACTATAGATTCTAGAGAAGAACAATAAGGTGATATGCTGGAGTATGTCGAATTTCCGTAGGATTAGTCTTGTTCTTCGTTTCACCACATATACTTGAGTAAGGACAACGAAACATCCTGTGGGATTCACTGAAGGTTGAACCTTCATCCATGGGAAGATGTCAAGATAGAAAATATGACGTGGTGCGAAGCAGATTTATCAATACCATCTCCAACTATGAGGAGGTGAATCCTCTCCATATAGTACTGAATAGGTGGGACTACAAATTGTGGATACTGAGAATATAGAGGAGATACTGACAAGAGTAACCAAGTCATGACGTGTTTGTGTGAACGACAGATGCCACAACTAAGTGATGAAGTATCACTTACCTCTATCTTTTATCGACCAGATCATTTAAAAGATTGATAGGGAAGGAATTCTTCGATTTTCTGTATGATTACTCAGGCAACAATAAAAGTATTCGTCACTCCTGAAGACCATGAGAAACCACATCTACTTGTTTATTAGTGCACATGCCATTAAACTAATGCCCTTTGGATTATGTAATACTCCTAGTTTCAAAAGTGCTTGCTTGCCTTTTTCACAAACTTTGTAGGTGATTTCTTTGATAGTTTCTCAGTCTACTTAGACTTTTTTATCTCCTATCTATCTCACCTTGTTCTAGTAATTGCCAAGCGTTGTGAGGTAATCTGGTCCTCTCTTAGGCTAAGAGAAATTTATGGTACCTAAGGGGATTTTATTAGGGCATGTCATCTCCAAGAAAGGAATGGAAGTTGACATTGTCAAGATGGATGTGATTCAAAGACTCAAATTGCTAACAAACCTGACATTTACAATATTTTTCTGGAGCATGACGACTTCTACCAATGGTTCATCAAGGACTTCTCCATAATTTTCCGATAGCTAATTGAACTATTAAGCAACGACACCGAGTTCATCATCAATCACTGGTGTTTTGAGGCCTTCGTGATTTCGAAACAAATGATTAGCGATGCATTTGCCCTATAGTCACCCGACTTGTTTCTCCTAATTAAGATCACGATGTATATTTCTGGTTTCAACGTAGGTATTGTACTAGGATATAGGAGGGATGGTATCCCCTTCATAATACACTACATTAGTATAACAATGCACGAGACACAAAAAATCACATATCAACAAGTAATTGCTGGTTGTAGTATTTGCATTAGATAAGTTCAAGTTCCATTTCTTGGGATCAAAATTGATTGTGTTCACTGACCATTCCATGGTCGCAATGTATAGAGAAGAAGAAGAGGGGGATGGCTATTGTATCGAGAGGGAGGGAGAGGAATGACTAGGGTTTGAAGATGGTGTAGAGTTTTTTCTCTTTCTAGATGGGGTAGAGTTTTTTTTCTCTTTCTAGGGTTTCTTCTCTTGCGAAGAGAAGAGAATGTTGTGGAATCAATGTTGTTGGAAGAGAGAGCCCAACCCCTCTTTTATACTAGAGGGGATGGCCACATGGGGAGAGGAAAGAGAGGCTCTCTCTTCTATTTGATTCCTTTTTAGGAGTTCATGGAATCGATTCGCATCAATTAATATTTAATGGAAAGATCCACCAATATGTCTTGGATGAATATTGTATATTTTTTCCTATAATTACGAACCGTATTCATATTCCACCAACAAAATAAATGTAATTCATATTCACATTTTATTCAATGTGAATCATGTTCACATTAGTAGCAATATATTTATGTGAATCAAATTCACATAAATTATTATTTAATGGAAAGATCCACCAATATGTCTTGGATGAATATTGTATATTTTCTCCTATAATTACGAATCGTATTCATATTCCACCAACAAAATAAATGTAATTCATATTCACATTTTATTCAATGTGAATCATGTTCACAATAGTAGCAATACATTTATGTGAATCAAATTCACATAAATCCTATCATAAATATGAGAAACTTGTTCTCAAAAGTTTCAATAAGAACCTTATTCTTAAGATTTCCATCATTAATATGAGAATCTTATTCCCAATATTTCTAGCATATGAGAATCTTATTCTTGATGCTCCCAATGTAATGTGAATAACATTCATATTATTCCTTAAGTTAAATGTAGATCATATCCACATTGATTCTATTAAATATGAATCATATTCGCATTATTTATTTACATTAAGTGTTAGTTATATTCACATTGAATCATATTCACATTAATTATATCCATATTGTTGGACTTGTAAGTCCTTGACAACACATTAATACAATAAAAGCAGTTTTGTTACATCATCTGAGTTGAATGTTTGTGTCTGTACTTAATAAAGGTCTCTTAGTACAATTAGGATAATATATCTTTGCCATCTGATATCATGCAGATGTTGATCTAAAAAGTTAGTACATAGAGGCTAATAAAGA